>JAMXBD010000150.1:0-600000 GCA_024138025.1 Combretum micranthum | reverse complement strand
ATCAAAGGAAACTCAAAGAAAATAAATATTAAGTGATAAATACCCTTTTACTATAGAATCAATACCTTAGAAGACTAATATAAGCAATAGAAATTATATCAAATATCAATATAGGACACTTAGGCACTCAAATGAATTCAATATTGTATTTATAAGTATTATTGATAAATATTTTCATCTTAATAGATAATTTTGACACTGTTGGAGACTTTCCGATCGATTACTATGACTAAAACAATATGAGTAGGTGAGTAACTTAGACTTATTATATTGTTTGTGTTTGTAGTTTAGCTACATTATAATACAAAAAAAAATAATAATAAACTCATGTGTATATGGATTATGGGTATTGCTTGCTGTTTGGAATTACTTGGTTGCTAAACAATACTAAATAAAAGTAATAATAGATTACTTGTGAATTTGTTGTATGTAAAGCATGTTGATTGTCTGAATGAAGTTTGAGCACTCTAAACCTGACTAAAAATTATTGGAATCATAAATAAAATGAACATGCATTGCATAAGTTGCATATATTGCATTATCATTATGTGATAGCCTACTACGTATTAGAATTTCGATTATCTGGTAATGCTTGTTTTTTCTAGACAATAGGCTATTAGTTCCACTCAAGATTACCTATGTTCTGTCGGTTCCATGAGAACTAACTGGTAATGAAGGACGCCGCCCATGATATAGCTGTGAAATGTCTAACACTTAGTGGAGTTTCTAAGGCTTAAAATAGGAAATGAGTGCTTAAAACAACATTAACATAAAGAGATAACTATTGTAAGGATTGTGGCTTTCCTGTGTACTTAGTTTCTCCTGAGTAGGTGATTCATAGATCGGTTTTCATTCAACCCTGATGAGAGGGCGTAAATCTCCATCCTATTTGGATTCCGGATTGTCCAAGCTAGTAATTGTTCATGTACTTGAATGCTGCATTACATATGTTTGATAATAACTTGCTTGTTGTGTGATATGTTCTGGTTATTCACTGAGCTTGTGGTTTATGGTCACACTCCTACAGTCCTTACAAGTTGACTCTACGACCTTAGTTTATTGCTTCCAGGAGCTTAACACCGGTAAGGTTCAAAAGCTGGAAGAATTCTTAGGATATGTTATATAGTATTGCCTAATTATATGTATTAGATGACATTAGAATGTTGTTTCTAATATTTGGGAACTTCAGCTATATATTATGGTCTATAATATTTTATTATTTAGACAATAGTTAGAAAGATCTATTTATGGTGATGTATTGTTATTCGTAGTCATCATTCTTATCAAGCAACCGAAAAGGTCCTATTTTGTTAAACCTATGTCATTTTCTAAGGCAGATATAATAATAATATGTGTATGTGATACTGTTTGGATCATTAGACCATATCATTATATATATATATATATATATATATTACTAATAGGGTACCATTGGGACGTGACAGTTTGCTTATTTTCTTAAAATAGAGCTATCGCATTTGTCTCATTTGCAATATGACCATAAGCCCATTCTCTTAGACCATCGATTTGGGCTCCCTTCTTTCTAAAAGAAAAAAAAAAAAACCTTAAGCCTTTCAAATTTCAAAAAATGTAGTTTAATCACTCCAATCTAAAATTTTTTGTTAAAGAATCATGGTCTATCCCTCACCTCTCTCTAGTGCACCATTGATTCTAAAGGAAAATTTAAAATATGGAATTAAGAAATCTTTGGAATTATACCAAAAAGAAAATCTAAACTCCTCTTTGCCCTAAAAACTAGTGAGGGAGAATTCTCCAATTCGTCCTCCCAATATTCTTTAAACAAGATCAACTTCATCAAGCAAAAACTAGAACAAGAGCTAAAGAATGAATAGATCCTCAAGGCATCAAGTTCTAGATTCAAGTGGACAATACGAGGGGAAAGGAATATGAAATCCTTCGCTCCTTAATTATAGCTAGAAGAGCTAAAACTAGAATTTGAGGAATGTATAATGGATAAAAAGTCTGGTTGATTGATACTCAAGATGTTGAATCAGCTATGTCTGAATTCTGTTCAAACCTTTTCAAGATCAGTAAAGAATTTGTTAGTAGATGTACATAATTTGCAATTTAAAGAATTTGCAATATTCTTTAAATAATATCAATCTCACTAAGTAAGAACTAGAAGAAGGAGGTGAAGAATGAACAGATCCTCAAGGCATCAAATTTTGGATTCAATGGACAATATAGTGGGGGAAGATGGAAGGAATATGAAATTCTTCACTCCTTAGTTATAGCTACAAGAGCTAAAACTAGAATATGAGGAATATATAATGGATAAGAAAACCAGTTATTTGATGCACAAGATATTGAATCAACTATATGTGAATTCTATTCAAACCTTTTCAAGACCAGTAAAGAATTTGTTAGTAAATTTACAGAATTTGCAATTTTAGAGGGAAACATCGTAAGTAATATTGATAAAGCAGAAGTTGGGAGAGATATAAGTAGAAGAGATATTTGGGAGGCTTTAAGAAGTACAGGAGCTAATAAAAATCCATATATAAGTGGTTTTACTGTTGAATTTAACAAAGAATGTTGGAATATTACGGGTGATAAATTATGCTAAAAAATAACAAATGCTTGAAAAATGGTGGAAAAAACTTCGATCTTAATGAGACCCTTAGAGTTCTCATGCCTCAAAAAATAGGTGCTATAGGCTTAAGGACTTCAGACTTATCAATTATCATACTAAAATATATAACATTATCACAAATATTTTTCTACATAGAATAAGGCATCATCTAAGAGAACTTACTACCCTATGCAAGCTAGTTTTGTCTAGGGCGTTGAGTGGCAAACAATATTGTTCTCATTTAAGAAATAATGCATCAAATGCCTAAGAAAAAAGGAAAGAGTAGCTAATTGATATGGAAAATGGATCTTGAAAAGGTTTTTAATAGATTGGAATGGGACTTTATTATAAGAGGACTAGCCTATTTCAACATCCCTTGATTAAACTCATTAGTATATGTTTCTTTTTCTATTATTCTTAATGGATATGAGACTAAGAAATTTTATGCTTCTATTGTTATCAAGTTAGGGATCTAAATGTCTCCATATATATATATATATATATATATTCATTCTATCAATGAAGATCCTATATCATTGGATACAAAGTTTAGTGGAAGAGATTATGTAGAAGCCCTTAAAATAGAGGAGTGCATTTTGGCATCTCTCATCCCCTTTTCGAGGGAGGTTTTGGTTTAAAAATGCAAAAGTTATATAGAAGGTGGTTAAGAAGTTTGGGAAATGGTTAAGGCAAAAAGTTAACACTAAAGAATCTAAAATTAATTTCCCTCCAAATTTTCCCTTAATATAAAAGGCTTTATCTATGATATGGTTAGCATTAAAGAGACTGATTCTATTGGTACCTATTTAGACTTGGGCATGGTTTTGTTAACTGGTCTACGCCCATTTTTTTCAACTGAACCGAATTAATCGGTTTTTTAATTTCTTAAACCAAAATCGGTCCATCATTAATGGTTAATTATCTTAACGGTTAACTATTTTTTCCAGTTTACATTTTTAGTTTTCGATTTTTAACCATTCAATACAATGATTCACTAAAAATTGCGGTTCGTACTTTAAGTTACAACTATGAAAAATTAGACCATTTTGTTTCATAATTATATTTCGAAATTGCAGATTAACAAGTCAAATAGCATAATTACATTCAAAAAATGCAAATCAACAAATCAAATAATGATAAAATCAATAAATTAAGAATGTAAGGCTAATACGAGTTCATAAGGCTTAAAATTCAAAACTTACAATACACAAATCAAAACTTTATGTCTTCTCTATATTTCAAATTACAACACAATAAAAGTTGTTGAACAATTTCTTATATTCTCCAAATTATATAAACATTCTAAAAAAATTAATTATATTTATATACTATATATGCTTCAGACCGGTTAACCAAAACCATTGGTTTTATTAGTCATACACCGAAACCGAAAAAATTAAAATGCCAACCCTAAATCAAAACTAATGGATCGATTAACCATTTTTTCGGATTGGTTTTTTAGTTTCGATTCGGTTTTTCAATTTTGCTAGTTTTTTTCACACCTCTACCCATCACTTCCTCCACTAATGCCTAGGGAAATTATTTTAGTTTCCTTATTAAGAAAATCAAAAGTGAGATTACGATTTTGGAAAGCCAAAAATCTCGGTATTGGGAACAAGAGCATTCTGATTAGAATGTTTTTAATTCTGGTGTAGTGGCTTAGCATTTGAACATCAAGATGTGGAATTTGGATGCTAGTAGGTTTTGTAGCCTTCTATAATGTGTTTTTGGAGGTGACATCCAAATGGTAGCATGTGACATAAACTAACGGTTACAAGCATTTAGTGTAAGGGCAAAAGTGGGAGAAATTAGCCAACTTCACTTAAAGAAACTATAAATAGAGGTTGGTAGGCACATCTTATATAGTTAGTTAAGATCATTAAGTGTCATTAAATCTCTTTCTATCCATGTCACTGTTGAATTATCTAATCAAAATGAAAGTTAGATTAATTTGATAATTCTTAGAAGACACTACTTTAAGAAGCAGTGCCTAAGTGAAAAATATAAGTTTTGACAATTGTGTTTAGTTGAGAGGTAGAACTTAGTGATCATTGTGAGTATATTTGTTTTGTATTTAGAGGTGTGGTGGTAATGCAACTTCCTAGGATCATTTCATTTTGAGATAAATAAAGTGTTGTGTGAAGTCTTCCATTCAAAACATTCATGTGATTGTGGAGATTAGGGTTTGCTCTATTAAATTTGGACTCATTTTTTCCTATCCTTTATATATTTTTTTTTATTACAATTCATGTTTATATTGTTCTTATATTGTATAATTTGTTAAATGACATCAATTAGGCTTTTAATTTGTAAGAGAGATAAAAATAGTTCCAAAACTCAATTTACTCTCCCCACTTGAGTTTTATCCAGGGTATTAATTGATTTTGCAATGACAGTATCATGACAAATCCGTTATTTACCTTGCCTTACACTACATGCCACATTTACTAAATCAAAATCAATATATTAACAAAAGAAAAAAAGTATAATCATATGAGAAATATGTATATAATAAATTGTGAATCAAAACAATACATCGTAAAGTTTACAGATTACATATTATTTACTTCATCAAAGAAATCTTCATTTGTTATAAAAACAATGAAATTAAAAAAAATAATGAAACAAAATTTTATTAAGAATCTTTTACACGATAAATTAAAATATTTAGTATAAATATCCATTATTTAGTAATTATGTCATTAAGCTCATTAAACATTTTAGTGTCAATCATAAAGAACCACATAATATCAAAGTAAGAAACCAGAATTAGTTTGTCATAATATTCAATGATAGGGCTATTTGGATAGTCATTATGGTGTCGTTTTGGCATCGTTTTGGTGCCAAACCAATATTGAATTGATACAGATATGATATTGATGAAAAACCAATAGTTTTACTTATCAACCGACCAAACTGAATCGATATCCTATCGATATCAAACCGATACTGAACTGATACAGATCTGATACCTATATATCCAAACAAGCTAGAAATAATAATTTCTCAAATCTGTGATAATAAAAAAGTGCAAGTACAATAAATAGTTTGATATTATATATATTGAAATAGTTTTATCACATTAATGTGGTTTGATTATATCAATATGTATTAATTCATTTTGATTGTCATTGTTAATTTTTTCACATATATGTATTATTATTACAATTCTACTATAATTGTTATTGCATAGTATATGTATAAATGTAGTCCAACTATATCAATTAGTCTAAAGTATTAATATGCATTGGTATAATTTGATTGTCATTATTGTTTTTATTTATATTTTTTAAGCGCAAACAAGTGAGTTTTGGTATCTTTTTTTACTTTTTCTGTGTTGCTCTTTATACTATTAAAATAACTTGCGCAAATCGATTTATATATATATATATATACATATATATGTTACAGTAATCATACTTAGAAATAATTTGGGTCAAAATGAGAAAATAAATCTAATATCTCTTTTTTTTTTCTCTCCCACTTAATTATAGCATGTCGATGATTTCAAGAAAATTGTTAATTTTAATATTTAAATTCCTTTTATAATTTTTTTCAATATTTAATGATTTAATAGAAATAAAAACAAATAATAACTAAGCAATTATTAATATAAGACTTAAGTTTCTTTTGTTCTAGCTTCATTTTCAACAATGTATATATTAACTATTTTCATTGATATGTAAGATTGAGTTAATGATTCTCATACAATCAATATCCTCCGTATCTTGTAACTTTTGTAATTTGTTTCCTTTTCACATTTTATTTTTAATAGATAGCATTTTTCATAATTATTTTATTTTGGTACTTTCAAGAAATTACGTTCACATCAAACGTGTAAAGAGTTTTAAAACTTTAAGTTGAATGTAACAGAGAGAAAATAAAAATCTATAACAAATAAAAGGTGCCAGTGTGATATCTAAATAGGTAATCATAAAATAAAAAACCAAGAGGGAGAAGTGAGAGACAAAATGAATAATTGCAGTCTTAAATTTGTTTGTTTAATTAAAATGAATAGGTAATAATATGAGGAGTTTTAATAAAATTACCATTTAAAATAATATACTAAGAATGTGCAACAAATAATTACTTTTGGCTTAAACAATATATATATATATATATATATAAAGTTGATCACTTTTTTAACTACTTAAAACATTAGACACTATTTTTATTTATCCCTTGACATTAATATCTTCATGTGTAATTTATTGAACTTATATATTCATTTAAAATTATAAAAGATCATTTTTCCTCCTTCCACTTTTGAGCTAACATTGTATTTAGTTCACAAGAATAGAATTTGTATTCAAACTTTATTATCATGAAATAGCTATTTCCTTATCTAATTTGTAAAAATATTCTACGTAGGAATAGTTCATTCACTTCATATAAATTACTATTTATCCCCTCCTTATTTTAGGTAAAATTACTATTATAGTATTTATTTGAGGAGAATAACAATTTATAAGGAGATACTATTATGTAAAATAATGTAGCAATTTATATTCCTACATCCACGAATTATTATTGGATTTATTTTTCAACTTTGTCATAAATACTTATCTTGAAAATATCACTTATACAATTATCCTTTTCTCTATAATAAAAACAAAGATATTATAGATATTTTACTTCTTACTCTAATAGTCATTACAATTGTATGCCAAAATGAAAAAATGAAAATATCTATTTCATATAATATGAAGTACGATAAAATATCTCCATTCCATCCTTTCACCAGTAAAATTGCTTTTCACTATAAAATCAACTTTTTTTCTCAAAGATATTCCAACCATAAAATAGAAAAATCTTTCCTTTCAAGACTTATTCCATTTCTTATTTTCATTCCAATTTATTTCATTTCAGTAAACCAAATGTGACGTCAATGTATAACGACGTAATCTCCCGTTTGCTCTTGAGAATAACTAGCCTCCTCTTCCTTTTTTTTCCCTTTAAGTCTTAATTGAACAGTTATCATACACGTCATGAATCAAATCAGACTGAACCAATCTTGTATGATTTAAAATTAAAAAAAAAAAAGATCAAATGAATTCATACAGCTTCAATACAAACTTAATATACAGTTCGATTAATTTAAAGATACAAACGGAATTCAATTGGACCATGCCCACCCCTATAAACAAGCTAGTAATGGGTTATGTATATATACATACATAAATATATATACCATCTTCCTTCAACCTATTTATGCTGTTAAGTCACTAGGAAGTAGAAACACACTGTTTAAGGTTGTCTATAGGCCCAAAAATACCATTAAATTGCAAGTGTTGGTTGTTTAAGGAGGTGATAAGTAAAAAAAAACACAAGCAATCTACAAAGAAATGAGAATCTTACTGAACACTAAATACATTACAAGTCCTCACTGTGCCAGACTAATTCTAAGTAGATTAACCATAATCATCTGCCTAACTATTCTCCAATTCCTAAAAGCACAACCCTATACTTCCAATATCTTCCTTAATTGAATACTGCTGCAATTGGACCAGCACCTCCCAGACATGAGAAATTCCGCGACTTTGCCCCTTTAAGCTAACTTGCACAAAAGTGCATAGAAAGTTAGCCCAGAACAAGGTCGCATTTGACAGGAGAAATTCTGAGATCATAAGAAGAAAAATCCTATAAAAAACAGAGGATGAGAGTTTCACAAGATATAAAGAGAATGCTGATTAAATAAATTAAAACTCTCCATGTTCTCCCCTTTAGGAAATTTTCAAATCATGATAAGACAGACCATTACAAGACCCCAAGCTCCCCTTTCACATACGAAAACACAACGAACTGATGTGCGTGGGAGGATTGGGAATGAACTGATTTTGGAGAGAGGACCCTATAAATATTTTGAAAGCCTCGTTTTAAAGCCTAACACAATAAAAAAATTCAAGGCTAGCAAGAGGCCCATCCAATTTTGACTTTGATTAGAAGAGACTCAGAGGCACACGACTGGCTACAACAGCAAAAGTCTCTTCTTGATGGTGGCAAGCCGATGGCTCCCTCAGATCACATGGGAAGCCAAACCGCACTTGCACAAACCTTCAGAGTACAATTGCTTCCACCTAACCAAGCAGAAACTTAAAAATGTCACTCAGTGAGATAATGCCTTCCACGCGCTTGCTGCCAGCCTCTACAATAATGAGCCGTCTGACACCTAAATTTATCAGCCATGGGATTTGTCAGAGTAGAGTAACCTTGATCTCATAAACAAATAATGAATATAATATAATACAATGCCTCTTACATTAAAAGGTGGAAACCAGTGACGAATCAAACCCAATGGTACATAAGAAGGGAGATATAATTACCTGGGCTTGCCAACCGTTCCATCACTTTATGCAATGAATCTGTACTTAGACACATTTGACACCTTTGACTTCTCGATTCAAAACACTGAGCATCTTGTCCCAACTGTAAGGCCTGAGATTAAAATAAAAGAGCTTTCAATATCAAAATACAGAAACAACTCATTGAACTATACCTAAATCAATGCTCAAATCCCTCTTAAATTTAGATATTACATGAATGCATCAAAAGTGCTGTACTTGTGTTTTTCAAATCCATGCTAGTACAAATACATTTTATAGATTTCCAAAACAGAAAATCACCTGATGTATTGTCATCTCATTGAGATTTACATGGGTGTAAGCTTTGTCTTTTGCCAAAGCTGTTATATCACTGCCAAGTGAAAAATACTTACAATTATATACAGAAGGAAACACCAAATTAGACAAGTGCTAAGAGAGAACTTTGAGCAATGGAAAGTGAATCAAACCTTCGACAATAAACATCCAATAATGAGTCATTGTCATCAACTACAGGTAATGCACTGACTTGAGCTGCAAATGCACAAAATAGGAACCAATAATGGCAAGAGTGACAGCAGGAAGCATTCAGATGGTATAATTCTTTCTCCTAATGAAAACTTAGCCAACCGTTTTACTAATGATGCCATCACTCTCAATTCTCCCTGCCATTCCACTCTCCCTGTAGGCTTGTCCTTTTCCAATTAGAATTTCCCTCTGTACATTTTATTTTACCTGGGCAACGGAGGTGCATGGCCATAATATGACCAGCTAACTCCTCATACATATTCCACTCTACAGGACTCATGCATTGGTTACATACAGCTTATACTATGTAGGTAGCATTAAGAAGTGTCCTTAAGGAATTTAAACTAAAAACCACATGCAAAAATTGTCAAGAGCACATTCGGAGAATTTTATAATATACTACCCCTTTGGGGTATAAAAGTCTAGCAGTCAAGCTAAATTATTACATTGAGCCCATTCAAAAATATGCAAAGTAACTTGCATAAAACAAAGACAAAAAAATAAAAAGGAAGCATTATATCAACTCCTTGCATTGCAACTCCCACTACCAGACTTTATCAATTGGATTTCTACATATTTTATGGCTTCATTTTAAAAATTATAATACATACTGGTGAAGATGCTATTTTACGTTAGCTGTTGTCTTGCTACCACCATTACTTATTACAATGGACATTTTCTTGACATAGCAAGAACCACACACTGAATTCATTATTTTCAAAAAGGAAAAAAATGCTATCTTGTCATAAGTATTAGATATAAATCTCATCTACATCTCCTCTCTCTGGCTGTTTCTTCAAAAGTATTTAAGAGAAAAGAGTGGTAGGATTACCTTGAACCAACAAGTCCAATGCTGTACTTAGAGAAGCACTAGGTCTCAACATTGCCATTGGTCGCCCATTAGATTCCCCAATTTTTGGAACCCATGTTCCAACAGGAATAGCATATATTGGCAATTGAAGAATAGGCAGTGAACTAGAACAATGTTTGAAGTATCTGCATAGACCTGTAAATGAAAGTAACATTTCATAAGCTCCAAACGAACATGCAAGATCATAATTTTAGGAATTTCTTTGCTTACATTTGAGTATGCCAGAAAGGGAAGCCATGTGCAATAGCTGTGGATAAGAACCATTTTCAGAAGATGAATATATGATCGGAACTGTGGCCACCTCATTTTGCAGTATTTTTTGAGCTACATCTTTCAAATTATCATGCGGACCAGCCTACAAATCAACAATAGATTTGTGTTGAGACACCAGATAAAACTAACCACAGCGGCCAAAAACAATTTCCAAGTCAAAATAGTGCTGCTGGCTCAGCTAGCAGTAGCCACAAGCACACTCGACTCTTCTGTCCAAGTTCTATTAGAGAAAGGGTATCAAAACTTAGACAAAAATTTGTGCAAGACTTGCTTTGGATGTAGGCATTCAAAGAAGACATGGAGATGCAATTTGTGGGAACAGTTGCAGAGGAAGCAACGGGTCCTAATTGTAAATTGTAAGATGATCAATCATAGGACAAGTGAGTATTTGATGAACGTTTTACCAGCTCTACCAGTTCAACTAATAATAATGTCCACAGCAAGTTAAATATTCGACAAGAATATCAAATGAAAATATAAAAATGATCCACTACATCCAAATATCGACTTTCTTTATACAAATGTTCCATAAATCAAGAAGCCAAAGACATACTGTCAACCAATGAGATCTTTTGGAGCCTGTGCAGCTATTAATTTGGCCGGGGGTTTGACAAACTAATATATGAGACTTTAGCTAATTTTGAAACTTACGTGTACAAGGGGTCTTAACATTTTCCCATGTCCATCAACTTTTCTCTTCAAATATGCTTTC
This sequence comes from Combretum micranthum, assembly GCA_024138025.1. Lineage (NCBI taxonomy): Eukaryota > Viridiplantae > Streptophyta > Magnoliopsida > Myrtales > Combretaceae > Combretum > Combretum micranthum. The sequence goes on along the minus strand of JAMXBD010000150.1, from coordinate 588,703 downwards.
CCCTGTTTCCAGGCAGATATCGTGTGTGTTTCAAGCTCTTCCTCTGTCAGAGTAGAACCACGGTTCCCCAGCTGAAAGTTCAAAGTACTGTGCTTGAAAAGCAATATATGCACTTTATCCAAAAAAAACAAAAACAAAAACAAAAAATTCAAACAAGCAGAGCTCCCGTCATGGCATTAACCATTAAGTGACATCATGGAGGATGGGAAAAACAAAGAAGTGATGCAGTCAGAACACTCCTGGTATGCACTTTCTACCAATAAATTTGATAATCGCACAAGTTGGATCTCATTAAAATGCGTACACTGTCAATTTATCAGCCTTAAATGGAAACAAGGCACTTGCACCTGTATAACAGGTGCCTAAAAAATATAATTACATAATTTGATTAGAGATGGCCTTATTTATTTAATAAATAAAAAGAAGAAGAAGAGAAGAAGAAGAAATAATGAAATTTTTTATGTGGCAGTTATAAAGAATCATGAACGTATTGTATGTAACCACCTAAAGCAACCTCCACCGTTCCCTACCCTCACCCACTCACTGGTTTGCTACATATTGTTGATAGATTGAATTAATATATCCTTATAAGACAATAAAAGTGGATTTTCCATTTAATATTTTAGAGATATGATAAGAATTAAATAATTATTTCACATCAAATGGATTCTCATCAATAAGGAATAAACAAAGAGAATCTGATTTTTAAACAAGTACCTCTCTTAGAATTAGAATGAAGTCCATCGCACTTAGGACTCCGACAAACTGCCCCTTGCTGAAGTCCCAAAGTGGAGCTGTGCTGATTCCCTGGCAAAAAACTTTAAATCAGAAAGATTGGTCTTCTAGCTCTACAAAAGATACCTTGTAAGCTATACTACAAGAACCAGCTAATGCCATCAACAAATCAGTCAATAGAATCAGGTAGGTTCTCAGAACTTGGCATTCTGCCACCATAAGAAGAAGTTGTTAGCTGTACAAAGGCCTATAGTACGTTTCAGTTGATAATGTATATATATATTTTTTATTTTTTTGCCATTGCTTTCAGGCCTTTTTCATGATAATTACACAAAACGGCTATAGCTTTCACAACTAACAATTTTCACTCTAAACTTATGATGCAAACTCCATCTTTAATATTAAACTTCATTTTTCTTGCTTTCAACCTCGAAGAAAAAAAATGGAGCAAGCATAACAACAAAGAGGGAGAAATCCATTGAATTGTAAAGGTGCCATTGGATTAATTTGGAACTAATTACTTAATATAAGAATTATAATGAATTTAAACCTCTTTGCTTTAGTAATTGATAACTCAAATGATGGTAAGGCCTTACATTGAAATTTCCCAGTGCAATATGTGACAATTATTGTCATACAAAAAAATGTACCTGCTCATAGAGAATATGAAATGCCTGCTTCACTGGTAATTCTATATCCAAAGCAATAACCTATAAAATAGACTTAAAATATTAGGTAAACTTTAAAAACCTTGAGTTCATTATCACAAACGTCTATCCAAGTACAAGCAAAAAAAACGAAGCATCTAACCTTGCCAGACTCTGGAATTAGCTCATAAGAGGTGTGCGTGGACAAGAATTCAGAAAGTCGATGACGAGAAACCAGTAAGTCAGTCTCAGAAACTGCTGCAGTTCCACCTATGATACCATCTGGGATGTTTACCTGTATTTCCAAACAAAAGAAGTTCATGGTTACAACCAATAAAAGGGAAAGATTATCCTCAATATAGCTTGTGACTTGTTTCAGCATCAACAAGAAGAAGCATAGAAGTAAAACAACATAACAAAATGCATGAATGGTAAGAAACCAACAGTCAGGGCTTTTCGAGTGGGGTTGAGGTCTGATGCTGAGCAGTGATCCATAAGTTCAGCAATGAATTGACAAACAGCATTATTGGCACAATATAACCTCCATTCATTAAGCCTCATACCTTGATTCCATCTAACCATAAAGATGCCAAAAAGGAAGAAAACCACAGCCCATCAGAAATGCATGATTACTTGATAATCTCTTACCTTCTGCCGAGAAGGGTCATTATCAACATCCATGGATCGAGGATTAGGAAATGCAGCCATGAAATTAGGCTCTGTCGCCAAATAGATGGTATTTACAATCCCATATTCACTCGTTACATAAGGCTGGTGTTCATCATGTCTCCATTCTCCATCAACAAAAAACTTGTACTGCAAAACGCATGTTAATACTAATAAGAAACTCCTCTTACAGCATTTCTCTCAAGTATGGATCACAAGGACACAAACCCTTTGAAATCTTTCTGACATATGAACTACATAGATTCTGCATATATTGAATTTGTGCAAAAAGATGAAATCCATAAAATAGCTCAACTACATGTAAAATTCCACTTAAAATCACCTAACTCCACCCTAAGAATTCATGCTTATGTGAAACTGCATTTTACTTCATAAAATTTGGTATATGTGAATCAGCACTTAACTCTAGAGATTCCTTTGTTGGTGGGGGTTTGTGGGGGTGTGTGGATTGGAATCAGATAAGGATTCCAACACAAGAGTTTTCCATTTCAAAAATGCCAATATTGAGGTAATATTGTACTATTGGCCAAAAAAAGGTAATATTGTACTTATCTTCAGCTAATGATTGTATACACTCATATGTCTCAGGCTCCATTATACTCGCACTTTGTTGTTTCTCTGATGATAGATGACATACCATATAAATTTTCTTGACGCTTTAATCAGAATGCTACAATCACTAGGCAGCAGCATAAATTTTTTTTTTTTTTTTTTTGGGGTTAATTCAAAAGCATCAAATTTTCGATCTATAAATCACCAAAAATTTCAACCAAAGACCAGAAATCTAAAGCATGTTTATTCAGGCTTGGGTCACCTCCTAAAATTAACATGTTGATCTCCAGAATGCTTAAGAATTACCCACGTAAGAAAATTTAAATATCAATAACACCTTTCATTGTACTTGAGGTACTCAAATCAATTCACATTTCTTCATAGCCTTAACGATGGACGTAGAGAGAAAATCATGGCAGAACGGGATGTCAAATGTATGTCATGACAGATGCCATGAAAAAAAAGATTATGTAACTGGATTGTTATCACTTTTCATATAGAATGGCATTGATAAGATCTATCCAGCACCACAATCTAACCTGATGGTATCCAGGGGGAATGCTGCAAATAGCCTGAAATACAGTAGGGCAACCCTCAACCGGAGACATTGGAAGCAACTCGGACCACCTTTCACAAAGCAAGAGAGAGGGGGGAAAAATCACATTTCTATAATCAAAGCATACTTTTAAATTAAACCATTAAATTAATTCCATAATTGCTCACCTATTGAATGAACCACACATGAAAACACTCCTACCCCCATAAGGCCATACAAACCGCATTGGAATCAACAGAGTTCCTACGATTCCACCCGATTTTCGTGCCGAATCCATATCTGGATTGACCTCCAAATTATAACCTTTGGCGCACAAATTATGTTACAACATCCCCCGCGAAAATCATTTACTGCATGACAACTTAAATCCTTAAAACAACACTAACATGAAATCCACATCCCAAGCACTACTTATCACACATAAACAAACAAAACTGTCACAGAACAATTCACATTGGCACAGAACTTACAATCAAACAGCATTCAACTTTCAATAAATTTAATTCTTCAACTAGTAAAAATTCCCATAGAATACATTCCAATTGAAGCTGATAAGACCAAAAGTTAGTACATTTATGAACATAAAACTGGACAGAACATAACTTACCCTAGCAAGAAGATCAAAATGCAACACTAGGTGATGATAAGAATAGAAATTGACCCAAAAGAAACCCTAAATTGAAACGAAATGGGTGTCAGAAATTAGCACATGTTATGCTCGGTATGATGAAAAGGAATCACGAGAGGGGGAAAGGGGGGGGTGATTTGAGACTTCCAAAAATACCTATTTATCGAAAATTGGGGAATTGGAAAAGACGATGCAATTGAAAAACCCTAGAAATGAAATCGAACGAGAAGATCGAGAAGCTGTAAGTATGGTGGAATCTAAATTAGACACCAGTGAACTAAAAAGGACGAATTCGTGATAGTGATGTGTTATGTGGGCAAATGATTATTATTAACATCATTATTATTGACTATTGTTATCATTCAACTCATACTGCACCTTGTTTCCTAATAACATTAGCTCAATGGCTTGTAAAATATATGTGCTATACCATGGTGCTTTTTTTATTTTTTATTTTTTATTTTTTATGTGCTATACCATGTTGTTGTTGTCAACTAAATAAAACTCTCCTAGAATAAAATCCTTAAGTATAATTTTACATTTGAAATCTAAGTTTGGTCTATTTTTATGATTATTATTTATTTTAATTAATAATTTTTTTAAGATCTAATTCTTTCTTTTAAATAGTAAATTATAAAAATAGATAAAATTTAGATGTTTAATTAGAATGATCAACAAGGTTCATATCAAATAATTAATTATAAAAATAAATAAAATTAAAATATCAAATGTTACATTTATCTATAACTAATTTTTTCTTTTTCTTTTTCTTCCCCTCTTTTTTTAGGGCTAAAGGTAGAGAATGTACATATTTACACAATAATAGATTAGCAACATACTATAAGTTTTACCAAATAATTATAAATATTTTTTAGACATATATTCTATGTGTACATCCTCTAATACTAGCAATTGTGAGTTAATAAGTGCTTGCATACCTCAGTACTACCACTCTAATGTTCAAGTCAATGAAAGATTTAAGTGTGTAAGAATATGTTAATAGTAAGAGAGTAAGAGATTACAAGTGTATAGTTCTCTCAACTACTCAAACTAAGGAATTAATTGATAAGTAAAAGGGATTTTGAGATGCCCATATCTTATATTCCATGGGAGTATTAATAGGATAGAGGTAGACCTTTGATGAATGTAATTTCTTTTTATTCTCCACCATACAGGATGATAGAGAGCATATCCTACATGTAAGAATATTAGTGGACGGTAGCCTTTCTCATGGTGCCTCCTGATATGATGGCTTAATTTGTCTTCTTGGAAATGGGTCTTGATGGGTTAGCCTTCGACTTGAAGGTCTAGTCAAGAAGACATCATCAATGCTTGTCATCTACTCTCATTTGTGAATGATCAATAAGAAGAGATCATTCTATTTAGGCCTTTGAGCACCTAAGGGCAAACTGAGATTCAGATTGTGCTTCAAAAGTTCAACCATTTCTAAAGAAGTTTAAATTTATGGCGGCTAACTTGTTGGAGGGCATTAAGATCACTCATATGATGCTTTAATAATTTGAAATCATATTTGTTGAGTTGTTGTAGAGTCAAAATCATGGAACACCTAGCAAAGGAGCAAGGTGACTCAGCATATTCTTCAATTGGTCTTGAGTTGATGCGCAAAGAATGAGTAAGTTAATCAAAAGTTTTAATTGAGATTGATCTTTCATTAAACCATTCTTAAGAATGGAGTAGCTGGAAAATGATGATGCTTAAGCTAGATATATATCGGGCCCTTCAAGCTAATAAGCTTAAGATGTAATTGATGAGGTGTTCAATTCAATCATTCATGACCTTTTTGCGCATTCTTGATGTATCTATATTTAGATTATGTAGCCCTTTGTGATTCAAAAGTGTTTGTATTTGTTGGTCCCAAAAATAATCAAGAAGGGGGGTTGAATTGATTATTTCAGAAAATTAAAATTTTTGCCTTTAAATAATATCCCCTTTCATTTTAAGTTAAGAGAACAATATGAACAATTAAACTACTATAAAATAAATTGCTGAAATATAAATAGAGAAGGGATAAGAAGATCAGGCAGATATTTATAGTGGTTCCGCCTTGTGCGTCAGTCCACTCTTCCAGCTCCACGCTGGGATCCTGGTTGTCTTTACCAGTTGTATTCCACTATTCAAATAAAATGTTACAAATCAACCTCGTAAAGGTCTAGTCTCACTGATGAGTCTCACAAGCTTCTACAAAAGCTAAACACTCAACTTCAGTGATGGATTCACTCTTTACAATTCTCACTCAAAATGAAACTAAAACAAGAGAATAAATATTATATCTCTACACTTTAAAACACAATGATCAAGCTCTCGTTCTCTCAAAAATTGAAGACCGAATAATTTAAAATGAATTGTCACTTATATCTTTTTGGTGTCACGTTCTGAATGCTTTCTCTATATCTTCTTCAACTGGAGGTTCTGATATTTATATCCATGACGTCTCCTTTGCAAAAATATTCCAACGGCTAGAACTTTCTGTTTCGAGAGAGATATTCTACTATTTTGAATTTTTCCAATTGAGATATTCTTGAATAAAATCTGGAAATCAAAAACCAAATATGTTGGAATAAAATCTTCTGTTGCCGTGATATTCTAGATAATCCTTCTGTTGGAGATATGTTTGCTAAGATATTTCCGTGATATCTATAACAAGAAAAACAAACTAGATAATATCCCACGAGGAGAGGAATGGATAAACTAGTGTATCTAATACATATATCTCTTTGACTAATAATCAAATCTTTAGGATAACTTTCTGTTTTTCACCCATATCCTTATCCAACTAATCCTGAAAAAAATCTTTAATCATTTTCGTAAAATAATTCCAATATTTCGCAAAATAAATATTCCTCACATATATTTGATGTAATAAGTCTTAAAATATTATCCAAGATTTATGGAACACATCAAGTATATTCCCAAAATATACTTGACTTGTGGAGCTAGGTCTTGAAATAGTTCGAGTTCAATAAAATAAATCAAGAAAATATTTCTGTCAATCAAAACTTCTAAAATAAGTTCTGGAGTGTTTTTCAAAAAAAAAAAAAAAACTTTCGATTAAGTTATTTTGAAGGTTCTTAAATAACTTCTGATAGACTTATTTTTCATCGCTGAAGGTTCTGAAATAACTTCTGACTAACGTATTTCGTATTTCGAAACTTATTTTCCATTTCCTAAGGTTTTGAAGACACTTTTGACTAACATTATCAAAGCTTAAGCATAACTACTGATTTTCCTTCTGACTTTAATAAAACTTGATCATGCTTTATTTTCATGTAAAATGAAAATTCTGAACTTGCTTCTATCACTATAATTATAATCAAAATGAAGATTCTGAACTATGAAAAAATCAAATAATATTGATCAAACAATAATAAGATAGATATATCAATAAAATTTTATCTTTTGTCATCATCAAAATCATATTAGAATAATTCCAACAGTATTGATAACATGTAAGATTGTAAAAGGTAGGTTAATTAGTAGTATGTGGATTGCTTGAGGAGATTATATGTTATTTTAATATACGTCATGTGAGTATTTGTGAACTGTATGTATATTTGTAGATATAATGTCACGCCCTGAGTTAGTCCAGTCATAACAGTCTTACCATATATATTAACCTATGGTAGAAGCTTACCACTTAGCTTTTATCATAGCCTAGTATATACAAGGCATAAACGACCAATCCACCCAGAAGCCGTGTTAGCCCAATAGTAGAGACTAAATACTTACAATAATATATGGATATTGCATTTCTCACTTATACAAAGTACCATTAGATTTGTTTGTAGTTCCTAAGTTACTAGTCTCTAAATCAGACTAGGCTGTTCAAGTTATCCAACCGATACCATTAACTAAAATAATAATAGAAATGTAGAAAGTAGATCTTCTAACTACCTCTTAATCATATCATTACACACCCGGGGATCTATAGTAATGTTAGCAGCTACTACTTAAGTCAATCAAAAGCACTTGCTAAAGTCAATTAGAACCTATAAGAAAATTTGTAAGCTCTTAGATTTTTCGATAGTTTTATTAAAATTCTAAAGATCAAAATAGAATAAAAACACTAAAAAATCATCTAAGTTAAAACATTGTTATAGAGGATTTAAGTTCGGCAATCCTGTGCTTAAAATCCTAAACCAATAAAATTGAGTAATTATAGATTATAAACGTAATAATATAGCAAAGCCTAAAAAGATCAGATTCGTTGAAATTTAATTCATTTTGGATCTAAACGAGATAATTTTTTGAAATTAGGATCCAAACACGTAAAATGGTAAAAATATTCCAATAACACCGTTGCACTAGTAATAATATAAGGATTCATAAAATATCAATTTTATAATTTTTTGAGCTTTAAAAATATCAGATATAGTCTTTTTACGCATATTTTTCTTACTGCCAGTAATTTAATTGTTTTGTTTACTATTCAGTACTGTTTATCTATCTCTACTTTTTCTTACTACGTATTCTTACAACATATACATCTATTTCTTACAATTTTCATTTTCAATACAACTTTACATATTTCATATCTTACTTTTCATTAATAAAAATACAAAAAAAAAAAAATTTCTCTCACTCTATTCCCTCGAGTAGCATCAGACACCCCTCTCTCTTCCTCTGTATTTTTCATTTTCAATTATTTTATTACATCTAATTACCCTCCACTTTTTCCTATAAATACTACCTCTCCCTCTACTTCTTCTACACCTCTTATTTACTACTAAAACTCTCCAAAATTCTCTCTACAAAGTTCTCTTTATCACTTTCTTTCCAACTATCTTCCTTCTTCCATAGCTAATAGGTAAAAATTCCAAGATATTTTCTTTGTGTTCATGTAACTTAACATGATCATAGTGCATGTTTTATAAACCCATGAGAGTTAAGAAAGTAACAATATGTTTATGTTTTGTTCTTATTCATACATAAACTCTATTTATGCTCTTGTTATTATTATTATGCTCCTTTTCTTTTCTTTTTGGAACTTGTCCATTCTAAGTTCTGTAAAGCCTTGATACAAGCTAAGGCTCCCAATACTTTATCTTAACACACACACACACATATATATATATGCTCATTTACCTCTTATATCTCTTTCCTTCATTATATGAGTTTTTCTTTTCTTTAATATAGCCAGATGATCATATTCATGTATGACCATAATGGTGTTGTCTCAATAAAACTTTTCCAAGAAATAAAAAAGAATTCTTTCTTTGAAGAAAATAAAACCAAACTCTTTTAAAATAACTTTGTCACTTTGGAAAAATTTTAATAAAAAAGGATATGTTTCAACAAAAATTCTCTTTAAAATTTAGACAAGTTCATCGAGAATTTTGATAAGTGGTATCATGATAGATTTAACTTAATAATTTCATCATACACTCTTTTTTTCAAACTACTAAAATAGAATTTATTAATTCAACCTCGACATTATGCAAAACTTCTTCAAAGCTTAGTTATATGGTATTATTATTTTTCAAAATCTAAAATAAAATTTTTGCTAAAGTTCTAAGGTTGATAATTTTCCATTATGCAAAGTTTTCTTAAACACTCATTTAAGTGGTTTTGCCAATATGTGATAAACATTAAGATTTAAGCCAAGTTTTCAAGTCAAAGTAAAAATCAACTTACTAGTTTAGAAACTAATGTAGGGAAATAAAAATTGCCAACAATTTAAGAAATTAAGTTTTTTTTTTAAGGATAAACTTACTTTCTAAAAGGTAGGAAATATTAATATGAAGTGAAAACAGACATTCAACACAACTTAAAACACTGGTTGCTTTCAACAACTTAAAACAATTCTAAAACTTCATTTTTCAATCACTAGAAATAAATCTATTTATGAAAAATCATTGTCCAGATAACACCACTAAAGTCATGCATATAATATGAATATATATATGGTCAAAGGATTTTTCAACTACATAAATATTTATGTGTTTGATATGGGTTTTTGGATGAAATAAAATTTAAGAAACATTGCTTTTAAGGGCTGGAAAATTCGTGACCAACCTGTACCAGCCCATTTCCGAACCTAAAAGTCTTTAAATGATAAAAATAACCTTAGAAATAGATAGATATTTTCAAGTAGGAAGACAACGACTACTCAAATGCGAAATTCTGACTTAAAATGAGTAAGTTATGACCATTTTAAGTTAGAATTTCTCTAACGAGAAAAAGATGCGAATTTCAAGTTACAGAATTAGAATTTAAGTACAATCTTTATAAATGCTCATTTTGGGTATTTCTTCTTATTTAGGTGAAGAAAGACCTGGCGTCGTTTTTGAAAGAATGCTTTGATTAGGATCTATCGTCATTGAGCGAGTTATTCCCTTACTATTTACATTTTCTTATATGTGCTTGTAAAAAGTGATACTAAAAGTTAAGGAAAGATAAAATGAAAAGTCGCATGTGATAAATGCATGTGGTATGTGGTGCTTGATGAATAAAAGACAAGCATATCAAAATGGAGAATTGATGAGTAAATTATATGTTCCCTTATGATTGTTTGATGTATATTGTTTAGTCACCCTTAACTTGAATACTAATATTATTCGAAAAAAAAATCATTATTAAAAATAAATAATGCATGGCACAAAGTAAGTCACATTACATTTTCCGCTACCATTCTTCGTGCGGGGAAATGAGGAGTCGTAGTAGTAGCCAGTAGTAGCTGGGGAGTTTCCATTAACAAGTAGGAGCCAAAAAGTGTACAAAATATGATGTTCATATGGACTAGTAACCACCCAACCCTTGACATGGAGGGGGTAAATCCATGCTAGACATGGTTTTCTGATTAATCATGTGTATTTGTTTGTTCATTTGATTATTGCATATTCATATGTTCGCCTATTGACTTGTATGTTTTATGGAAACGTTTTAAAGGAGGGAATTATCTCATTAAGCTAGTTAGCTTATACCCCTATAGCTTTTTGTTTCAGTTTGAATACCTACAGTTGGCCCTAAAGAGCCATATTTGCCATGTACGAGCCAAAGCTAGTGGGAGCTTTTGAAAGATATTTGCATGATTTAATTTTTGGTGTAGACTTTAAGGAAAATCTCTATAGTAGATTTTTGTTACGGATATATATATGTTATTTTTTGGCTTAAGATTTGTAAGATTTTAAGTACAGGGGAATGCCTCTAAGAGTTGTAACAAGTTAATTTTAATGAATATTATATGTTTACCTTTATAAATTCTTGCATGCTTTTATTATCTGTTTAAACATAATACCCCTTCTGAGTCTCCTACTATCTTGGAAGCAAGCCTTGCACGTGATATCGAAGCTATTACGTAACTAAGGTAGTTATTCTCTAGCTCTAATATTATGTGCGATGGACTGACACTTTTAGGGTGCCCTCTGGGGCATCACAAAATGTATAAAGGGAATGAGCAACCACATATCAATAAGTAGGACAGAGGTAAAAATGTATCTATACGAGATAAATAGGATTATCAACGATATTATTAAATATGTCCTATTTTTCAAAATAGAAAGAACTTTTAAAAGTGCATAAATATCATTTATTCACAACCGACATGTGTATATATATGTGCATCCATAATTTAATGATATAAACTTACTCATATCTGTTACTATAATGAAATGATATTACCTTAGCTTTAAAACAACTTATTTTTACAATTTTTGGGAGGAATAAATTTCAAGTACTAGTATTACATCATATTGGAGTATTGGTGTCCTTATATTCCCTACTCAAACCTTATAAAGCATCCAATACCAAGTTTGATGACGCAAAACTCATGTCATTGAAGGTGACATGTTTGATCTTTTTGTGTCCCACCTGAATTAGTAGTGATAGACTCTAAGTAGCACATATGAAAATTACATGCTGAATTTAAAACAATTAAATATACTTTTTCACACATAAAATCAGACTAGAAAGAGAATGTTGAAAGTCAACATGCTCAATTTTATGAAAATTATCAGCATTAGGACGTTTCATGGTAGGTCAGCTGCTTCACTCAAATTCGGTATGATGTTGCCCTGGTAATCTCCACTACAAAATATGATATAGGTAGCTATAATTTTCTGTGGTAGTGATCGGAGTCAAAGACATCGTGGATTTTTTTGAAAGGAAAGAAAAATACTCAATTTACTTAGCCTAACACACAAACTTCTTCGTCAATTAATTTCCCACCAAATGCATTCAATGTTGTCGAATTAATTCAACTAGAATTTCCTCCGAAACACGTTTCTATGTGTTTTTGTGGTGTGTGTGTATATATATATTTATTCTTTCTAAAACTAAAAAAATGTCATAGCACTATGAAACCTAATTTTATTATTTTATTTAAATAAGGGAAGCGTTTCCAAGACTCTTTTGATCCTAAAACTTCTATGAATTATTGCTCATCGTCAATTAATTACATAACCTCAGAGATATACATATATTTTATCACAAATCATCATTTGTAAAATTTGCTTAATTAGTATTTAACAATCCCTTATTTATTAAATGTGCAAGTTTGAAAAGAACAAAAATAGGTTAAGTATATACAAACAAATTATTAATTTAATTATTTTTTTTTTTTTGTGTATCAATTAATTACATGCAGATAAACCATTTGAGTATATAGTTCAATATAATTTGGGTAGTTAAAAAAATGATTTCTTTACTTTGATAAATTTTACACTAAACTAAATGTAAGATAATAATTTTTTTATTTTTTTAAAATGATTGATATATATATATATATATATATATATTTTTATCAATTAGTTATATTTTAGGCAGAGATGAGACTTACCGGCAAAGCATTCTCCGATCAGCAATCGGTGATAAACCTTTGTCAGAAAATTTTCTCCAGCAGCAAAACTCCGACTAACAAATTCTCTCTTACGGCGCAATTCTAATTCCTCCCACAAAACATGAACAACTTTATCTAAAAATTGTAGTACATTTCCTTTAAGTTATCTTAAATGTGGATTTGGGTATTTCACTTTTGGGATTTTATATGTGCCCTTATAGAGTTTATAATTTTTATAGTATAACTATTACTCTAATTTAACTTAAGAATTAAGTTCATCAGCTGTAATTTGTTTGATGTTGTAAGTTTTTCTCTTGAGGATTGGTAGCCACGTACATCTATCCATGCATAGTATCAAATTTTTAAATATTTTTGCTACACTTAATGCATAAGTTACATTTAGAGTAATGATTAAATGATGCAATAAAAATATCAACTTCATTTCATCTATTGCCACCACAGATTGCATGCAAAATTTATTGGTCTTCTCCTAATTGTTGCTCGTCCCATCAATTGAGGTTTATTATTGTATGTATTATATTAATTTGATTGACCTTTGTCAGTTCTATTTAATATTTTATGGTAATAATATATATAGCAAAAAGAAATTTAGTTGTCCCAATCCCACTACCATGGTTTGGACCTTTAACTTCACTTACTAAATTTTCCTTGTGTCCAATAATACTTTATTTATACAAGCAAACGACGCATCCGTGATGCGCATACAAATAAAACAACCTAACATTTATAAATTAAATAAATATATTATTTTGACAGGTTGGAAGATGACAACCTTAATAAGTCCTGGAAATTAAGAAATTAATTATAAATTATAATTACAATTATATTTTCCACAAGTAACTTCTCTATATTGGGTAACTGCCATATATAAATATGGTATCAGAGCTTTAGATCGGTATATAAAGATACATGCTTAGGCTAAAAAAGGAAAAGATTATATCTATTCAACTCCTATTTAATTCTATTCAAACCCTATTTAATTTCATTATTTCAGAGATACCAAAAATATTTTACGCCCATATACTAAAAAAGGAAAAGACTATTTCTATTCAATTTCTATTTAATTCTATTCAAACCCTATTTAATTTCATAATTTCAGGGATACCAAAAATATTTTATGTGGAAAAGAATATGTATATTCAACCTCAATTTAATTTTATTCAAACACCATTTAATTTCATGATTTCAATGCTATCAAAAATATTTTACGCTTGCTAAAAATGGAAAAGACTATGTCTATTCAAATCTTATTTGATTATATTCAAACTCTATTTAGTTTTCATGATTTCAGGTGTACAAAAAATATTTTATGCTCGTATGGTAAAGACATTATATAAAAAATATTTACACTAAAGATACTAAAAGTGGTGATTTTGCTTTAATAGTATAGATATATATATTTATAACAAATTGTAGTGAAATTTTAAGTTTATTCAATTCTATTTGACATATATAATTATATATTATTCCACCTCCGAGTATTGAACTAAAACAATAATTTTTTCCAATTCCTATAACTCCTTCATGACTTTTATACTTCAATGAATTCTATTTCTTGCAAGTCTTAAAATTAATGCTATAATCCTAGGTTCTACTTTAGGGGTTTACATATAATATATATCAAAAACTTTATACGTATGTACCATGTATGTTTATCATTCCTTGATTATGGTTGTGGCATTAGTACACCCACATACTCATTTGATGTTCTTTTGCCATTTGCAATCTAGAACGTATACATAACTCTTAATATGCATTCAACTACTTATAAGGGTTGGGTAATTTTAACTTCTTTGTATTGTCCTACAATTCACAATTAAAAGTCCACCCTTTAGCTTTAAATATACACTTTGCTACTTATAGTTGTTAGGGTAATTAATGATTGAACAAATTACTACATAAGGATTTCCACATGTGTGTGTGTGTACCAATCGTATTTTTGTCTCGTCCTTCTCTTGTTTAATCTCCATCCATTACATTATCTTATTAAACTAATCTACCAAACAAGTGATGTCATTCCTACTTCTTAAATATTACTTTAAATCATAAACATTTGTTGATTTGTACAATAAGAAAAAATTGCTTTTCAATCTCACCTTTTTGTAAAATTTACATCTAGAGAAGTTAAACGATGTCTTAATAGTCTTCGTGTTACTAGGTCGGGTTCCTACCCAATTTGTGTTAATGTCAAAGTTATATGAAATTTACTATAGATCACAAATAATTAAATTATAAACATATCATAATAGAATTTTGATATTATGTCTCATGTTTTTCTCCGTAATCGTTTTTTAACTGTATTTGATGTAGATGAGATAGCCGACACATTTATGAGCAAAGAAGCAGCCAAGAAGCGACCCCGAAAGCGCATAAATGAAGGCTGTCGGCCTTAAAAGGCCGGCGTTGATGGGAACTTGCAATGCCGACTAATAAGCGGCCGGCTTAAGAATATAAGCCGTCGGCTTAGAGATATAGGCTGCCGGCCTACATTTAGGCCTATCGACGTTTCGCCTTTAAGCTGCCATCTTTTACTCTAGCTTTTAATTATCCAAGTTATTTTTCTTTATTGTCGTTTTTAGGACCTTTCATGCATAAAAATAGTCCAGAAACCCTAATTTATATTCCTTAGAACATTTTATCTTATTTGAAACTCAATTTGAGAGTATTTCTCGACAAAGTTGCAATCTTCGCATCTTGATTTAGAATTCAATCGTTGTTATTGATTTCCTGTTATCTTTACGCTTTCCGTCCTATGTCAGTTGGTATCAGAGCAAGGTTAGAATCCTGCGAAGACGTCTTCAGGCAAAGGTGCTGATAACAATCGTATTCGTGGCGGTGTCCATGATACGGGAGTCCAAGGGGTTGAGGTTCTTGGGGCGACAAACGAAGTAAGGGATTAAAGAATCGGACTGATTGAAGATCGTCTTGAGGATTTGGTACAGTGTTTTGACGCACTGGCAGAGGTTGTCAACAGAGGTAGGGAGGTTGGTAGGAGACGACTAAGGGTAAGAGAAGCCTTTAGCGGTCCAATCAATAGACCTACCACCGCAAATCGGTGGGCACAAATTTCTTATGAAGATTCAGAGGAGGAAAGAGTGTTTTTGTTCGAAGAGAGACAACCACGAAGGAGATACGGTTATGGTGGTGGCAGATACCAGAGGGGACACTATGGCTACGATTAGGGCGACAGCGGTGATTTTCGCCTAAAGATAGATATTCCTTCTTTTAATGGTAACTTAAATATTGAAGAGTTTCTAGACTGGTAGGCTGAGGTAGATAGGTTCTTTGACTATATGAAGATACCGGAGGAGCGTAGGGTGAGATTGGTTGCTTGCAGGTTGAAGAGAGGGCCTCTGCTTAGTGGGAAAGACTACAAAACAGGAGATACCATGAGGGTAGGCAATCGGTGAGAACCTGGTATAAGATGAAACAGCTATTGCAACAGGATTTTCTACCTCCCGATTATGAGCAAATCCTCTTTCAACAGTATCAGCGATGTCATCAGGGACAGAGGACTTTACATGAATATACTGCATAGTTCATGTGGTTAGTAGAGAGGAATGATCTAAAAGAGAGTGAGGGTCAGCAAGTTGCTAGATATATTGATGGGTTAAAATTCCAAATTCGGAATAAAACTGGAGTAAATGTTTTGAGGAATTTAATTGAGGCAAAGAACATGGCACTTAGAGTAGAGTTGATATGGCTTGATGGTGGCAGTAGGAGATTTGGAAATGATTATTTAGGTCAATCTGTGGTTGAAAAGAATGACAGTATTGAGGAGAAACAAGGCATGAGTAGTGATAAAAAAGATAACAAAGCTACTGTTAAAAAACCCATTGAGGTTAAAGACACTCCAAAGCAAAATAATCCCTATGCTAAGCCAATTTTGGATAAGTGTTATAGATGCTATTAACTGGGTGACCAGTCAAATGAATGCCCTAATAGGATAGGAGTCAACATAGTTGAGAGGGATGAGGAGATATGTGAACCTGATGGTGATGATGAGTGCTATGATGAAGATAGAGAGGTTGACCAAACTTATGTGACCAGGAAACTAATGTTAGCATCTAAGGAGGAGGACAACACTCAATGATTCCAGTTGTTTTCGTACTAGGCGTACAATAGATGGGAATGTGTTTGACATAGTTGTTGATGGAGGTAGTTGTGAGAACATTATTGATGGGGAAGTTGTGAAGTAATTGGGTTTATCAGTGGAAAAACACCCTAATCCATACACTATAGGGTGGATCAAAGCAGTTAAAAGGATTAATGTAAAGGAGAGGTGTAAAGTACCATTCTCGATAGGTAAATATGAAGATGATGCCTATTGTGATATAGTGGATATGGAGGCATGTCATTTGTTGCTGGGAAGGCCTTGGTAGTATGATGTGAATGCCTAGTATGCGGGAAGGGAGAATGTATACAGGTTAGAAAATGATGGTATGAAGTACACTTTGCTGCCCCTTAAGGTAGTAAAACATACTAAAACAGTCAAATCAAATGGACACTCTTTTCTAACTAACATCCATTTAGCAAGAGAGATGAAGGAGCCTCAAGTTGTGCATTTGCTCATGTTAAGACAAATCATGGCAGCAAAAGAGGAGAATAGTGAAGATATGCTGGGAGTAGTGAAAGAAGTATCAAAGGAGTTGGTTCTACACTCAGATTGTAGTGTTCTAAAGCATCTGAATGGTCAGACTCAACTTGGCAAAGATGGGTGTGGACAATGGATTTGGTTCTTGCAAGAGTTTCCTATCAAGCGGAAGCACAAGTCAAGAATGCAAAACAAGATGGTTGATACATTCCCATTCTATCTAGATGACTTATCTCTTTATTCAGATGAGAACTCGGGGTCAAGTTCTTTGTAGGTGGGAGAGAATGATGTAGATAAGATAGCCGATGCGTTTATGAGCAAAGAAGCGGCCAAGAAGCGACCCCAAAAGCACAGGAATGAAGGCTGTCGGCCTTAAAAGGCCGGCCTTGATGGGAACTTACAACGCTGGCTAATAGGCGGCTGGCTTTTATCTTATTTGAGACTCAATTTGAGAGTATTTCTCAACAAAGTTGCAATCTTTGCATCTTGATTTGGCATTCAATCGTTGTTATTGATTTCCTATTATCTTTATGCTTTCTTTCCTGCGTCAGTATTATGATGTGTCTTATGTTACCATATCGTGTCAGCAATTATTAGCGCTAGTCTTTATGATGTTGGTGACTAGTATGGTTAAGTAGGGGAGCTTTTACAATCCCGTCAACGGAACATTCCAATAAACTATCTACCTATTAAAATAAATATAGTAATTAAAATATTAACTAATTTAGTCGTTCGATGATGGTTTGGTGTAGTATCAACCCGTTGGATAGTGACGGGACAAGTCTCATTAAAATTAATGACGATACCATAAAATTTCCTATAAAGTAGATGGTTTAGGTTCAAACATTTATAACTTGTTTACTTGAAATAAGGATGTAATTAAACAATAATGTAATAAAGTTGCAATTATTATTACATGACTACTATAATATTTAGTTTACATTGGAAAATAATAAGGAATTATGTTGGAATAATAGTAAAATATTTATCATGTACTTGTCATAAAAACAAAATATCTATTGCATGCATGACATATGATGTGCATCAAGATAGGGGCATTCATCAAAAGACAAGATGGAGATATAATTTGCGTAAGAGAAAATACTCATTTTGGTACTTGAACTTTGATGATAAAGTCCATTAGGTATCTGAATTTTGAAAAGTCCAATTTCATACCTAATTGACTTTTTCATGCCCTAAACACTACTATACTCTTTTATTATCTCTTAAAGTCATGGATACCAGACAATGATTGAGTAGGGTCGTGTTTAGAGGCATGGAAAGTCTAATTAGATATGAAATTAGACTTTTTAATGTTCAGGTACCTAATTGATTTTTTTGTCAAAGTTCAAGTATTAAATTGGGTATTACCCTACAAACCCTCTGTGTAATAATAATTCAGGAATAATTGTTATTAGATACTGTAATAGCAACTTTGCACAAAATGTAGAACGAATAGAATGCCCACTCACCCAAGTGAACATGTACTTGATAGGAAAAGCAAAGGAAAAATAAACCACAAATATGAAAGAGGAAAGGAAAAATTAAGTACCTATTTTGAAATGCTTTATGATAAAATTATTCTTCACATATGTCTTCTATTTAAACATCATAATAGTTTAAACTTTCCACCCATTATAAACCATTCCACTCAATTTTCAGATAAACTGCTTTTTAAAAAGGGTAATTATCATATTTGATACATAAACTTCACTTATTTTTGCAATAAACTGCTTAAAGATTTACAAGTGCCAATTTAATACTTAAACTTTACCTAATTTAATATTTAACAGGCTGAGTTTTACCAATTCTTGCAATAAGCTACACAAACTTTACTATTTTTGCAATCAACTACTTCATCTTGGTATTATCAACGAACTTGAAAGTTTATAGATAGTAAACTGACACATTTAAACTTGAGGTAGTTAAACAAATTAACAAATTTCACATAACACATGACACATTTAGCCTTTTTTTAAGGAAATTCACTCCTTATATCACACTCCCTCATGATGTCTAGGTAAAAGGGACACTCCTTCATAATTGTTAAACAAATTAACAATTATTTCATTTTAAACAAGTCCATCCTGAATAAAAGCATTTTGATTAACTGTACTCACCATATAAAGAATGTAGCTTATAAAAATTATTTGTTGAAATCATATTCCATGTGAAATTACAATCGAAACTAAAATTACACAAGAAAATAAGTTAATCGAAAGAAATTGAAATAGTTGCATGATCTTCAGTCACACAATATCTAAATAAAAACGGTAGGCCATCCTAAATCTTTCACCATCCATTTGCTTCATTGTAATCCTTATTTTATCTCTCTTTATTTTTTATGTGGCCTTTATTATGTTGTTTAGTTCACTTTTGAACTCATAGTTATTCAACAGCGAATCCCTATTACATAAAATAAATATTTGGGATTCTTTATCTAGACCTAAGAATTGTAATCCGACACTTACCTTCATTTGTCTATTTTAAAACTAACCATCTTATAATTTATAAATTACATTAATCTACCCTCGGATTAAAAACATCTTTGTCCCTTCAAAATCTCTATAATTGTCCTTGTCGTCGATAATGCTACCATAGATAACCTCCTCACCACCCATCCTTTCATAAAGAAACTCTCTTTCCTTGTTCTTCTCCATTACTTCAGTGCAAGGAAGCTCTGTTAAATCTCAAATGACTCAGCTTTAGCTGCTATATTGTATTAGATCACTGGCTCCATCATAAGCCCATCTGGGCCTGTTAACATAACCAATGTTAAGTGGAGCAAAGTAACATTTGATCTAAAGGATAATAATGGGTAGTTGGACGTATGTTTTGTTAAGTCTCTTAAGGAGATACTATATAACATATCCATCATACATATTAGTAAGATTAATCTATCAAACATTGCAGCACTATCAACACCAAAACCGAGTTAAATGAACTTGACATCGATCATGTTGAAACATGGTTACAAGGTTTTTGTTGGTAATTTGTTAGCTAACCCTAACTCACCTTATCTTTATCCATGATTTTATATGTTATATATTTATTCAACAAGCATTTTTATCCTTTTGTTATTGATTCATAAAGAACGTATTAGTAATTCTATTACATCCAACTAAACAATGTAGTATCCATTCACAATGTATTACACTTGTATATAATCCTAGCTAATGGCTATTCATTATACCTTCTATTTAGTGGCATGAACGTATTGTTAGCGTCATTGTGATTTCATCTTCTTGTAGATCCATTTTAGATTGCCTTAAAACTTGATATACTTTATTATAGGAGAAAAGATTTAATGGGTATTACACGCCACCTGTGAACTCCTAATGGTATTCTAACATGTGGATGGTGGTTACTTCGAAAACTACCTACTACATTGTCCATGTGGTAGTATATAATTGGGAGTTATACACCACGTATACATCCATGTAGCGTGTATCACCCACTCAATATTTTCCCCTACTATAGCCCTTAAGGAATAGAGAATTTCTAAATAAATATAATCATTATCAATACCAACTTTTTCATCGAGCCATAATCTATATTGTGATTCTTGTGGGGTAAAGTATACCGGAAGGTCACAATATTTAGAGATACGTTTATTTAAGGTCACAACATTTTGAGTGGTTCATTTGAAATCACATTGTTTAAGGAAGTGAGTTAATTGAGGTCATCATTGACACATATCACAACATGGTAGATCTTCTTGGTTTTAGTTAAATCTTTTTCACATTGAAAATGTCAATGGTGACCTCAATTGACCAACTTCTCTAAACATCGTCATATCAAATGAACCACTTGAAACTTTATGATCTCAAATGAACTTATCTCCAAACATCGTAAACTCCTAGTGTAATTTTCCCGATTTTTGTGTTTACTTATATCTTGAGCTAGTACATTTAAGGCTTTGGGCAATGGGTTCCACTTTAATTCTAATTTTAGGATAAGACTTCGTGAATTAAACGAAGTGACTCCATTAATTTTTTGGGCTATATTCTATAAAGATTTTATTTATATTATTAAGCAAATGCTAGGAGGTTTTAGACTTCACATTCTTCTTATTATTTAACATTACTTAAATGTTCTTTTATATAATGTTACAATCTGTTGTAACTATCTAATAAGAATTTATTAGGAATAAAAAAAAATAAAATTTCTATGTATAAAATTCATTCATCTTTATAAATGGTAATCAAAACTTATAAGTAATTATGGTAAAAGATGAAATCATTATTATCCCAACATATAAATTTTCTTTTTTATTTTAATATTATGGAGCATGCAATGCATGCACTTGATTATTAGATAATATCAAATTATATACAAATTTAATAATCAAATTTTATTTGTTATATATATTTTGATATGCACATAGTGACTTATTTCATTAAATATATATAATGCATTTAGTATTTGTTTTAAAGGATAATTTGATGAATGGTACCTGAACTTTGAAATTGATCAATTTAGAACATGAAAACTTTGAAATTAAGCAATTTGGTACCTGAAAAACTTTAAAATTAATTAATTTAGTACATGAAAGAACTTGATGGTGGCATTGTTAGCGTGCATAAAAATTTCTTTCAACTACTAAATTAATCAATTACAAACTTTAGATATTGAATTGATCAATTTCAAAGTTCAGATGCCAAATTATATATTTTGTCAAATTTAAGGTAACATTAACCTTTATTTTAACGAATAAATATATGACATATTACTATAATTATATGTTCTTCTATAAATCATGATGTAGCAACATTTTATATGTGAAAGTTCTATTATCATTTTAATAAGAATAAATTACACGAACCTCATTGAAAAAATTTTAAAATTACATGGATTCTCAACTTTTTTGAATGTCAATAATTAACTCCCTGAAAAAGGTCATGGGTCCCACTTTCCATATGAGTTGGTTAATATGTGTTAATATTATCTTTAATGTGCAATAAATACAAAAGAAAAAAGGGAAAAGGGAATTAATATTCCTAATTTTAAGAAAAATTATAAAAATACTACTAAAACAGAAGTAATCTCAGTTTTACTTAAGGTAGCCTCATCTCTTCAAGAGACAAGGTTGGTTGTTATAAATAGATCTCTTGAAGAAACGAGGTCTGCCACTTATCACCTTATCTCTTCAAGAAAAATGGTTAGTAAGCCTAAAACTTAATGCCTGCTTTCTTCTTATTCTTCTTCCCCCTTTAGTTGTTTAAAAAAAAAAAAAAAACCCAAATCCTTTATAGAAGAAAAATTTTCCTAAACCCTAGCTTCCAATTGAACCTAAATTGATTTTTCGGCCAAATTAACGCAATATCTTGGTGAATTTCAATCCCATCGCATCACCTAAGCATCAATTTGTGGTGATTGGACGCGATTATCACTCAAATCACCACTAGGCGTGCCTTGTGAACATTATAAGTTGCATGATCTTGTCAATTTAATTTTTTGCAATTCTTGATGATGTAATGTTGATATATAGTGATGTGTATGCCTACAATAGATGTTGATTTCAATTCATAAAGCAACATCGCATGATAATGGCGAATATTGTGTAATAGGCATAGTTGTTGTATCATTTAGACCAAAATTTGTTCGTACACATTGAAAAATAAATAAATGTCTAGTTAAATTTTATGATGTTGTATTTTTTATGCTCACATGATTGATGATAAATCTAAAAAATTGATTCCATTTGTATCTTCTATATAATTGATAATGAATTTCAAAATGTTCGATGCTCACATTGTTCTTTACATGTAAATTTTGATATTCACTCTAAGTAATATGAAAATTTGTTTGAATTGTAATAGAACATGGTCACATTTCATGCATTCAATCTTTTTTTTTTTTTTTTTTTTTTTTCTGAGCTGGCAGGGTATGAGTGAAAATATACAAAGTAAAGTTTGTGTTATATGCTCATGGCAATATTGTTGAAGGGAATGATGGTTTTAGTTATGATAGGAGACCGGTTGTCGTGGTTAGTGTGTCTAAGAACTCTACCTATGAGCAAATCTTGGCCACATGTAACCGACTTAAGATAAATAAGACTGCATATCGAGTTGAGCTATACCATAGGATTGTCACGGGGATAAGACACTATGTTATGATGTGATTACAGTGACTGATGATGATGCTGCTCAAGAGATGCTGGTATATACAAAAGGTTCGGTGGAGGCTTATGCTCAAATATTTGAAAAGGAGTTACTACACGCACTCGAGATTGCCAACACTACATATATTGACTGTCATGCAAATGTTGGCAGCTAATGGCTGGCAAATGAGATCCCTAATTCTACTCACAACACAGTTAGTAGCTAGGTCTAGATGGAAAACTTTGAAATGGTTGCACCACATTGGAGTAATGGGATTGATACTGATGCAATGGACGACCCATCAATTAGTGAATATAGTGACGATTATGATGAAGATGAAAATGAATGAATATTAGGTTTGCCTCATTAGATCACCAATACCCATAGATCACATAGAAGTAATGACTGACAACGTTTTGTAGCTTCTACAAATGTTGATGCAGTAGGGAGCTTAGAGCTAATGCCATTTTTCACAGCACATGTGGGTAGTGGCTGCGTTGCATTCGATGATGTGTAAGAAATAAGTATTGAAAATTATTGTTTTAGTGATGAATTTAAGGTTGGAATGCAATTCGAGAGTAAAGATCATCTTATATGAATAGTTAAGATGTGACATATCTTAAATCATTACAACTTTAAGGTAGTTGACTTAGAGCTAAGTTCGTAGGAAGTTAAATGTACTGATATCCATAACAAAAGATGTAAGTGAGCATGCCATAAGAAACATGGGGGATGGTTTCATATCACTAAGTATGAGGGGCCTCACACATGTTTGGATGACATCATTAGATATGATTGCTTCTTATTAGACTCCAATAGCATGTACATGTGTATTATAATGGAGATTCGAAATTCTCTGGATGTAAGAGTGAAGGATCTTCAAACAAACATCTTAAAGGAGTTTGGTATAGAGTCCATCTCGAAAGAATTTTTGAGGCAAAGTGCAAAGCTATCGAGTAGGTATATGGCAAATGGGAAGATTTATATGTAAAGGTCCCACATCTATTAAACACCATTCAGGAGGCAAATCCTAAAACAAAGGTAGAGTGGAGAACTATATAATCTAATACTGCAGGGTACGTCTTTCTTAACAAACTTTTATGGGCATTCGGACCTTGTATTGAATCGTCTCAACACTGCAGTTATGTTGTTAATTAATAGTTAGTTGTACTTAGATATGTTGGTCATTTGTATAGTGAGTAATGATTGTTAATGTTTTGCAAACCTGTTATCATAATTGATGGTACTTTCTTATATGGTAAATACAAGCACAGACACCTTATCATAGTAGCAATGGATGGAGCAAATCATATAGTGCTCTTAGCATATGCTCTTATCGATGAAGAAGTAGATGACACATGGAGTTGGTTCCTCCAAATATTACCAGAATATGTCATCAAGGAACAAACAAATATCTGCTTAATATCTGACTGCCATGCCAATATTAAGATTGTAGTTGAGGGGGACAATGTAGTGTGGCCTAGAGGATAACCTTAGCACTGATGCATCTAGCATGTTGGTAGCAGATTCAACTCAAAGGCTAAGAGTAAAGAATGAAAAGAATTAATAAAAAGGATGACCTACCAAGCTCAAGCGAGAAAGTTCCATGGTTACTTTGAAGCTACGAAATAGTCTAGTCCATGGATGGTGTAATGAGTTACATTACTGTATGTGGACTTTATATTATGATGAGGGTGCAAGGTTTATAATTGGTACAACAAAAATGGCTGAGAGTTATGACATTAATGCTTGATTATGATATTTGTTGTTTGCTATTTTTTAATGCCTTGTGACTTCACTAACAATGTGTACTGCATATTTTTTTTTTTCAGATGGATCTAAGATTGCTAATGACTCCATACTTATAGGACAATTGATCCACAAATCAAGGCTAATATGGGAAGGCTAGGTAATATATTTTCTTAACTTGTTACATACCATATTTTGATTGTACTATTCAATAAAACTAGGATTTTAAATCCAGGAGCATGTCGTATTACATTGTTGCTGACAATAGGCTAAATTGAAGTGGCATGATGATCTACTAGTAGAGTTGGATGGACAACTTATTCCATACTTGTTAAAGACCGGCTTTCTAGGTATCATACAGATACCCTTCATACAGCTAGACTGGTACCTAGTCACAGCCTTGGTTGAGCGGCAGTAACTAGAGATATACACATTTCATATGTCGGGAGAGTAAACCGTCACATTATAGGATATTGCAATTCTCATTGACCTCCCCATCAATGAACATGCAATCAGTAGGAGCACACGAGTAGATTAGCTAGGTTTGTGCCATTGTTTGCTAGGAGTTCAACCCAACTGTAGTGAGATAGATCGCAAATGCTTGAAGATGTCTTGGTTGGATACATATTTTGGTGCATTACCAGATGATGCAGATGGGGTAACCATTCGCCACCATGTCAAGGCTTACATATTGTTGCTGCTTGGTGGGTTATTAGTTGTAGACAAGTTGCAGAACTTGGCTCATGTCATGTAACTCTCATTGCTTGAGGACTTTCATGTCATTGGGCAAAATGCATAGAGAGTAGCTTGCTTTGCATAGCTCTATAGGAAGCTATTGTAATATCCTATGTCGACACTAGCAACGTAGTAGCACCCAGCAGCCCCTATACGTGGGATGATGACATTTGTTATCAAAGGGCGCCTCTTATTAGCCATTGGGGAGCTGATTTTGACGTTACATAGTGCCCTACACACCTACTATTCTAGTATGGGGGAGCCTTTGATCGATAAGTCCCTAGACAGGTGCAATTTTCTAAATCCTATGTGGTCTTTTATTTACACATGCACTAATCTGCTTATATGTTGCTAACTTATTTCATGAACAAGTCATTTGGGAGCTATATGCTACTATTATAGATGATCTTTCAGAGTACTTTTGGTCCGCAGTGAGGTATGGTGGGCACATATTTCTCTTGTATGCTTTCATGTTATCGAGCACTACTATCTAGACCGAATGCTTAAACAATTTAGAGGTTTCCTGGGGATCCTAGCCTCACCACCACCACCTCCTCCCCCCTCTCCCCCACATGATATGAGAGCCCTCTATGAGCTAGACCTATGGGGATACATGGAGTGGAAGTAGGTAGTAGAGCACGTCAAGTGGATCGTAGAGTGGGATGATTAGTGCAATCGTGTTGTAGACTTGCCGATACTTTTGTAGAGTGGGATGATATGATATTTGGTAAGTTCAGTGCTTATATATGATGTTTATTGATCTACTTTTTGTTTATTACATCTTGATTTTGATGTTTATTGTTAATTGCAAACAAAATTCATATATCAGGTACCTAACATGCCACCAAATGACACTTTAGTTACAACATAACAGGTTATTCGCATAGTAAATAAGTTCATGGGGATCAATCTTAATGATCTACCACCACCAGCACTAATCTACGTTGAACATAGTGATGGTGAGGATGTCTAATAGCCTTGGTTTGCACAATGATGCAGGCCTCAAAGAGAGAAGCGAGGGTAGGGACAGGGTCGGAAGCAAGGGTAAGGGTAAAGCCGAGACAGAGCTAGAGATATCAGAGATGAGCTTTCACCCCCCACATGTTTAGCTTGGTGAGCCTAGACGTTCATCATTCTCATATCTGTATCAGCTGGACACTCCTATACTTAAGAGCTCAGGTACAGAGGTTTATGCCTCCCAACTCTACAAAAGAGGTGTCTAGCACTGCCGGATGATATAGGAGAGGGCTTCACTTAAGTGGATCCAAACCCTGTCCTATTTACCGTCATAGCCTACATGGTGGAAATGGGAATGACACACTCACTTAAGTTAATTTATCTTTAGAGCATCACTAGCAACATCTGGATCAACCTAGGCTTGAAATGCGTACATTTGTTTAGTAGAGGAGGGGCAGGCGGAGCAGGCAATAGTAGATATTACCATTTTTTATGTGTATGTTTTATGATGGTTGTTTGTTCCATGTATATATTTTTCATGTAATGACTTGAAAAATAGTGCAAACATTAATTATGTTGTGTTTCATTATTTTTTTACTATGTTGATGGTAGAGGATTGGGTATGGGGATAGTGTTTTGATGCTGTTGTATTTTGGTGGTGGAGGATTAATTGAGTCTGGGAATGATTGAGTTATTACAGGTGATTGTAATTGATTTTGACAAGTGAATATAAAACGAATTGTTGTATCAAGGATTTCAAATGAAAAAGCAACAGTTGCTACAATTTTATTTGTTTCATTGTCGTCACTTTAAGAGATAATATCAATTTTTTAAGGAACCTCCTCTCTTGAAGAGACGAGATCATCAACTTATGACCTTATTTCTTCAGGAAACAATGTCAACTTGTATAAAATTGGGATTATTTTTATCTCAGTGATATTTTTGTAATTTTAAAAACAAATTATCTTATAGCTAATGTGGCAATGTCCTTTGTTTTTGTTTTTAAAAACACTAGCCAAATACTAAATTTTTATGTGACCCAATACATATATATATATGTATATAACTCATCTAAAAGGACCACAACCTTTAAATAAAGTTAAAAGTAAAAAAAAATATCATAAAAGATATAATAAAAGGCACGTTATATGGCAGTTGGAATTATGATGGAGTCGATGCTCTGGTCTTCTAGGAAAAACATAAGAAATAGCTAACAATCCGAATATCATCTTGGACCAACTTTTACCATGTAGAGTCATGATTTAAACAATTGCTTTTCGGGATGGCCACATGAGGATCATTTTGTTTATCACCAAAACATTATATCAATTTCAATCGCTATGTAACTTACCTTCTATATGTTTTTTTTTTATTCTTTTACTATGAAAGGATGTTGATGGTTTTTTTTTTTTTTTTTGTTAATGTCAAATTTGATACCTGAACTTTGCCTAAAAATCCAATTAGGTATCTGAACTTTAAAAAGTTTAATTTTAATACCTAAGAAATCTTTTCATGGCCATTTTTTGTGCCTCGGTTAACGGTGTTAACTCCATTGCTGACGTGGACATACATACCAATTAAGATATGACACATGTCATCTAATGTAGCATATTTTTATTTAGTTTTTTTATCTTATTTCCATTATGACTTTTTTTTGTTATTATTAGTTTATTTTAGGGATAATTAATATTGTTTTATTACTTAAAAGAAATTGAAACTCACATCTAAGCCCAAGCCCACCCCAATGCTACCCATATTTCTCTTGGAGTCTTTTCTTTTTTATTCATGTTGGCTTTAATTTTACCTTATGGTTTTCCATGTGGGATAATAGGAAGTATAATTTTATTAGCGTTGTCATCTTCATTAGCCAAATCGACATACTTGCTATCATGGTTGTTGCAATCATGTAACGAGCTAATCTCCATTGTTGTCATTGATGTCATGAAGCCGATGCCATTCCATGGCATCACTTTGTTTCACTCTTAACATTGTATTGATCAAAATTTCTTCTTCTTCTTCTTCTTCTTTTTTTCACTATCTCAAACTATGATGACACTTTTCTAGTAGCTACAGTTGTTTCTCGTGTTATTGGAATAGCACCAACTTTTTGGTGGTTTGTGTGCGTAAGATCAATGTGCAGTTATAACATATAGAAAGTTAAGCTGTTGGTGGCAGTGATCGGGCCTCTATTTCTATCATTTTGCTCAATTATTATTGATGGCTGCCTGCCATCATCATGTCCTTTTTTGCCTCTTATGCATATACACATGTTGTTGGGTATATTTTCTTAAGCTAGTTATTTTAGACGGGATTAGGGAGGTAAACATAATTTCGATTTGATCTCCGAGGAAGAATATTGTTAATGCTATATGTGCCGAGAAAAACTTGGCAGCTGGCACAACGTTCATTGATTATAAAACAATGGCACCATATGGGAGCGAACAAGTAATTTTTTCAATCTAACTTTATCAGCTCAAACATTAGTTGTGCTAATATGTAGATGTAATAGGCATACTCAAAATTGGCAATTCCATTAGAATTATTGACTATTGAGGAGATTGAAGAAAATTAACTAGATTACTAAATTTCCTTTCATGTAGACATCATCATAGTCGGTTCCGAATCGATAACCGGCTTGGCCTGTCACCGGTGGTTCCTAAACCGAGAAACCGGCCCAGCAATGGCAGGTCTGAACCGGTAAAGGACCCGTCGGTTCTGACGGGTCCTTATGGTTCCATCCCTAAAAAAGCATGATCCGGCGGTTTTGGAACCGTCGATTCAAGAACTGGTAGAACCGGCAGTTCCACACTAAAAATTTATAAAAAAGTAAGAAAAAAAGACAAGAAATTTAAAAAATTGTAATATATAATAATATTTAAAACTATTTTTGCATAAATAATAAAAATTATTTCTTATTCACAATATTTAATGTGTTATTATTAACAACACAAGTAATAAATACATTTGAAATCATATATTGTTAAATTTATGTAAACTTATAATCAAAATTACACTTTCTTTCTTAACAATGTGTGATTCTTTTTGTTATTGAAAATTATTTATATCTTGAATATTTTATAGTGTCATATTGCTAATATAACAACTAAAAAAATGCAAGTGATTGTAATATAAAATAAATACATAATATAGAATTTCTTTTAACTAATAATGAAATTATTGTTAGGCTCAATGTTATTTCAAGTTAAAAATATTTTACATTTTTTTTTAGTAAATTAAGTAAATTATTTAATTGATTTTTTTTTTTTCATGGTTTCCGTTCCTCTAGAACCGGAATTGAACCATGAGAATCGACGGTTCCTAAGAACCGAGAACTGGACCGGCTCCCACGGGTCCGGTTTCGGTTCACTAGTTTTGAAACCGGGAACCGGTGGTTCAGGTCCGGTTCCAGACTCGAACCGAACCGTGACGATGTATCTTTCATGAGTCGTATGATTGCATGAATATTTGTCCAAATTTTTGTTTACAGCAGGAAGGACTGGGTTTGATTCTTTTTTTTTTCTTTTTTGAATAATTGAAATAGAAAGTAATTAAAAGAAAGAAAGAAAGAAAGAAAGAAAGGGAGGAAGTGATTTTGTTTTGTGTTTTTTAACGTTGTTATTCTTTTGCCATGCTCTGTATCAAAAGTAAAAAAAACAAAGCAAAAGGCATCCAAAATTCATGTAAACTACTTCTCAGCTAATGAAAATGATGACGACGCCAAAGATGAAGTCGATCTCGCACACAATCAAATTCTCAAGACGATGACATCAGCGGAGAAGAGGAACTTCTCAACCATGATGTTTCTCTGCCTGACGTTTCCCATTATTTTTGTCTTTCAAAGTTCTCTCCGATAGATTATTTTATAATTTCCAATGTTCTTTGTAACTCCAAAAACAATTCCGACATCTTCTTTAGTCAAATCAACTGAAGCCCATATCGAGCTAGAGAGAGAGAGAGAAAAGACTCGCAAGAGAGAGAGGGGATGAAACCTTTTATATATCGAGAGAAACGGGTCTGTTTGGATTGTCTGTTTTTCATCTGTATTTATATCTTTTTTAAAATGATGTGTGTAAATATATCCAATTTGCATCTAAATTTTATCTGTATTTATTCTATTTGATCTTTTGATGAGAATTGTCAACTTTTTTTTATTTATATCTATTTTTTGATAAATAATTTGTTAAAAAAGTTTAAAAAAATATCTGCATCTGCAAAAAAAAAAAAAAACCAAAACAAACATACCAGTAGTTTTTGCTTGTCTCACATTGCCATAGTATTGAAATAAACCCTTCTATTATTATCTAGTTCAAAAGATTAGTTTCGAAAAAATTGAAATGGTGAGATGCATGAGATATGAATGAGTTCAAGGTAGGCTTTTGATGAGGTCCAATATGTTGGTTTTATAGATTAAAATTAAATTAAATTAATGTCATGTCAGTAAGAAAAAATAAAATAAAAAATATAATGTCCTACGTCAAATTTGACATTAACCCCTTTTTTTTTAATACTGATGTTAAGTTGGGTACAAATTTAACATATGGCATATCGTCGCATCAACAATAAAATATGATATATATATATATATATATATTTCTTTTTCGTATTCTATTGTACGTGTAAGATAATATTGACACGGAATCAATCCGCTCATATGGAAAATTAGACCTATATCCTTTTTTAGTGGGATAACTTTTGGCTTTCAAAATAATTGGAGTCCGTATAATCTTAAAAATTTTCAACGGAGATTGTTTAATTTACCATCTTAATAAAAAAACAACCTAAAAATCATACTTTAATAAGATATTAATCTTTTGACACCGTGAAATCCAACTTTAAGCCACCTAGCAATTTTCAACCAACCTAAATAACTGCAAAGGTCCCTTATTAAGGACTTCATTTAGCAATCACAAATCATAAGAGCAAGATGAGAAGGTATAAGATTGAAATATAAGAACTTAGAAGATATAGAAGAAATTGGGTCAAGTGGATTTTACAACAGCATTGAGGGAGTTATTTAACCTTTATCTTGATGTAACATTTTTTTACAAAATATTAAACTGTAGGGTATTTCTTGTGTATTATTATTGTTTAATCAGAAATGACGATGAATTAATGGAATACCGATCTATGTTGTTTAGAACTAAATTTTTGCAAATGTCTCGAACTTCATTTGTATTATTAAAGCCAGAGACAATTATTTGGTGTGTTTAGTGGTTATAAAATAAAATATATATTAAAAAATGAGTTCCATTGGGGAGTAAAAGTAGGAAATCTATAATGATGATATGGGAAAGCTATGGAAAGAAAAAGAAAGTGGGGTTGAACAAGTGGTGAACCAAGTTAGACGTTTTAAAGTTTCAACATTTGGAATGCGGATACTGAAAAATTATTTAGATGATTTTATAAAAAGCGTATATTTATAAAATAACAAATTAAGTAATTTATTCTACTTAATCAATTATTTTCTTAACATCCACAACAAGTGTAACGTCCACTAGTCTAAATTAATATAAAAAGAACATTTAGAAAATTACAAATTTACTAATTATCTATTTCGATTTCAGAAATTCAAGGTAAAATTCATGATAAGGCAGAGCATTACTTAAGGACGAGTGATATAACTCATCAAACTAAAAATAACACATTAAGTTACTCCTAAAAAATAACACTAGAATACATTCTTCCATGACTTTTACAAGGGTTTAATATTTAAAAAAGATTTCGAGAACCAATGTTTGGATTGTCAAATTTTAATATGGTTTAATCTGCATTGTATCTAATATGCATCTATGTTTGATTTATATCTAATTTGTGTGATTCGTTTATTAGTAGAAATGTCTTTTTTTTTTATTGTATTTTTTTTAATAAACAGTCTATTTAAAAACAACAAAAATAAAATATCAAAACGACTGGAATAAAATCAACTAAGCAAAGGCCAAGGCATACAGCCTAAAGAAGCTTCGGCCATGACCAGCCACCACAACCAATTGGAACAGTTCCACTAGGTGCCATATGCTTCAGTTCATGAGGGTGCACTAGTAGGTTGTCGTTTGATACCCGATCCACACTTTACCCAATTTTTGCAATATTTTGTGATCTCTGGCTGAATTTTTTGTTTAGTTTTAATTTGGATAAACTGATAGTGCTTCTTGGTCGTTTTCCTTTTTCATTGTACTTAAATGTAAAAGAGTTGACGATGAAGAATACTGAGAACGAGAGTTTTCTTCCCACTTTTGATGCCTTTACGTCGTTATTATTATTATTATATTATAATACTTAAGTGCTATGTGTCATTCAAGCTTAATATTAGGTGTGTTAATGTTGGCTTCATGATGCTGCTCCCCCACCGCCTCATCATATATAATTGATTTTCCAAACATATATGTGTGTGTATATAATCCACAGTATATGAGGGATAATTTATCATATTCCCAAAATACTATTTCAACTATAAATTTCAACTCCGTAGGTTAAGGAATCTGTTTTAAATTCTCATAATTTCTCGAAACTTGAAAAATTTAGTTAAATCATCTATAATTTTAATTATATAAACCAACCTTTTTGTGTCACTCAAGCCATTTTTATGGCTATGTTTAAGTTTGAACTAATTCAAAAAACATTGAATTGAGTCTTACTTATCAATTACTATTAACTGAATCTATTCATTACTGTAAAAAAAAAAAAATTGAATTAAGTGAGTTATTTTTTGTATAGTTATTTCTCTCTCTTCTCCCATAACAATCCTCAATGCTGGTCTCTCTCTCTTCCTCTCTCTCCGTATTTACTCTTTGTTAACTCTTCTTTCCATTATTTTTTTAATTTTTGCAAATGCTAGTATTAATAGCTGGAAACCAAAGCGTCATACTATCTAACGTAGCAGTCCGACAAATTGGGGTATTACAAAAGAATATTTGCATCTTAAATTTTTGTAGAGCATATTGGAGAAAATAGTGTGGCTATATTTAGAATGTGGTGTCGTTTAAAGAAACAATGGGAGAACCAATACACACACATACACACACAAAAATTAAGTATCTTTTGCTTCTAGAATAATACAACGCCTTCAGCCTTTTTATACTAATTTATATTTTGTTGTTGACAACTTTTTTATTATTATTGTTTTGTTTATCTATGAACAGTGGTCGTAATGCATATCTACCAATTAAAAAAAAATACCAAAGTATATATTATAAAAAATGAATTATCGTATTACTAATTAAAAAGTACAAAAATTGCAATTATGACATGTAATTCTTAAAAAAAAAAAAAAAAGGAAAGAAAGGTACGATTTCAGAAATGGTACAAAATTGCATCAAGTACATGCCATTTCAAAATATCGATACCCACCCTAATATTACATGTGATTTTAAAACAGTATTTATACAATTATTTTTATACAATTAATATTAGTATAAATAAATTTATAATAGGTTGATAATCAGACAAATATCGCCATGAACTGCTGTACTTGTCCTTAACTCCATATTTATTAGTCATCCAGATGAAATAGCTATTTATTTTGGCATTAATCTCTTCTTGAGAACCAAAAGCATATATGGCAGCAAAATTCTTTTAAGACAGAAGAAAAAAAGAAAGGTAGTCTTAGACCCCAGTGGCTAAAATGTAGAAACAAAAATGAAAATGATCGGAAATTACTCCAAAATAAGAGTTTCCAAATGACTTGTGTGATAAATTTTTATTGAGAAAAAATTGCTACTGCAGTACTTTTGATGCAAATGTAGCCATATCTTGTATCTTGACTCATGCAGAAAATGGAAAAAGCTAAGAAGCCTGAAGGGCCCGGCCGCACCAACCAACATTCTTGTCATAATTTGAAACACTTCCACACACTACCTAAACCACCGGCTCATGTGATATTTTATGTTACTCTTTTCCATATATACAGGTATGTAGGGTTGCTCTTCGAGCTCCTTCCCGGCAGAAGAAGACAAGAAAATTGGCATGTACATGGTATCTATACTAGTGACCACTCAAATCAACCAACCACTTACCCCAACTAAATCAGTAACAGCGTATCATGCAACATATCTATACGTGCTGGGGCTCTGTTTATCTCTTTCCAAATAATCCCGTGATATCAAGTCTTCTATGCGCTTTTTGATTACCTTAAAGTCAGGCTGCATATTGGAAGTGGACAATTAGAACATATAGTAATTGCAACTTTATGGGAGCTGAAAATGATCTATAATCTAAAAGACATGTGGGAGAGCAAGACACCTTAAACATGCGTCCCAGTTGCTCAACACACTCCATGACCAATTGTTGGTGACCCAGAACCTTCCGGCTCTTCATTATACGCACGATTGAGGCATCAATAGCATAACGCCGATCCTTGTCAACATCTTCCATTATCTTTTTCTTCTCATCTAGTGGAGGAAGAGGAATCTGCATAAACCGTATGAACAATAAAAAATCCCATACCACGTGTACGAGGAATGAGTATACAGCAATATAAACAGAGACTCATCAGACTACCTTGATCCTCCTCATTCTATCAGTGAACTTGGAGTTGAACTGGAAGGTGTCAGAAGGGGAAATGGTCTTCACATCTGGCTCTTTAATGAGAATCTTGTATTTGGCACAAGACAAGGAGTGAAGTATTCTGACAACATCTTCATTGGTCAAATTTAACTGGCTTAATATCTCTGAGTAACTCAACCTATCTGAAAGGTTGAATAGCAGCAATGCAGCGGCCTATCAAACCGAAGAACAAAGCTTAATCTCAAAAATAATTTTGTGAAGAAAAAACAAATAAAATATCCTATCAGGAGGAACCATTTTGACCTCCTCAAAAGCAAACTCTCATTTCAACTAAATTACCTGGTATGTTGTCACAATTAGCTCTAAGGGCCTTGCTTCAAATTTGCCAAGTAAATTGCAACTACCCAAGGAAGAAATCCATAACAGTTTTCTGTGCTTTGCTTTAGACTGGTAGAATTCCTTGAACACCTCAATGCACTTAACCTGCAGTAACCAGCAACTCACCAATAATCAGTCAGTTTAACTCAGTAATTTCAACCTGCACCCAAAAGTCAATTGAAAATGCGGTGTCACATATTTCTACTCATACCATCTCTGCAGGAAGATTCAAATCAAATGACTTGTAATTTGGCCAGTACCCAGTAGTTAGAACAGTAACTGTCAAGTCAATTTCAGGATTTTTGCTTGGGTTGTTGCTAAGATAATCTTCAAAGCTATTCTGGTTTTCCTTAGCCAAGGTCAAATCTGTAACCTGAATTAAAAAAGGAATATTCATCAAAGGAATCTAAAAAGGAAAAATAAAATAATAGTAAAATAAAAAAAGACAACTCTCAGCAAAGGAATAAATTAGGAGCACTTTCTATAGGGGGCAAAAATAATAATAATAATGAGCACTAACCATGCCTTCCATCTTTGAGGTAAATTGACTTCCACATTGCTGTTTTAGCTTAGTCAATATGCTTTTCTCATGGTCCTCGTTGGCACTCTTGTCAAATAGAAGCCGTCTGGCAAGCTTTTTCCTGCCATAGGTCATGGTGTTAAGTAAACTAGGTAAAACCCATGCTATGCACAAATTTTGAATTAAAATATACTCATCGATAAGAATAATTGATTTTCTCAACGAAACATCCTCAATGAATAAGTTAATATAATATATTTATTAAATATACAATACATGCTATTATTTAATTATATGAAAATATAAAATATTAAAGTTTTATGTGATTATGTAATGTTTTTTTTTTTTTTCAAGATATGGTGCATTATATAAAAGAACTATAATATTTGAAAATATAAAAGCGAAACATCACTGTTCATGTTGTTTTGGATTTATGGGTGTTTCTAATAGCTAAGTCACTTGCATTAAAACAACATGATTCTTAGATAAAAACTTCAGAAAATATATATAGGGAAATGCATATGACCCCCCTAAATTTTGACCTCAGCATGGGTTTGCAATTTCCCCAATATATATTATCATATATGTTCTGATATTTTTCAAAAATTCAATCCTCGATCATCCACCCACAGTCCAGAAAATCCAAGTCACACATCTACCTGTAGAATTCAGCAAATAGGTCTTTATCACCGATATAGACAAGCAGCTTTACCACCTTCTCAAGCCTATCTTCAATAGCCTCATCACTTAATCTCTCATAGCCCCCTTTCTTAAGTATGTTGTCACAAAAAGTGGCCAATAGTTCACCACTTGAGATTCCAGCAATGCTTTTATTGCAGAATAATTCAAATGCCTCCTTAAGTGCCTATGGGAAAAGCATTTGAAGTATTGGTACTGGTATGATAAAACAGTTAAAGAGAAAAAGCAAATCTGAAATGAACCTTATGGAAAAGGGTATGGTTCTGAAAACAGTCATTGACATATGCTAGGTATTTATCGTGCAGCTCAATAACTTTCTGGAAAAAAACCTGCCCTCAAAAAAAAAAATATATATATAAAGGTAAAGCTATAATGAAAAACAAAAATTAAAAAATGGATTAAAAAAAAGAATCCCTTAGCAAGAAAAATTCTGTGAAATTTTATGTGCAAATGATGAAGAAGGAAATATACGATAATTACCTGCTCCTGTAAACCCAAAACATCCTTTTTATCAGCCTGTAAATTAGTTACAGTAGAGTTAATAACCTTTAAATATTGTAGTTGGAACAAGTACAAAGATATGCAGCAGATGCACATCTAACTCTACTAATGTAATTAAAATCCAGATATGATGAAATAACACCCAAACTTCCAACAAATGATTCCATCTAATCTTCTATCTGTACATACACTTGGAAACTTTTAGCAAGTATCCTATGGGAACTCCTTAAAATAGAGTCAAACATTTCCAACATATTTTGAGCATTGGTAGGCTTTCACTTGACATATATCTGTACTCTATGCATTGGTCATTCCACATGGAAGCTAATCAACAGATGAAACATATTGAAAATATAGTGAACACATTTCTTAGCAAGTATTTTGGGTGAAAAAAGAGGGGTGAAATTCTTTGCAAGTACCCCCAGGATATCCCTTAGAAACCCTGAAATGAATACACAATAGTATGATAATTTGGCATGTATTTTCCATTTATAAACCCAACATATCATCACTACTTACACACACACGTTGCAGTTGTCTACTTAATGGCAGCTATTATGGCACCCATAGTCCAGGTAAGTTTCATATTTGGACGATTTGAAGGTATATATCAAGACATAATCTGATTCTACAACCTGATATTGAACCCACCACTTTATATTGTATAGTGTACATGTATAATCTCTTCAGTTTCGTTCAACCTTTGGATGAACATGTAATCAGTGTCTTACAAGTAAAGATTCATTTGAAAATGTTTTAACATCTCTGCTTTTAAAAAATTCAAATTCATTATAAGGAAGAGGAAAGAAAACAAAAAAAAGGGAGATATCAAGTGCTATTGCATAACAATTGGCAACAACTAGCATATTTACCAACTTACACTCATAAAGAAGTGAAAATATCTTGAGCCAGCACCTTGACCAAATTTCAATTTTCTTGTGTACTCAGCACAAGTGTCAAACAAAGTGAAACCTGAGACTATTGGCACTCATCAACTGGGTAAGAAGAACCAATGATCTAAGGCAAGGGGTCATAGAAACTAAATAAATTTTTTTATATTCACTGTATCACAAAGTTGTCACCCAACACTCATCATCACGGCAACTTGATGCAAATGAGAGTGTATTGAATACAGAATGAGAAGCATGAAGAGAGATCAAATGCATGCAAGGAATCTACAACCCCATGCAAATGTGTAAATGTACATCACAGAAGAATAAAAAGAGTACAAACAGAAAATATAAAGGGAATACCCTACTGCTTGCTGCATCTTCTGCTTGTTTCACTAACACCATACCTTCATCAGTAACATGCTGCAATGTAAACATGGAAAAGAGGATGAGGACAGGAAATATAAAAAAGTATCGTATGGTTAGAAAGAAAGAATAACGGTGCCAGAACTAACCTTTTTAAATATATTAGCAATAGGTTCCAGACACTGAGGTACGTGATAGAAAAGCCTAAACATTCTTGACAAATCTCCTACCTGATAATGAAATGGCCATTGTAAGTAATTTTATCATCTTATGGATGCATGACACAAATAAGACCAGAGAATAACAAAATACATAGAAAGCACCTTGTTGTCTCTAAGCAATGTCTGACATCCTGAATGCTCATTCTCTAGTAATTTGTTTGCATATACAGACAATAATTCATGTTGCACTTTCTGCAAAAATACGAACACAGAAAGAAAAATTTTACATATCTAAATGATAAATGAGGCATAGATAAACTGACATATAAAATTCAGTTAAGTTACAACAGCATCTAACCTTTAGTAGTTTTGGCTCACTACTTGAGTGTAAGTAATGGGACACCCTATCTTTCTCCAACTTTAGGCACTCCTCCGCCTGATTTTACAGAACATATAAGAAAATTACGTACTATTAACATTAACTGTAAGAGCGCTAAGAATGGCCCTTCTTAGATACCTTTGACAAATACTGTGGACAGGAATCTTCATCAATCCAACTTGAAGCCTTGCGGGAGTAGTAAGCAGCAGTATCCTCAAGCATAACCTTCTCAAAATCATTCTCATATTGATCCATCTTGCCCATCCCAATTTCAACAAATATATCCAACACATTCTTCAGTAAAGCTCGGTCCATATGCCCCCATCCCGTTCTCGATCAATCTAATTTTGGATTTGCCAATTAGTTTAACTCTTCAAGCTGCAATTTTAAAAGAGATGGGTGGGGGTGGGTGTTTGAAGGAGGCAGAGGGATGGTTTGAAATTATTTATGATATCATCACATACCAGACAGATCACAGCATCCCTTGCTTTCTTGTTTATTTCTTGATAAACCTTCAAAGTACAGACATATGGAAGGAATGAACCATGGGATTTACTGGTTAGAATTGCATCAGCTCATATTGAATGTATAAAGACATACCAAATCCTGGAAACAAGTGAGTCCAACTTCATTAAGAGCTGGCAGTGACCTCCGGACAACAAAATACCGATCCAGATAATAGAAGAAACGAGAAAGCCATCTAACCATTATTCTATGGTTTGCCCACCGCCTGACAAACTCTCGCAGCAAGAATTCATCATGCCTGTCTCTGAGAGATGGCAGAACCTGTTCATTAAGTTTTTTCTGGTAAGTAACCTGTTTCAGTAACTTTTCTTTTCTTTTTTTTTTGGGGGGGGGGGTTTTGGGGGGGGGGCGCGTGCTGCAAGGGGGAGGAGGTAAAGAACCTGCATCAATAACTTGTTCAAGGAATATTACTTAAAGCCAGGAAGCAATAGCAGAACCCCTTTCAATGCACATCAGGCTCAAAACCACAGTTTTTGCTACAACTTTACTAGATGAAGGTAAAACTAATACAGGACAAATTCATACAGTAGGATCCATGTGGCCTCTTCTCATGGAAATTTGAGGATGTTGATCAAACCAGGAAAGAGCAGAAAGGACAACAATTTTTTTGTTGCTTCAAAACATTTTGCTTTTTCTTAGTTGGATTACTAACTCTTGGCAAAGACTTTAACCGAAAAAAAAAGGGGGGGTTCTTCTTACGCTAATAGCATCACCGGATTAGGAACACTGGAAATTGTCCCATTAAAGAAAAAAACAAAAAATCCAACCCTCAAAAAGCAAGTCACGGTGCATTACGTACATGATTAAAAATCATACACTCCTCATCTAACATAAAGAGACTAAGCCCCAACATCAATGCATTAAAAAAACTCATGTAATAATTTACACTAGTTGATTCTCACACGAACAATACTATAAGAATACATGTAATGATTGCAGTCATGCATACTCACTAAATCTTCCTTACCGTTGAATTAATGTACTCCTCAAATGTGTCCTTGTATTTATCATACAATTGTTGCGAATAATCATTAGGAGGCTTCTGAGTACACATATTGTAGATAGTTCTGCAATAAATTCAAAACCGAGAATGGAGATATCAAAGCAGAACATAGACATTGTCAGGCCTCAGTTACAAATTACAAACAAAAGACAGAACCATCCTAAGCAATGTAATACATATTACACACACACACGTACGTGTATAGCGTCATGTACAGTTTGGAATTGAATTGCGATTCAGGCAGCCCTTCGAGAATATTCGTCAATTTAGTGATACCCTTTTGCATGATAGCCCATCCTTGTTCAAACTCTATGATCGTGATCATCTTAATATAAGCAATCACTCCTACAATTTATGCACCTACAAGATATCACCATATCAGCATTCATCAAACGCTTAAAAACGAACAGCCACATGGTAAACTGCTAAAACCCAAAAACCTCGGAACAGAACAACATAAACAAACCACCTACCAACCAATAACAAGATAAACTGAATAAAAATTTCATCTTTAACATGGTACTACACGGAATTTACTTGCTAAACAAACAATACTAAACCAACATTATATTCGATCAATAGGATAATAGCAAAAGATTATATATTGCCAATGCATCAAGGCAATGTACGGTGAAATCAGTACAATACTGAATAAAGCCATAGAATCTTAAAAAAAAAAAAAAACAACTTTTAGAAAGGGAGAGAAAGAGAGAGTACCTGAAGATAAGTGAAGTGAAACCCTAACCTAACTGAACTAAACTAGAGAGTGATTGATTAATGAAAAGAAATTCAAGAGAGAGAGAGATTGGGAAGAGAGCATGAAGAGTCCTTCGACATAGCATACATGGATAGGGACGAAAGGGCGCAAATATATGTATGGAGATATATTTGCGCGATCAGAGTATCCCGAAAGACAAATTCTTTAGGCAGGAGAGGGAGGCAGAGAGAGTGAGAGATTTAATAGACTTTTCCATGTACGTTTCTAATTTCCTAAAATAAACCTAGAGTTTTTATGACCTCCTACACGAACGGTTCTATAAACCGTTTAATCACTAAAATAAATATAATAAATAAAATATTAATTATTTTAATAATTTTATTATTATTAAAGTTAGATATGATATCAATTTTTACATAATCAATAGAACTAATTCGTCAAAATTAATGATAAGATCGATCCCGTTAAAATAAATAACAAAAGCATAAGATATTACATAAAATTAAGAAGATTATTTATATTATTTTATTTTTTACGATATATATCAGATTGTTTTTGGAAAGTTACTATTTTTTAATCTATGATAATTAAAACAAAAAAACCGTAAATTCTTGAGTGGGAAGATATGGGGGAAAAAAAGTATTTATTTTAGTAATTTTTATTGTTAATTGTTTCAATATAAATGGTTGAAAGTTATTTGACTTTCCAATAAACACAAGTTGAGTTAAATGGAATAAAAGATTAATAATATTTTTTTTCTGGCCAAAAACAATAATTTCAAAAGTTATTCAAAGTGAGAAAAAAGATTTATTAGGTTAAAAAAAAAACTTTATAGATTATTTTTTCATTATTAACTATTTGGCCTTTTTTTTCTCCCCCGGATTTTTGCATATCTTCTTAAGCATATCTTACTTAATAAGCAAGTCAAAGCATAATTGTGGCTTACTTAAAAACGAAATTTCTAAAAGGTAGACTCTGTAATATACGTATAGTTCAGTATATAAACCAATAAAAAATGCATCCACAATATGTATATTATTAAATAAGTGCTTTTATATTACATTTATTTATCCTTTGGTAATATTATAAAAAATTTCATTGTTTTAGTTGTGTTAAACTTAACCTTTATTATGTTATTTATTCTGTTAAAACAATAAATTATTTGAGAAAATTGATCATATCAAATTAATTTATCTATAATTTATAACATTAAAGTGAATGGTAATGTATGATTTTTTACATAAATTCACTCTATAAATTTTAAAATAAAGAAAATCATTAAAGTTTTAGAAAAGTCATCCTCGTGATTATACAGAAGTAAATTATTTGGGTTCATTATTTAATTATTTATTCTTAATGCAAATGCAAAATCTTGTAGTAC
Source organism: Combretum micranthum (assembly GCA_024138025.1). Lineage (NCBI taxonomy): Eukaryota > Viridiplantae > Streptophyta > Magnoliopsida > Myrtales > Combretaceae > Combretum > Combretum micranthum. The sequence continues at coordinate 545,921 of JAMXBD010000150.1, read as the reverse complement.
ATACCCTTTCTTTTAACAAAATGCTATTTTGACAAAAACTGTAACGGTCCCTAAACACAGTTTGACAGGAATCGTTAAAAGTTATTAATATGAATTAATTCTGTGTAAGAGTTATACTATAGAATTCTCCAATATATATATATATATGAACTTTGGGATTTTTAGCTTTTATGTTTTGTAATTTTTATGAATTTTTAGGGTTCTTTATATTTAAACGAAAGAAGATAAATGATGTAAACAAATTATATGAAATACCCTAAACCCTCATCTAGTTAAATTAGAAATGATTTAATTGAATAATATAATAGATAATTAATTGTGAATATAGTTTAGATGGTTTAAATAATAAAAGGAATAAATAATAGAACATGACTAGATAATGTGTATAACTAAATGAGTAAATAGATTAAATTGAGATTTAAGATTTTAAATATTATTTCCAAAATGTTTATTTTCTTTAATTATTAGTTTTATAAATTAAATTATCCAATTTCTCTTGATTATCAATTTAAATTATTTTTTTGTTACAATTTCTTAGCTCTAAACTCTTAAACAAACAATTTGAATGCTTGATAAATTTTTTTAAGAGGGGTCTGGTGAAGCCCGAATTTTGTAATTTAAGTTTTAAGCTCGGTTTTACCATCGTGATCTATTCTTTGATAAAGTATAAATGGTGGTATGGTTTTGTTTTAGAAAGCTTATCTACTTATGAGAGTAGAGTATGAAATATTTTTATAAAGTTTATTTTGAAAGTTTAAATCCAGTTGTTTTGAGAATTTAATTAAACCAGTTCATAGTTAAAAATGTGGCCGCAAATATTCATGATAAACATACCTTTTTGAGGAAGCCTATACATATAATACTTAGGGTATTATACATGGCGTTATCAGAGCATATGTTTATTTTGAACATTTGTTTTTGTATAATGAATTAGGTTGCGTTTTAGAATCGGTGAGTTGAATGTAGGAAAAGCTTGGATTTTTCATTTGTGTTGATTTGTGTGTGTTATATTGATTGCTATACCCTAGTTTAGAATTTAATAAAAACAATAATTAAAAACACTAAATTTAATCAACTTGGCTTAAATTTATTTTTTGGTTGATATCTGAAATTGATTTAACTATAATAATGTATGATTTATTGTGTATGTTATGTTGTGTAATTGCAAAATTTCTATATATGTTAAATGCCTTGTGATACATATTTTGTTTAGTAATGCATGTATATATTTTCATATGAAATGTCTTATTTGTAACATGCTTGTAAACGTCATATATTATTGTTTATCCTAAAATAGACATAATTAGGATAATTGTATGACATATGTAAGTATTGTGTGGTTGTATATATATAGGTGTGTATTTTGTTTTATGGTATATGTATGTATGTTTTATGTGATATATGTGTATTTTTTCTATATATTTTGTTGTGATTATGGATGTGCGTTTTATGTTTGCTTGTAAATAAACTTAACTGAAATTTGGCTAAAAGTAAATAGAGCACAAATAATTTAGAAAAATATTAGGACTTTTCCTTAAATCCTTTAAAATTTGAGATAGACTCTAGGTGTTGTGTATTATGTTTTGGTATGTATTTGCTTTTGTCTAAAATTTGATAGACTATAATAGGAACCTTCCCTTTGAGATTTATTTGTTGGTATAGTGACAAGAACAAGGAAATCAAATAAAAAGAAAAATTTAAAGTTTTAATTTGATATCGACATCTCCAAATTTATTAATTTGACAAACATATAACCTCTAATGAGTAAACGAAAATTTAAAATTTGCTTATCTTGATTTAATTTAGAATTTTCTTAAAAATCAAAAGATCAGTTATTAATAGTAATATGGTGACAAGATAAAAATTGTAAATTAATCATCCAAATAAAATTTTAATAACAAGCATATACATAAAATGTAGAATTTGTTTATGAAATAACATTAATAAAATAAATATACACACAAATGATGAAAATGAGAAATCTTAATTATGTTTTTGTTAAAGTAAAAATGTTAATAAAAATTACAAAATATAATGTTTTTGAAAATTAAAAGAATGTAATTATTGTATGTTTCATATGCGTATCGTCATATATATTCAAATGAGGATGGGATAGTGAATTTAAAACCTTATATTGTTATGTTGTCAAGTTGTGTCAGTCTGTATTGTGTCGTGTCGTCATGTATCGTCTCAAGGCGAGAGACACATCGAATCAGAGTTGAAGTCATCTTGTTGAGTTTGAGTTTTGTTCTGTCAAGTAATGAAGGTTGCATGATTGCTAAACCAATTCCTGCTATTTTTAATGTGCTATATTATATTGAATAACAGTATCGTAAAGTTAAAGAAGTTTTTCAAATGATTTAAATTAAGGATACTAAGAACAAATGAATTATGTAAATGATTACAGGAATAATATCAAAGTTAGATAAACATTTTGGAATTTTGAATTAAGAAATTGAAGAAATATGAATTGAACAATAACAGTTTATAAGAGAGAATATTAATTCAAATAACACAATTCAAATTATTTATGAAAATGAAAAGAATGAAAATAAATGTATATTAAACATGTGTGATAGAAGAAGATAAATTATTCAAAATTCTTTTGAACCTGAATAATAATCAAAGTACGCAACGAAAACATATAAACAAAATGTCTTATACCAACGAAATAGTCAAGTGAATTTCGAGGACGAAATTCTTATAAGATGAGAAGAATGAAATACCTCAAACCCTCATCTAGTTAAATCAGAAATGATTTAATTGAATAATATAATAGATAATTAATTATGAATATAGTTTAGATAGTTTAAATAATTAAAGGAATAAATAATAGAATATGATTAGATAATGTGTGTAATTAAATCAGTAAATAGATTAAATTGAGATTTGAGATTTTAAATATTCTTTCCAAAATATTTATTTTCTTTAATTATCGGTTTTATAAATCAAGTTATCTAATTTCTCTCAATTATTAATTTAAATTATTTTTTCTTATAATTTCTTACCTCTAAATCCCTAAACAAACAATTTGAATGCTTGATAAATTCTTTTAAGAGGGTCTTGCTGGAGCCAAGTTTTGTAATTTAAGCTTTAAGCTTGGTTTTACCATCATGATCTATTCTTTGATAAAGAATACATGATGGTATAGTTTTGTTTTAGAAAGCTTATCTACTCATGAGAGTATAGTATGAAATGTTTTTATAAAGTTTATTTTGAAGGTTTAAATCCAGTTGTTTTGAAAATTTAATTAAACCATTTCATAGATTAAAATGTGTCTAGCAAATGTTCGCGATAAACTTACCTTTCTTGGTTGATTTTTGAAAGAAGTTTATTCCTATGTTAGATTAAATTGATGCTAAATTAGATAGAGATGGTTGCCTACTGCGATACCATGATTGTTTTGATGCCCTAGGAGTTCCTACATTCCTTGTGGATCAAAAGAAACGTGAAGTAACTACAATCCAAGACTCTCATAATGACTAAGAAAACATCATCGAGCACAATTCCCTTGAAATAGAGTCAAATTTTGAAAAAAAAATTCAAGATAATGCTCTTAATGTTATAAAGGAGATTGTTAATGAGGAGAAAGGATTGGAAATTGTAGATGCTACAAAGGATGAGATTGCAGAGGCTATAGGGAATTGGTTTGAAGAGTCTCCAACTGAAGTTAACATGATCATGACTGCGAAGGAATCCACATCAAGTATGATAAATCAATTAAGAGTGGTGAAGATAAGAATGTTCTAGGAGATTCAACGATTGGGACCATCATTGTTAATTTAGAATTTGATAGCGGGATAAAAATTGTCAAAGAAATTGATTTGTTCATTGAGCCAATAAGAAAAGGACACTCTTTCCATCCAATTATTAAAACATATTCTATCTCTTTATTATTATCGTTTGCAGGTTATTTGGTATATTTTGGTATTATAAAAATATTATATAAAGATTTGAAGTTAATTGCTCATTCGTCTGGTAAGAAGAAAGTCAAAATGTTTGTATTATGCATTCTAAAGATTCGAGGGTGAATCTTTTTTATGAAAAATTTTATTTTATTAAGATAGATATGATTTAGTTATCAGATTATTTTATTAGATTGATTTTGTTATCTTAGATTTGATATCTAAATATCTTATTTTATATATCAAATCTTTTTACTATTTTAGAATATTATATTTTATTTTATCCTATAGATAGGTGGTGCTTGTAATAGACATGATGATGAAGACTTATTGAGATACTGGAAAACAAATTATTTTCAAAGGTGTGATGCCTTTATTTTTATTGATGATGTGAGGCCATATAATTCAACGGTGGTGTGAGACCATCAATTCAAAATTCATTAGTAGTGCAAGACTATTAAACCATTTATTTATTTTTTTATGCAATTTATTTTTTTCGCTTCTACTATCCTACATCAAATTTCACTAATAGAAATCTAGGCATGTGAGGCGAATTTTTGAGGCAAAGTTCATCTCTTATGCAATTAGAGGCGAATTTCGCTTCATCCAGTCAGTATATGAGGCGAAATTCGCCTCATGGTCCTTGATAGTGGCAAATTTTGCGTCATGTACTGGATAAAGTAGAAACCGCCTCAATTCAGCTCTATAAATAGAGCCTGCGGGTACTCTCTCTCTCTCTCTCACACACACACACACATACACAAACACAAACACAAACAGGCGTGCTCTTGGTCTTCTCCTTTCCCACTCTCTCTTTCTCTCTCACACATGCACAAACATAGAAAACACTCTTAGTCTCTCTCTCACTCTCATGCACACACAACACTCTCTAGTTCTCTATCTCACTCTCACACAAACACATACTACACTCTCCTTCTCTCTCCCTCTCTCTCTCTCTCTCACACCACACAACACACACACACACACACATTCACACACTACAAGGTAAATTTCCTTGCTCGTTTTAAATTTATCGATCAGTATTCTTTATTCATTTGTTTTAGTTTTTTATGCCAATAAATTTTACCGTTATTGGATATAAAAATATATTTTTAGAGTAATATTATTTTTTAATTATATTTTTATTTTTGTACAGGCATCTGATAAATTGTTTCACTCAAATCGAATATTTAGAGCATAGCAATCACCAAAAGGCTAGTTCAGTTTTTATAATAATTTTAATAAAATTATTTAAATACTAGTAGTTGTATATTTATTAATTAATGTATATTTAATTTATAGCTATGTATTTCTTTTTAGTAAATAAAATAATTATATATATTTAAGATGTAACAATTATATATTGTTATTTAATACATGTTTATTGTGTTTAACATCATGACACGTACATTAAATAGAAATATTTAAATGTTAGTGTTTATATATTTATTAATTAATGTATATTGAATCTATAGTTATCTATTTCTTGTTAGTAATTCAAAAAATTATATATATCCAGGATTAAGTAATTATATATAATTATTTAATACGTGTTTATTGTGTTTAACTTCATTAGACGTAGATTAAATACAATTATTAAAATAGTGGTATTTATATATTTATTAATTAATGTATATTTTATTTATAGTTATGTATTTCTTGTTAGTAATTCAAACAATTATATATATATTTAGGATTTAGCAATTATATATTATTTAATACTTGCTTATTGTGTTTACTTCATAACATGTAGATTAAATACAGTTATTTAAATGGTAGTATTTATATATTTATTAATTAATGTATATTTCATTTATAGTTATGTATTTCTTGTTAGTAATTTAAAAAATTATATATATTTAGGATTTAAAAAGTATATATTATTTAATACATGCTTATTGTGTTTAACTTCACGACACTTAGATTAAATATAGTTATTTAAATGGTATTATTTACATATTTATTAATTAATGTATATTTTATTTATAGTTATGTATTTCTTGTTAGTAATTTAAAAAACTATATATATTTAGGATTTAGCAATTATATATTATTATTCAATACATACTTATTGTATTTAACTTAATGACATGTAGATCAAATACAATTATTTAAATGCTAGTATTTATATGTTTATTAATTGATTTATATTTAATTTGTAGTAATGTATTTCTAGTTAGTAATTAAAAAATTATATATTTAGGATTTAGCAATTAGATATTATTATTTGTTTAATTGCATGACAAGTAGACAGTTTAATAATATGTTAATTTAGAAGATAATGTTCCAATATTAAATGTTCGTATAGTTATAGCAAAAATATCTAGTATGAATAAAATGTGGTAATTAATTAAATGCCAATTTAGGATGTCTGCACAAATTTAGCATATGACGCGTGATTTGACAACGACCTTATACAAAAATGGGGTTGGAGAATTTTTACATATTGCTATAAACCATAGGAGGGCGGATGAATTGATTAGATGCCCTTGTAGAGATTGTCTCAATAGTTTATGGTAGTCTATTCATATTATTGACTATCAACTTCTTAGGAGGGGAGTGGCTTGGACCTACTTGCCGGTGAGAATGTAGATGAAGAAGGGATAAATCGTAAATAATAATGTTGCCATGGATGGAGGGAGTAATCCATCTGAATACACACACTTTGAAGATGAAGCAAATTAAGAACTTTTGAAAGACATTGCCGCCAACATGACTGATCCTGAGGGAGATGATGTTGATAGCGAAGATGCATGTAGTACATTTGATGGAGAGCGGTGGACTAGAATATTTGAAAAAGCGAAGAGTCTTATGTATCCAGGCTGTACAAAGTTCTCTTTATTATTAACAGTACTTTAGATGATAAATCTAAAGATTGACAGTGAACAGTCAGTGAAGTCATTCAACAACTGGCTTGCTTTAATAAAAAACTTGTTATTAACCGATAATTTGTTACCGTCATCATACTACAAAGCACGAAAGTTTTTGAAGATGTCAGGCATGGATGCAAACACGATCTATGCATGCAAAAATGATTGTGCGCTGTTTCGAAAAGAATTCCAAAATCTTGATAACTTCTCAGTGTGTGGTGAAGAAAGGTAGAAGCTTCAATCAAGGAAACAAAAAACAATATCGGTAAAGGTTTTGTGGCATTTCCATTAATTCCAATATTACAATAGTTATTCATGTACCAAAAAGACAGCTCCGAAGATGATATGGCATAAAGAAAATTACGTATTGATGGAGGGCATGTTGAGGCATCTTGTGGATTCCGAACAGTGGAGGGGATTGGATGGAAAATACCCTTGGTTCGTGTTAGTCTCTTGAAGTGTGCGACTAGGACTTGCCATCGATGGGTTCAATCCCTATGCCATCGACAGTGGGACTAGGAATGCAACCGGGGCGGGTCATTACAGGATATTCGGCCAGCCCGAACCATTTAAAACCCTATAGGATCGTGGGATGGGTTTAAAAAATTACATGTCGACCCGATAGGGTTTAGGGTCGGGTTCGGATCATTAAAAAAACCTAATGAGTAACCCGAACCCGTTATATTATAAACAATTAAAAAAATTGAGTTTGAAATTTTAAAAAACAAAACCCTACTAATTTTTGTCTTTAAGAATGATTGTTAATAGATTTAATTTTATTTTGTCTTTTTTTTTTCTAATTTTTAATTTTATCTCTTAAAAAGTTATTTTAATAATATTATTATTTTTTGTTGTTTTAATAAATAAAATAGCTAGTTCTATGAGCCTGTGAATTGACGAGCGTGCTGTAACTAGCCTAGCTAAGTTTAGACTATAGTAAAGTCTAGTTGCCGGCCTACCACCCAATATTTTGTTGGAAGATGCAATTGAATTTAACTAAGAGATGAAAAGGGAAAAAAACAAAATGAAGCGGGTTGTGGGGCGAGGCGGGATGGGTCAGGGTCAAAACCCTGTAGGGGTAGGTTTGGGTATTAAATAAAAAACCCTATAAGATCGCAGGGCGGGTTTGGAATATCCTATTAGGAAGCGGGTCGGGCTCGGGTCTTATGTGACCCGTTCTAAACCCACCCCAGCTGCATCCCTAAGTGGGACAAACAGGTAGAGAAAGCTTTGTCCTCATCATTTTGAGTATTCGCACAACCCGTATGTCCGATAGATGCATGCACTATATCAGGCTCAAATGGTGAACTCAATAGAATGCATTAGACAGTGTCAAATAATTGCAAGGAGGTGCAACCATTTATAAGGTATGTGGTGTTATTTACATTCATTTATGACCTGATAACACTATAATGACACCATTTCCTAATGTAGACTTATAATAAAATTACTTTCAAGGAGTTCGAGCAAGAACTAACTATGCAACGAGCACAAAATACGAGAGAAATAACATATAAACATTTTTGTAGAGTGGTTTAAAAATAAGGTTGCAACTCACTCATAACTTGTAAAGACCCGACCCTCTAAATCCGAGACTTAGAGTATCGAGTCCCCAACCATATATAACGTTTTTACATTATATGTAAGGTTGTCCTAAAACTAACAGTTTGTGAAAATTGTTTGATCAAAACCACTATAAGTTTATAAAGAACTTTTAACAAAATGAGATTGCTAACAAAAGCAATCTATACATACATTTACATCATATAAACACTATTTAGTGTCAATACAAGACACTATAAAATTTACATGTTTTCTTAGATCAAAAAGAATCCTAGAGGATCTTAAAGTCTTTACAAAAAAAAAAAAAAGGCTTCACTATTAAGCCTTCTATACATAACTTTTCCCTTAACTAAAATTCTTCCAAAAGTCCAGGGTGTTCGAGTCCTATTCGTCCCACTCATCCAGGAATCTCTCGAAATCAGACCCATAGCCCAAATCATCATAAAACTCGTCTCCAATACGTGCAAAGCAGCAAAAGTGAGCCAAATGCCCAGTACACAATAACAAATGCAAATACAAGTCATCAAGCCGACATAAGTCCAATGAAATACATTAGAAGATAAGTGATTATCTTTATTAAGTTTTTCTTTCGCAAATCAATAGGAGGGTATTCAAACCCCGGATCATGCTTCGGGAATTCAGGGGTCCTGAGTAACAGCAGCTGCTTAGGGGATTGATATAAGCAGTCCGAATACTTATATCTCCTATATCTATTTCATGAAGATAATAGCTTCATTTAGGGTTCAAAAGCCGTTGCCCGACTCTACTTAAACTCAGTCCATAACATGAGCCTAGTTCACAAGTTCCCATAAACCTTGAACTAAATCATGGTATTCCCCCTAAGTTTAAGTAAATGTTACTCAGATACTATTCCCCCTATCGGCTACCCACTTAACTAAAAAGAATCACTATTGCATCATGGCGTACCATTGCATCATGGTAAAGTCATTGCATCATGACTTGGTTAAGCGCTTAACTAACATGTCATCGCATCATGACAGGTTTGCTGCTCCTCGGATCAGATTAAACAGCATAATAGACATCCAATTCATTCAAATATTAAGCCAAATCAATTTAAGTCAGATTAGGAATAGGCATTCCTAACAAATATCAAACAAGTTATTGCGTACCTGAACTCGTTAGTATATTACTATGATCTCTCGGTGAAGAACTAATCGAAGAATCCTTAACTGAAATAGGAATATGAAAATAATCAATAAATAAATATAGATTCCTCATTCACAAATATACACAAATATACATATATATATATATATATGGTGGGTGTCGAATCCAACAAAAATAAATTACCTACTCTAAGATTTGTGTATAGGATGAGCAGGATCGTCTCAACAGGGACTGGTAAAAATTCCTAAGTTTCTATCGGGGGTTGAGAAGAGAAAAAGAAAATAAAATTGGGGGATTTTGAAATCAAGCAAATAAAATAAACCTACTTCTAATTAAGAAGATTTATATATATTCAAAAGATTATCTAGCGTAGGTTTCATTACAACTCAATTCTCATGATTGATCATAGACTCAAATATTATTATTCCTACTTTGAATAGGTTAGTTATAAATTCCAATAAGCATTGAAATTCAATTTCTCCTTAGATATTAAATAACCAAAATAAGATCTTTAATTATTCCTAATCAAATAGATAACCCTAAATACGCTCTTAAGGTTTAATCCATCAATTGCATTAAGAAAAGAGAAACCTAACCCTAATCAACAATCTCATAGAGCATGGATCATTTAAATTAGATTATATTTCATCACAACATCAAATAACCATCTATATTATGACTATCGTGTTGTTTCATCACCTATATTAGATTACTCATACAATTACGGATATGAGTTCTAATTGATTGATTATTGTTCAATCATCCTACAACCGGATCCAAAGTTATAAGAGATAATCAAGCAATAATAATAATAGAATCAGATGAAATACAAATATGCAAAGATGAGAATAATAGAAATCAAACCCATTTAGGTCTCACAATCCATCTTGAATTGAGTTGCAATAATCCCTTGGCTAGATTAAGAGATTAGTTGTTCATGATTCAAGAAAAGCAATCTTTAGGGTTCTTGAAAGTATAAAGAACAAGAATAAATCAATAATGAATAATGAATGAATCCTACTTTCTCTCTCCTCCTTCTTTATATATATGAGATAAACATTAGATATAAAGAGTGTTTTTCGCATGAAAGATGGCTGGAGGCATGTCGCAACAAGGCTGGCAGCTATTATTCGCGAAACAAATGGTGCAGTCTTGATGGCCGGCTCCATGGCCGGCGGCCATGATGCTTCTGGTCATTGTTTAACAGTAATGGCCGGCTCCATGGCCGGCGGCCATGATGCTTCTGGAATCTCCGCTGGGCTTCATGGCTGGCGGCGATTCCATGATGGCTGGCGGCCATGACTCCTCTGATGTATATCTCCCATACTTGGTTCCTCTAAATCTTTCCATTCACTTTAAAAACCTGAAATATAACATTAATTTTATTAAGTACCAATTCCTCATAATTTCTATAAAATTAATAACAATTAATCAAGTTTTATCTAATATAAATTGATAAAATATATCTCAACAAATTCCCCCACACTTAAACTCTTGCTTGTCCTCAAGCAAAACCAATATCTCCAAATTGAGAAATCTTTTGTTGGAGTGTGCTTCTTTCAAAATTCAAATTCAAGCATCTCTTTTCTTTATTTTTCTTTGAAGACTTGTGATTTTCAGTGCTTACCGCTCAAACCAAACTGAGGACTTGTAATTAGAGTACTAAAATAAAAATTCAATAGTTAATTAAATAAAACAAACTTGAACCACATATTTAACCAAAGATCATTCTACTCAAGAGTAAATACTCAGTCCAGTAAGGAAAAATACCCATTTAGACTTCACTGGACATCTAACCGACACATACTCTTACCAACACAGAATAAAAGCATGTGATATCAGTTCTTTCCCTAGATTTTTCTTTTTGTTTATTATAAGTCTTATTCCGCTTGATTGCTTCAACATTCATTTTTTTTTTCTCATTCAATCAAAGCATTAAGAGCCTTCAGAGATGAATCTCTGGATGGGTTTTTGCCCGCTTCTTTTCAGCTCTTTCTTCTCTAAATTTTTCTTTCAAAGCACTTTTCACTTTTTAGCCTTTCCTCCCTTATCGTTATAGTGAGTTCATTGAGTCGGCACATCCCGGGCTCATCACCCAAGTGACCAGGTTTTAAAGGGACCCCTACGGACTCTTCCTCACTCTAACATTCAAGTTTGGATACTCATAACTGATTGTTTGAGTTAGAGGAGTATAGGCTTATGCTTGTTTCTACTTTTGAATGGAACAACAAACTCAAGACTTTTTTATCAAAGATCACTAAGAAAAAGACTTCCTTTATCTCTTTTACTAAGTGTTGAAAAATTCTTTAATAAGAACTTATAAAAGTATATATAAGTTAGCTTTCTTCCTAGAAGTAAACCTGTTTATTTTTCACATGAGGACTCGACTTACTCTCAAACTTCCAAATCTAAAGCCAAATACACAGTAAATCTGTTCTTTAAAGATTTCACTACTCAATTTTAACTAAGTACTCAAATCACAATAGTATAGGTGAGTAAAGCACTTTCACAAATTCCAGATTTCAATGAATTTTTTTTTTTGAAAAAAAATTAGGCCTTAAATGCCCTATATTACTTAAGAACAAACATTCAAGAATTTAAAGTGTGGGTATACTTTCATATCCAGATATCTTGTATATATCATAAATCCAAAAATCAGACATCAATCACAAGATGAAATTCTCCAATTCATATTTTATCCCTCCCCCACACTTATAATAAACAGTGTCCTCACTGTTTCTAATCAGCAAAAAGTGAGAGAAAAATAAAAAGAAATAGGAATAACGGTACTTCCCCGGTTTAGTACTTGAAGCTCTTTTGAAGTTCTTGTCCTTTAAAGCTCTTGAGAGAATGTTTCCTTCAAAACCAAACTAACTGCAAAACAAAAACAAAAAGAAAAACAAAAGCACACAAAAGCAAAAACATTAATAACTAATAAAACCATGGGTTGCCTCCCATGAAGCGCTTCTTTATAGTCCTTAGCTGGACTATTCCAACTCATCTCATGGAGGCTCAAAGATAAAAGTCTCCCCGTTTTCAGCCATGGGGAAAATCTCCAATAAACTCCTTCTTGATTCACCCTAGTGATCTCCATCTAAAGCCCTCAACAATTGATCATAAAATTGATCACTAGTGTGCTTTTTAAGCTCATCCTCCTTCTTGAGATTCAACTCATCATCTCTTCTTTTCTCCTCAAATTGTCCAGTGTCAACACTAATCTCTCCAAGCCCATCCTTCTTAGATTCATCAACTAGGCTCTTATCTTCCAAATCTTCCACAACCTGTTTTTCATCTTTATGAATAGCAAAAATTTGAGAAATATTTGAAGTGATTTTCTTTTCACTATCCACAGAGAATCTAATGATTTCCCCATCAAACTCCATTGTCATGACTCCTTCATTCACATCAATTTTGGTGTTAGATGTTTTCATAAATGGTCTCCCAAGCAAAAGTGTAGGTGATTGTGAATATATCTCCTCACCCATATCAATTACATAAAAGTCAGCGGGAAACACTAATCCATTGACTTGTACCAAAACATCTTCCAAAATACCTGATGGATATATATTGGATCTATCTGCAAGTTGCAAGATTACTCTTGTTTCTTTCAAAGATCCAATATTCAGTTTCTTATAGATTGAAAGAGGCATAATGTTAACTGAAGCCCCTAGGTCACACATGCAATTTTCAATTCTAACATGACCTACTATACAAGGAATAGAAAACGTACCAGGGTCCTTGCACTTTGGTGGTAGCTTCTTTTGAAGGACAGCAGATATATTCTCACCCATAAAAGCTGTCTCACTCCCTTTAAGCTTCTTCTTATTTGTACAAAGATCTTTCAGAAACTTCGCATATCGAGGTATTTGCTTAATCACATCCAATAATGGAATGTTTACCTCGACTTTTCTAAAAGTCTCCAAAATTTCCTTCTCATCATCCAATATCTTGGACTTATTCAACCTAGAAGGGAATGGGGGAACAGGCTTATAGAACGGGGGTGAAAATTTTTCTACTTGTTTTTCCTCCATGTGGGGGTTCTCTTTTTCAAAATCTTTGGAGGTGGTCTCAATTACCTTCCTACTAGGTTTTGCAATTCCTTTCCAGATCTCAAGGAAATTGCACTCACATTTTCTTTATGATTAACAGTATTAGAAGGTAACTTACCTTGTTGCTCCAACTTACCTACAGAGGTGGCAAGGTGACTCACTTGACTCTCCAAATTGTGAATACTTTTTCTTGTCTCATCCTGAAATTGCTTCGTGTTAATTGCAAGAGACTTGACAATATCTTCAAGTGATGAACTTGAAGATGAAGCTTGTTGGTGGTGGTTGAGGCCTTGGTTGATAGCTGAAGTTTGGATGTCCCTCCAACCAGGATTGTATGTGTTGGAATAGGGATCATATCTTCTTTGAGGGGGTTGTGGTTGTCCTGGAAATCCACCAATTGCATTTGCATGCGCATATGAGTCATCTTGAAGGGTTGGACACATGTCTGTGGGGTGATTTGAAGCACAAATACCACAAGCTTTCGCTTGTTGGTTATTTCCAAGGATAACCTGCTGAACAAGAGAAGTCAAGTTAGATAATTGAGATTCTAAGTGTGAGACACTTACCTCGTTGACTCGTCTTGTTGAAGGATCTTGTCTGAAACCGAATTGTTGGGAATTTGCAGCCGTGAGTGAGATCAAATCCCTAGCCTGAGCAGGGGTTTTATCTACTATCGCTCCTCCACTCGCTGCATCCATCATCTTCCTCTCCAAAGGAAGCAATCCTTCATAGAAATATTGTATCAGGAGTTGTTCTGATATGCCATGTTGAGGACAACTGGCAACTAATTGTTTGAACCTTTCCCAATACTCATGCAGATTCTCAATTTCTCTTTGTTTAATCCCAAATTTCCCTCCTTATGTTTGCGGCTCTAGTAGCAGGGAAAAATTTGTCCAAAAATGACTTCACCATGTCGGTCCAAGTGGTGATTGATCCAGGGGGTAGATAGAATAACCAATCTTTGGCTCTATCCTTTAATGAAAATGGGAAAGCCCTCAATTTAATTTGATCTTCAGATATCCCATGAGGTTTCATACCTGAACAGACAACGTGGAACTCCTTCAAATGTTTATGAGGGTCCTCGTTTTCCAAGCCATGAAAAGAAGGCAACAAATGAATCAACCCGGATTTCAACTCAAAATCCACATTCAATTCAGGGTATTGAATGCAGAGTGGTTGTTGAGTCACATCCGGAGTGGCTAGTTGTCTCAAAGTGCGATCTTGATTTGCCATCTCTTCTTCTTCTTTAGATTCAGAAGTTTCGGTTTCCTCTTTGTCGGTTTCACTGGATGATTCAGCCAATTCCAGTACTTGGTTTAATCCAGGAGATGAAGATGATGTAGAAGCGTCTTGTGCACGCAGTTTGGCTTGTTTACGCAATTTCCTCTCTGTCTTCTCTATATCTGGATCAATTTCTAGAATACCTTCGTGAGAAGCACGAGTCATACACAAAAAAGAAAACAAAAGAAAAAAAAACAAAGCAATAAGAAAGGAAATAAAAAAAATAAAAAGAAATAGAAACAGGGAAATTTTTAGACACCAATCCCCGGCAACGGCGCCAAAATTTGGTGGGTGTCGAATCCAACAAAAATAAATTACCTACTCTAAGATTTGTGTATAGGATGAGCAGGATCGTCTCCACAGGGACTGGTAAAAATTCCTAAGTTTCTATCGGGGGTTGAGAAGAGAAAAAGAAAATAAAATTGGGGGATTTTGAAATCAAGCAAATAAAATAAACCTATTTCTAATTAAGAAGATTTATATATATTCAAAAGATTATCTAGCCTAGGTTTCATTACAACTCAATTCTCAGATTGATCATAGACTCAAATATTATTATTCCTACTTTGAATAGGTTAGTTATAAATTCCAATAAGCATTGAAATTCAATTTCTCCTTAGATATTAAATAACCAAGATAAGATCTTTAATTATTCCTAATCAAATAGATAACCCTAAATACGCTCTTAAGGTTTAATCCATCAATTGCATTAAGAAAAGAGAAACCTAACCCTAATCAACAATCTCATAGAGCATGGATCATTTAAATTAGATTATATTTCATCACAACATCAAATAACCATCTATTTATGACTATCGTGTTGTTTCATCACCTATATTAGATTACTCATACAATTACGGATATGAGTTCTAATTGATTGATTATTGTTCAATCATCCTACAATCGGATCCAAAGTTATAAGAGATAATCAAGCAATAATAACAATAGAATCAGATGAAATACAAATATGCAAAGATGAGAATAATAGAAATCAAACCCATTTAGGTCTCACAATTCATCTTGAATTGAGTTACAATAATCCCTTGGCTAGATTAAGAGATTAGTTGTTCATGATTCAAGAAAAGCAATCTTTAGGGTTCTTGAAAGTATAAAGAACAAGAATAAATCAATAATGAATAATGAATGAATCCTACTTTCTCTCTCCTCCTTCTTTATATATATGAGATAAACATCAGATATAAAGAGTGTTTTTCGCATGAAAGATGGTTGGAGGCATGTCGCAACAAAGCTGGCAGCTATTATTCGCGAAACAAATGGTGCAGTCTTGATGGTCGGCTCCATGGCCGGCGGCCATGATGCTTCTGGTCACTATTTAACAGTGATGGCCGGCGGCCATGATGCTTCTAGAATCTCCGCTGGGCTTCATGGCTGGCGGCGATTCCATGATGGCTGGCGGCCATGACTCCTCTGATGTATATCTCCCATACTTGGTTCCTCTAAATCTTTCCATTCACTTTAAAAACCTGAAATATAACATTAATTTTATTAAGTACCAATTCCTCATAATTTCTATAAAATTAATAACAAATTAATCAAGTTTTATCTAATATAAATTGAATAAAATATATCTCAACAATATATCACAATCCTAGATCAATTGTACAAGGAAATTCATTAAACTTTGCATAGAGTCTAAATATCAAATTCATGCATAAAACATGTTTATTTAACTCATATATACAACCAATCAAAGAAATTCAAATAATTTAATACAAAGTCATAATAAAGCATTTAAACATCCTATTATATCCTAGATCGCTTAACAAATACTTAATTGGTCATATATCAAACTTCGAAAAATTTTGAAGAAAGTTTTTTAAAATTCAAAAGCGCAGGGGATGCGCTGGTACTCAAAGCCGGTGGCTTTGAGCCGGTGTTCAACACTATGAAAATCAACACTGCCAATGCTGGCAAATCCAAAATTTTCAAAACTTCCAAAGAGGTACAAACCGGCCGCGGACATGGATACGTTGGCAGCCTTTGACCCTACGCCGGCAGCTTAGACTCTCAAATTACCGGAGTACGTTCTAAAGAACAAACACTGGCAAAATTTATTGTAAAAGCCGACGGCGTTGAATTCCCATATGCCGGCGTATATTTAAAACAGGCCTATACGACAGAACACAAATCCCCTATTTTTCCACTTCGAAAATTCTATTCTATAACACTTTCAAATCTTCTTCAACCACATTTTTAACTTCATATAATCACTCCTATCTACACTACTCAATCCTAACAACTCAAAACATGAAATCAACACATTTGATCACTTCCAATTCCACTTCCATTCATTCTCAACTTTCCTACACAAACTATCTTCATTTCCTCCCAACACTTTATATCACCTCCACAAAACATGAACAAACTCACACAGTCACAAAACACATTCCTAGCTAATCTCAATGCATGAACAAGCAATTTAGATAGCATTTAAACTCATCCTAATCAAGATCTCACATAACCACTACAAGAAATGAAAACAAAACAAAATCATACTTAAATCAACTCACATGTATATGCCTTGTCTTGGAGAGAACTTTGATTTCCAAAGCTTGATATTGTCTTTGGATTAGACTTGGAAATTGAAATGAAAGAGGAAGAGAAAAGAAAGAAAGAAAAGGGAAAATTCGTATGAAATGGTGGCTGCCCCAAAAAGTAATCTAATTAAGCAAATTAAAGGTTTAAACTTATCTAAAAAGTAACTTTTAAGGCATATATAAATTTAGGGTGCATTTTAGGTGAATTTGAGTCTCATTTGGGGCTTCATTTAGGCATAAATGCTAACTTAACTAAGGAAAATTTCTATCAACTAATCTTATGGAAAACCAAGGTTGATTTTATAAATCTAACTTAACTTAACACCATAATGTGTAAAAGACACAATTAATAATTATACTACACATATATTAATACATATAAAACAAAATATTAATTTCATTACATATGCAAAATAACATATTTAGACTATTACCAAACACAACTATCATAATCATCATGCTCATTCAATTCAACAATTCGGATAAATAAACAAACACATGGAAATTAAATAGAATTTAAATTTAGATCATTTCATAACTTTTGAAACAGATAGTCATCGATATCTATAAAGATTAACTTCATCATTCTCATCCATTGCAGATTATAGAAACTAGGTCTGTCTACGGGCAGCAGGTATCAGAAGATCTAGAAACCTTGCAGTGGGGTCCAAATTCATCAATATAGCTAGACATGCTCAATTCTCAAATTAAGCACACCAAGTCCCCAACCACGTATAGTTCTTACGAATTATACATAAGGCTGTCTTAAAAGAAGGTGTTTATGTTGAACATTGCTATTCCAATTTTAGAATTTATGAAATCATTTAGTTAGATTTCTAAATAACTGGATTCGGCGGCGGAAAATCAAATTTTATAAAACAACTTATAAAATTCTACTCCTTATATAGCAAACCAGTTTTCTAAGAAACTAACTTTATAAAAACACTTTATGATCTACTCTTAGGGGTAGATAATCATTTACAATCAATTGGGCATTAACAAGCCCTTAAAAGAAAGTACAATTTATAAATATATCCATTCTTCTTACAGAACAAAACAAAAGAAGAAACAAAATACAAATAATATCTCGATCCTATCACACTTCACTCATTCTCCCATATCTTCAGAATCGCCCAAAACCCGGGATAAACATCATCACATTAATCATCATCACCATCACCATCCTCATCAACATCAACATCAACAACAATAATAAGAACAACAACATCAATAACCTCCACATCATCATCAAGTCATCATCTCATCATCATCAACAACAACAACAATACCTATAAAATGAATAACAACAACAAGGATGAGCCGAAGCCCAGTACACAGTAACACAATCACACACGAAGTGGCACGCGAGCTTAACTAAATGCAATGCATCAATCCACAAGTTATTATCTTTTCATTAAAATAAATAAATCAACAATGGAGTACTTACACTCCGAAACAAGCCAATGGAAATTTGGGGGTCCTGAGTAACAGCAGCTGCTCAGGGGGTTGATATAGATAGACCGGATATCTATATCTCCTATATCTAATCGATAAAGAAAATAGCTTCATTTAGGGTTCAAAAGTCGTTGCCTGGCTCTACTTAAACTCAGTTCATAACATGAGCCTAGTTCACAAGTTCCCATAAAATTTGAACTTAACCATGATATTTCCCCTTAAGTTTAAGTAAACGTGACTCATATACTATTCCCCCTATCGGCTACCCACTTAACCAAAAAGAATCGCTATTGCATCATAGTGTACCATTACATCATAGTAAAGTCATTGCATCATGACTTGGTTAAGCGCCTAACTAACATGTCATTGCATCATGACAAGGTTGTCGCTCCCCGGATCCGGATTCAACGACGTAAAGCATAACCAACACTCATCAATTATTAAGCCGTCTTTAAGTTCTTAATCCATTTAGGATGCCCATCCTATCAATCATCACGCAAGTTACTGCGTACCTTATATACGAAATCCAAACAGAGTCTCAGAAGGAATTCCAGAAGATAATCTAGAAGATAAATCAGATATCCACTTCTGTTAAGGAAAGAACTCGTATAAGAAACTAAACTAAACTAAACATAACATCCACTTCATCAAAATCATACAAGAACTTATATCAATTATTCACTAATCTCTAACTCATTTTATTAAATCCTATTTGATCAGACACTAATGTGGAACCCCACTATGGCTGTGAATATCGCCCCGCCAAAATATGGACAGTTCTCCTTTGTCTGTTAAAGTGTTTCTTTTCACTTTGTTTATGGTCTTTTATCAACAAAAGCTTAATCAAGGCATTCATTCACAAAAACATCTATTTCTTAAGCAAACACACCTTTGAAACAACATATTCCCCATATTAGTCAAATATCATCCTAATTCATTCATCTAAGCTAATTATTAGCTATTAACCCATTTTAGCTTAACCTTAGCCAAATAAGTTAAAATTAATCATTTAATAAGCCAAAGTTGTTAAACTAACTCAATCTAATTCATTTTATCCTATGCAAGTTCATTTAGTCAAGTTGAACTTAGATTAAGTAACTAGATTCATTTTATGTAAAACTCGCATATTTAACTCAATTATTCATTAAATCTATAAATCTATCTAAGTCATGTTTTATTATATCACTAAATCATCATTACACATCAAATATTATTTATCTATTTCATTTTAGGTCAAAAAGATCCATTCGTCAAAGTAAACACATATAAAACAATCTATAATAAGTTTTTAGCGTAGCTTGAAAAATGTATTAGTTGGAAAGAATTAAAATTTAAGCATTGATACTTTCATAATTTGCAAAAACTCAAAACATGAAAGTTGTATATCTCTTTCTTATCTTCCAACACAACTTGAATTGCCTCAATCGGAGATTAGATGAAAAAGTTGTGGCTAAAATACGAAGAGACTATAAAACTGGAAAAATTCACAAAACTAACATCGGTGTTTAATGCCGGCGGCGTTATGGCTAAAATACGAAGAGGCTGTAAAACTGGAAAAATTCACAAAACTAACACTGGTGTTCAATGCCGGTGGCATAAAGTTCAAATTTGCCAGCGTTAGAGATCAAGCAATCTGGTCAC
Organism: Combretum micranthum; assembly: GCA_024138025.1. Lineage (NCBI taxonomy): Eukaryota > Viridiplantae > Streptophyta > Magnoliopsida > Myrtales > Combretaceae > Combretum > Combretum micranthum. The sequence goes on along the minus strand of JAMXBD010000150.1, from coordinate 525,471 downwards.
CGTGTGACTCTCCAACACCTCCAAATTCTACACGTGCACCAGCAGCGTAGAATTCAATACTGGCAGCATTGAATGCCAGCGTACATGCAATACGCTGCTGTCAAATTTTCCCCTATTTTCATTTTGCAAAAAACATTTGTTCAAAATGTTTCAAACTCCTCCAAATTCATTTCAAGCTTCTTAAAACTTGTTATTTGATCTCAATACAATCTAATAAACACAAACTCCCACTTCAATCCATCAAACATCACAATAATAATCATAAACAATTTCAAATCCCAATTTCACTATTTATCTTCTTCCTCAATAAACCAACTCCATCAACCATAAAATTTACAAATGCAAACTTAAACAACACTTCTCAAATCATTTCAACATCAACTCATCAACTAAATAAATAAACAACAAAGATAACAAGGAAATAACAACTTATCTTTTTAGAACACTTGCACACTTGATCTTTCTTTACATTTCTAACTTGTTTTCCTTCATCTAGCTTCTCTTCTAGCTTTGATTATTCTTCTAGATAGCTTTAATCTTGAGATTTGTGGAAGAAATTGGAAGAAAAGAAGAGAAAAGAAGAAGAAAGGAAGAGGGAAAAGAAAGTCTCGATTGGGGAAAAAAATAGAAGGAAAGAAAAGTGAAAAGAAGAGAGAGAGAGCAAGTGAGGAAAAAAATAAAATGAAAAGGATATTTTAAAATAATGGTATCGAATTTAGAACTTTCAGATCAATATATATAGTTCTACAAGCATTTCAAAGATAATTTTAGAACCGATAGGTTAGAAATTAAGGACTTAAAATAAAGAACTTAATTTAGGAATCTATTTTGGATTAAAGATATTTAATTTGAGTTCGGGTTTAAGAACTGATATTTTTATTCAAGCAAATGAACTCAAATTTTGTAAAGATTTAGGAATTAGAGTTTAGGCTAAGAATCAAGAGTTTAGGAATTCTCTAAACACTTTGATGACATGTTTAGGGAATTTGAAACTTTGGATTGTCTGTTTTTCATCTGTATCTGTATCTTTTTTAAAATGATATGTGTAAATATATCGATTTGCATCTAAATTTTATCTATATTTTTTCTATTTGATCTTTGGATGAGAACTGCCAACTTTTTTTTATCTATATCTATTTCTTGATAAATAATTTGTTAGTAAAAAGTTCGAAAAAGTGTCTGTATCTGCCGGAAAAAAGCCAAAACAAACAGACCCTTAAATCTCAAACCAACTTAATTATTAGCTAATTAAATTATATTAACTTGTCTATTTAAATCCTATAATTCATTTGATTCATTTAATCTATCTAAACTCAATTTCTAATTTAGGTGAAGATTTGGGGTATTTCAGCTTGTGTTGTGAACGGGGTTCGATACAACACAGAAGCTTGGTGCAGATGGTGGACAATGGATAACCTTTTATGGCATTCTCACCAAAGTTATCCAATTAAATTATGTAGGGTCCAGACGAGTGTTTTTATTTAGGTGTAGGTGGTTTGATACAGATCGAGACAAACTAGAAAGTATTGATGGAAACCTCATCTCAATCAACACATCAAGGACATGTAGAGTTAGGCATATAGGGTATGACAAATTTTATTTGGCTCGTTTAAAAGTGTGCCAAATTAACCCTTCTCGTTTTACGCGTAGGCCAAAACGAGCTAGCCCATGATGGGCCCAGTCAGCCTGTAGGTCAACTATTAAGAAAAAAGGAAAAAAAAGAGGAAAATTTTAAGAACATTACTAATAATAACAATATATTAGCGATTATTTATGATATATTATCAAGAATGATTAAATTATACACACATCACATAAATAATAACATTCTTTTTAAGTACATATTTATTAATTTAAATGTAATATTATATAAAAAAAATTTTAATAAAGCTTTTTTATATACAAGTAATTAAAATAGTAATAAAATTAATCATTGATATATAAAAAATACTAAAATACATAAATATTCCAATTCTCTCACAAAATAAACATAAATAGTACTTGTTTAGCCTGCGGGCCAATATGGGCCAGGCTTGAGCCAAGAAACTTTAGCTTGTTTAAAAGTGGGTTAAAATGGCCCTATCCATTTAGCCAGTATACCTACCTCTGAGGACATGGTATGATAATGACTTGTACATTCTTGTGGACCAAGCACAGTAGGTATTTTACCTAAAGGACCCGAGTAAGCGATCTGGTGACTGAAGAATTATATAGAAAGCTGTACATGGTCATATATTTACCCGTGGCCTTTTCCAATCAGAATCCATAGAAGATGGTGAATCAGATGAGCCACCTCCAACCAAGGAGCCAATGCAATAGATGGTTGAAAGGCCATGGATGATTCCAATCAATCGCATATTTGTTGACCTAGGAAACCCTGCATACTTACTTGACCCATGTGAAGGTTATAGTGGCGTAGGGATGATGATTCGAACTAATAGATTGTATGCTTGTTTTCATTTTTTTTTCTTTATCAGAAATGTTTGCTTGTAATGAACTTAAAGTAATCAATCACTAACAATGGTTATTTTTATAATGTGCAGGATGGGTAGCTCAAATTTCATCAATCCTAAGACACACCTTGAGTAGTATGCTGGTTTCACCTATAATGGTTAATCTTTTGTCTTCCACGTCCATATTATAATGATGCATTAATATTCTTATTTGATTATACAGGAAGATCATTTATTGCATTGCTGATCGATCAACAGGACATAGAGGTCGACGACCAATCAGATTAGGCTATTCAGACTCAGGTGGGGTGGGTGAATGAGGGGGGTGCAGAGGAAAATGTCGCATATGATATTTTGGATGATCTATCACAGACCACGACAATGGAGCATGATGAGGTTGTTGTGGTTGATGACAAGGAGGAGGCTTATATCATGAGGCCTAAGAGGTGCAGGAGGAAGTAGAAAGGGACTTGAATGGAAGAGGAGTATAAGAGGACAGGCCATAGGCCGACCGTCACCATGCCAAATGGATAAGTGGGACTCATATGCTCATGTCCTAGGATGGTTAGGTTGGAGTTCTTGCTCTACGATACAGCATCGGCTAAGTTATTCTTCCAAGAGCCTGAAGTAAGGCATGGTCAATATTTCCAAATGCCTATTAGCATAGCATTATCCGCAAAGTTATGGTAAGTTTATTTTCGGTTAAAAACATACTTGAAACAACGATTTTCATGGCATCGACCATTCACAAACACATATGCAACCTGTTTTTTATGTGTAGAAAAAATTTGAACTACCAGAGAATTAGCAGAAGGTGCACAAGTGGTAGACGACATTAAACTATTAGCAAGTAAATCATACAGTTAGCTTCACTACAGGCTGAGGTATACATAATATCTAAAAGTGGAGGCAAGGAAGCTGTTAGTAGACTACATCGGGTTTTGAGCACCCAGCGGATGAGTAGAGGGTGTTTATCTACTTTATAGGGACTGATCCAGATTATAAGATATGATTCTACATGTGGTCAAATACATAACTGGTTATCTATTCCGTTTGTTTACTTTTTTCAATTGTGTAGCTTCGATCCATGATAAATACAACAACTAAGAAGAAGTAGATATTGATGCATATGGGAGGTACAAAGTTCATGCTTCAACATGCACTTACGAACATAAGTATTATAACTACATGGTGTACAAGTTTATGTTCTATATTTTTTGGGTAATTTCAGTAATCATGTATTATAGGAGTTCACGCTAATAGAGAACTGTACACATACGCATTTGAGGAGGGAGAAGGGACAGTTGCCTAATCATTGGGAGTTGGACGTATCCCAACAAAATTATGTAAGCATATTTGATTTTCATATTCATGGTAATACACCATATCCATCATTTTTGTATGATTATATTAACATTGTCTTCGCTTTGTTTCAACCATGCATGCATGATGCATAAGAGGAAAGAGGAGGATGATATTGCTACTACAACATGTCAGCGACTTATGCTGTATCAGGTCAATATGGAGGAGATTTTAGGACACAGATCCACCTATCGTTGTGGTTTTGGATACGATATGCCGATAGATTAACATAGGATTGACTACTACGAGCAGCCACATGATGAGGATTTGGAGCACTTTGAGTACGATAGGACCAGCCAAGAGCAAAAAATGGAGATGCAGGAGCAAATTGATATGTTGATGAACTATATTCGTCCTCCTTCGATGTTTTCCTTTGGATAGTACTCTCTATACTTGCGGGTTGCACCGCATATGAGTACTTTTGGTAGTGGCCCTAATCCTAGCCAGCTTTACACCATTCACACTAGCTACACCTCATCCGCATCCTTACTAGTGTTTTTATGGGATGTCGAGCTAGCCATTTGTGTTCAAGCATGCACCACACGATCCATCTCACGAGTCACTTGGTAGCTTCGAAAATAGAGACGCCATCATCCTTCATCGGGTTTTGCCTAATGGTCGCTGCGGGGGGGGGGGAGGGTGGGACAGGGCGCAAGTTTTTCTTAGTTTTCATCACAGACACCTGCATTTGGATCATATGCATTCTTAGGTGCTACTCTAGCAGTAGGTCTAAGTTCCATGTAGCATTTTCTACCACATACCCCCACATAGCCTTCAACTTATTATCTGACACCAGCTTCGACTTTCCCATCTACAGTGAGTCAGAGGACGTCCATTAAAGGATTAGGTTGTGCTCGCTAATGCTAGTAGTAGAGGTACTAGGCATTCCTATTATCTATATTTTCATACATTGTTGATGTTCAGACTATGCTATTTTTGTTTTCTCTGGACTTCTCCGTTATTTTGTATATCTCGTGGATCATTATAATTTGTAGTATGTACTATTAGTTTGTACAGACATATTCTATGATGATTAGCATGCATGTTATTTCATGTTTACTTTTGTTATATCATAAAATTAAATTTATTTAATTTTAGAAAAATATTGTAAATAACAGATTTTAATAATAAGATTTTTCATAAAACGTGCTAAATTTACATTGGTATGTTTGATTTTATAAAAAAAACTACTATCAATATATAATTTACATATCACATGCCAATTAGTTTCTATTCATAAAATGCAGAAAGAGGTGTGCTTGTGATTATGGGATGTATCCTCTCAAGTAGTGTATATGTTGAGGCTTTAAAGTGTAACGTAGTGGAAAAACTCTTCTGTTTTGCTCTCTATTTGTCACTAAAAGGAAAATGGAAAGATAACAGCTATTGTGTTTGGTTATGGTTTAGACAAAGATGATATGCGACATGCTACATATGTGAAGCATACCTATAAAATGAAAGAAGTCTTACTTGATATATTTGATTTATCACGAATCTACTGATGACTGGATCGGTTTTGGGTATGTATTGTTGTGTGTCCTTTGATGTTAATTTATTTAGCATGAAGAAATGAATTTGACTAGAACAATCTAATTGGATTGTATGATGATTGTTGTGCATCTTATTTCATGTTTGATTTTTTATATATATCTTAAATTTAAATTTAATTAATTTCTAGACAATGTTACAAACAACAAATTTTAATAATAAGATTTTTATAAAACATGCAAAATTTACGTTGGTGTATTCAATTTTATAAAAAACTACTATCAATATGTAATTTACATATTACATACCAATTAATCTATAATATTATAAATCAAGAATTTTAATAATAAGATTTTTATAAAACAAGCAAAATTCACATTAATGTGCTCAATTTTATAATAACTACAATCAATATATAATTTAAACATTACATATCAATTAATATATAATATTATAAATATCATATTTGAATAACAAGACTTTTGTAAAATGTGCAAAATATACTTTGGTGTGTTCAATTTTATAAAAAAGTTTTGTGGAAAAAAAAAGTCAAACGAAACTATATAATAATACAAAAATTATCGTATTAAGATCACTCTATTTTTAAAATGCTCTATCAACGTAAAAAAATCATTTTATGAAAATTTTTCCTAAGATTTTTAAATACAACTCTTTAATATTATTTACTAATAAGATAATTGATGGATCAAATATTTTTTATTTATATATATTATTTAAATTTTTAATATTATTGTAAATAAAAATTATGTATGATTTATTTTTAATAAATTAAAAGAAATCAAATAAAATAAATTTTGATAAAAAAACGAGGCAGGATGTAAAATTTTTATTCAAAATTCGCGCGAGATCGATGGCGAGTGCAGAAAAATTAAAGCATGTTTATTTTCTTAGCCATGAGGCAAACTGGGACAATGAGACGAATTTCACCTCATGACTAGGGTGTGAGGCGAAATTTGCCTCACCATCCTAATCTTGAGGCAAAATTCTCCTCATACCTCCTACTAAATATATATTTCCCTCATTTTTTCCTTCATGTGCGATGACTTTATTTTGTTCTTCTCAATTTCTTTGATTTCTTCCTTCTTCAATCTGTTTGATTCTCTCCTTCTCTGATCTATTTAATGTGTTATTCCATTTGTAATCATTTAACTTTTACATATGATCCTTCTAAGTAATTATTTATTTGTATCAATTTTGCAAGTTTTGATCAATTTGTTATTATAAGTTCGATAACATCAAAATCAAGGTAATATTTTACTATTATCACAGTAAGATTTTTTTCTTTTTAATTTGTTTTTATTAATTATATTGATAGAATTTATTTAATGTTCGGATATATGATGATTTCAAATGTACAATATTTGTATGGATATAAACATATTTATAGTATTATAATATTTTCATTACTTGTCACATTTAAGGTAAAAAAATATAATTAATTATGATTATGAGCATAATATTACTTATAAAATATGAATATTAATAAATCTGTAATATAAATTACAAAATATAAAATAATAATTTAACTAATTTTAATTGTTTCAAACCAAAATTCGATATTTTTTTAATAGATTATATATATATATATATAATAAGAGGCGAAAATCACCTCATCTACACAAAATAAGGCAATTTTGCCTCACACATGGCCGGGTGCCATGTCACCCAATGAGGCGAAACTCGCCCCACTACATAACATGGCAGCCAGCCATGTATGAGGCGAAACTTGCATCATTTGATTTAGATGAGACGATTTTTGTCTCTGATTTTACTTGAGGCGAATTTCACCTCAATTAAATTTAATGTGCCAAATTTTGCCTTTTTCCTTAAAATAGCCATGTTTTAGATGCGAAATTTTAAGGCAAAAATTTCACTTCAGTAAGGCTATTGAGTAGAAATTTGTACCTACTAAGGCAAAAAAATTCACCTCAAACATAGATTTTACTCGTATTTAGTATCAGATCTATTTTTTACATTGTCCTACATCAATCAATTTTTTATTAACCCTAAAATTCAAATTCAAGCTCAACTCATTTAGATGGCTCGTGTTAGCATTTTTTTTTTCAACCTCAAAATAATATGTAAGAGCCACTACATATATATCTTAAATAAAAATTTGTTCTATTATTTTAATTATAAATTATATAAGATATTGAAAATATAAAATTCACCACTCTAATATTGATTTTGTTCATGAATCTTCCAATAACTCTGCTAATTTATAGTACTCATGAGTGTTAACGAGCTTTTCACTAGTTGGCTCGCGAATTTAAATCAAAACTTGAACTTGACCCATTTAGGTTAACAAGTTTTGTTTTAAGTCCGAATTTAATGAGTCGAGTCGGGTTTAGGTAGATTGGAAGAGTTTGCAACCCTAATCTTAAAGTATATTGAATTGGATTGTAAATAACATCGAGAGGTCCGATCTTCTTAAACGCAACGGTTCAGGGTTCTTATTTGGTCTTAAAATGGTCTTTCATTCAAAAGTATGGCCCTCTCTTCTATCTTATTGTGAAGGCCGATGAAAGTGACCAGGCACCTGGAAAGACAAGGAAATTATCAGTCGTGATTAGAGAGTGGTCGGAAACTGAGATTTTTTTTCCCGTTTTTTCTTTTTCCTTTTTGTTTGTTTTGAATCTATGCAAATTTTTTATTTTTTATTATATATTTTATAATTTAAGATACATCATTTTAATTTTTTAGGACAAATCAGAAGCTGACTTGCGATGATTAACAGATAACAATAAAATACGAGTTATAAATTTGTTAAAAAAAAAAACACAAATCGCTTGTTTAAAAAAAACTTTTTAAATACAAGCTATGTTTCACTAAAAATAATAGTCCATACGAAGGAGAGGAAAGGGAGTGGGCAAAAGTTTTCTAATCTGGTTGCCATGCTGTATCAAAATTCGAGAGAAAGTAATGAAGATAATTAGTAGGAACAACTGGTTCAAAGATACATGAATGCTACAAGGTAAATATGTACTACATTAAATGGAATTATCATTCGTTTCTCTTAAATTCTTTTTTCTTCCCTTAATATTCTTATATAATACTAATCAATCAATAGAAATAGAAATGCAAAAGGTAGATTCATTCGATATTACATATTATATATATATGGTGAATAAATACTAATAAAATTTTAATATACATATATAAGTTTCGTCCATGTGAGTAGTAATTTTTTATTTAGAAATAACCATTTCCACTGTCATGAGTATCAAAATCTTATTATACATAGGATATATAATACTCAATAAATCTTTTTTGATGGAAAAGTAAGATGCATTGGATTTTTTTATCGACTGTACCATGATAATTCCTTTTTCTAACTCTAACTCCTCTTGATTTTCCTTCCTTTCTACAAATTCGTGTTGACTTCCCATAAAAGCATGCTTTACACTTGATTAACACACGACTAGCAGAACATAAACAAATAGGCATCCGGCCCCTTAAGTCACCATCCAAACCTAAGGCACCTTATATGAATTTAAAAGTCATTATTGTGAGTACCCTACATAGGATAAATGGTTATTCTATCGTATAAGAAATCCATTTGAATCTTACTCAATTGATATAACCTAAATGATTATTAATTGGTATATAACAAGACATGAGCATAGATTTTTCAAAACCTACTTTATAAGATAGAGTATGAATATAGAGAAATTTTATTTTGTATCCAACTTAGAATCTGTGCTCTAATATATAGATGATATATGGATCATGATATCTTGCATCTACCCTAATAAATTTACATAATTGATATGAATATATATAAAAATAAACCACAAAATTATAATTTTTTATTTTGTGATTTCTTTTATTTAAGGTTATTATATGTAGACTACCTTCTGAAAACTTTTATTATAGAAAAACTTGTATGTTTTTATATTTTGGAAGACTTATTAGTTTTATTTTAGAAGACTTTCAGTTATATGTATGTAGTTTGACTTCCAAATTATATCGTTTATTTTTTTAGGCTAATTAATGCAACATATTTTTATTTTAGAATTTGCTTATTACATCAAATATACAGTTTCTACCAATATTTAGTACAGGTTAAACATTCATACATTACATATACGGAAGTTATGATATAAACGAATTACTTTTTTAATTTGTTTTCACATATTGTTTATAATGAACATATGAAGATGGGATAGTTTTACATATGATATGAAATTGTATATAATACTATAAATTTGAAATTTAAGGAAGAAAAAAGAAGAAATATAAATTTGAAATTTAAGAAAGAACTAAGATATATATATACATATAAATTTTATAAAAAAAATTACAAATTCTATATGGTGCTATATAACTTACAAAGTAGAATATGGGTATAGTTTCATTCCTTATATACGTGCTCACCCGTGAACCCATTTATTATCCACTAATCTCACAACATAAATATTTTGTGTAATCTATAACACACAACCTTATCTTTTTCTTTGTTTTCAATAACTACCTTTGAGAAATGAACTCGAGTTGTCGCCATCTCTAATGAATTTATCTCTTTTTCTATATTAAGATATGTTATTTAGGATAAATTATACCAAGAGGTTAGAAATCAGCAAAGAAAACACATATTAATGATGAAGAGCACTTTATTTCTGTCTAACAACCGTTGAATCCCTGTATTGTGCACTAAGTTGATGCATGGCATATATGTGTCTCCAACTTTTAGGCACTAAATTGAAAGCGTGCCCACATTGCAGCCAGTCCTAAACGGATTAATTAGATCGTTGACAACGACCAAAGTTCCAACTCGAGCAAAAAAGTTTTCCTCAAATAAAGTGATCGCATGTTGATTTTTGTCTATATACAGATGTTTGGTGAGACTATTATTAATATGGTAACATAGACAGAAGAATGGACAAGTGACTTGAGCTGATGTATGTATGTCAATTAAAAGTATTTATAGCCAATGCCCTTTTTGAAATATTAGCCTGGTGGCAAGCGTGATGTCTAAGGATCTTAATTTCAACAATTTAATAGTAAATTGCAATAGTTAATAGATGTGCTAAAACTTCCAATGCATGCTTTCATCTCATTAAAATTTAAAACTTTCTATGGTGACACGTGGGTTTGTTTGGTAAGAAATAGATTAGACATAGATAAGATACGAATAATTAATAGATAATAAAATAGATAATTTCTCATAAAAAAACAAACAAACCGGATATAGATTAGATATAGATAACAAATAGATATAAATAAAAAAAAAAGCATTCAAATAGAACTATAATGTGTAACCTATCCCATCATCACTGGGATAATTGAACAATCCAAGCGTGGAATAACGTATCACTGAAAAATTTGCTAATAATTGCAACGCATGAATGCTGTCTAATCAGAAAATTCTACTTCATTTTTTAAAACCAGAGAACTATCACTTTCCACATGCATATAATGATCGATATATCTACAGCCTTAAGATACATTATTATGCTTTGAATTTACTCCAAAAGAAGAAGGATATGAGAAATATATTTTCAGCTTGCAGAAATTGAAAAAATTTTAAGCAATGGAGCAACCATACTGCATACGCCTACACAAATACAAAAAAGAGTACTAGATCATATGCTTTTTAGTAATATATACTATATATATATATAAATATATAAAACCAATTTAAGAAAATATAATTCCTTTTTCTTTACACTTTTAACATGAGCTCCACAATCTCTTGACCCTTACAGATATATACGATCCTTGACTATTGTTTTACGGAAATAAAACCGAAATTTATTCATTATTCACTTATATATGTAAACATGTTGTAGAAGAAAAAAATTATAAGTACTAATTGAATCATCGACAATGAACACTCCAACATATACTTGCAATCTAGTCAGATCTAATCATACACCAAATATTATTGAGAATCCCTAACCTAAATGCTTAATAAGAATATAATTACAAATGACTATACACTCTTGCTTAATTATTCTTCCAAAGGTTTTCTTCAAACTGCAAAAATGGTAACACATAAACCATATTTAAAATTGATAATATACCATTCATACCTGCTGAAAATAATGATGATGAAATATGTAATGTGCTATTTAAAATAGTCATAACCCTAAAAAAAGATTAATTAGTACTGACTCTAATGAAATCAAGGGTTGTTTAGATTGTTTGATGTATTTTATTTGTATCTAATTTGTGTATCTTGTTTTTTTGATTTGTTTATGAGTAAAACTATTTATATTTTATTTGTATCAATTTATTGATAAATAACCTGTTTGAAAACGATAAAAATAAGATATAAAAATGATCAAAATGAGATGAATTAAATAAACCCTAAAACTATGGATATTCAGTGGATTTTTCTTGCCCAGTTTCTTGTTCCGTCTTTATCATAATCAATGTTATGCATACTTTACCATTTAAAACATTGAAAGTTTGTTTAGACCTATTTGTCTATCGAGACTACAAAAAAACAACAAAATTTAAATAAGTTTCGTAACTATAGTGTATATTGATAAGATGGCAAAAGACGAAGGAAAAATAGAAGAACATTTGATCTATAATGTGCTCAAAGATGTCAATATCTCGTCCTTAATCCATGGTTAAGGGGGCTGCCAAGGACAAACAAAGAACCTATTATTAATGAGGTCAAATTTACTTTATTATAAATATAAATATAATATATATTTAAATATATTATAATAATCAAGTTTTTTTTCTAAACGAACAGTCCTTGTCTGGGTCCGTCCTTGGAGCGGTGACAGAGTAATACCAACAACAACAAATGATAAAACAAAGAAACTGACTGGCGAAGATGTTTTCTAGTCCTAAGTGCTCAATTTCGAAGATGGTAAACTGAAAATATAAAAAATAAGTTTAAAAAGATATATCTTTTAATTTATTAAAGAGTAATTTTAGGTTTTATATAAGAATTTTATTTTGTTTAGTAGTAAGATATCTATATCACTATTGGACGATGCATAATTTTTAAGTTCTACTGATTTGTCTCATCTATCTTGCAAATCATATATAATAATGAATGTTTGGCCAAAAAGAAAAAAAATGAATGTTTTGTTAAATCTAATCCTTTGTAACAAACCATCTGCTACTGCGAATACCGACCAACATATCATTTTTAGAATTTTGGAAACTGTTTTTATATGTATTTTTTTCACTTATAATTATATCTGGATTGTACTTAAAATTTTTCATCCGTTATAACTATTGATCATTTGTAAATTTTTCCTTTTGTTACTTGTACATTTTGAGGAGCTTCTATGTTCCCGTCGATGGGACCATCTAATCAATCATATCACCTTTAAAACAACTACAGTAATTGAAATATTAACTATTTTAATAGTTCAATTATGGTTGGATATGATATGAGTCGTTGATAGTCAACAAGACCGGATCATAAAATTTTCCATACATTTTGGCTTATATTTTTAACCAATTAATGATCTCTTTTGTCTTAATTAAGAGTCAAGGAGACATCTACCTTTCCAAAGAATGGCACAACATGTGGAGGTTATAGCATTTACATTAATTCTTGATATGTGATGATATATTCCCATATTTTGAAGGGCTGTAACTCTCTAAATAGTACATACATATGTGTGTGCGCTCTAGGCAAATATGAAAAAATCAGTCATAGAAATCAATCATATATAATATATATGCATAATTAAATAATAGTATAAGCACAATGTTTCAAACAATTAGTGAAGATAAATTATTAATATTCCTATCTGCAATCAGTTTCTAAGCGCGCACACACACATACATATATATATATATATATATTTAAACACTAGATGGGTTATGTATTAGGGAATATCTGCACTAATTAGCCTGTGTAGTTATTAATATGAAATTTTAACATATAAGAAGTTATTTCAAACTTATTTATTATCATTACAATTTAATAAAACTTACTACTCTATTAATCGTGTTATCCGATTGAAATAACGTTTTTTTTTAATTGAGAAATGTTGGGAAAAGAGCTTGATGGCTACTTTTTTCCTTTCTCGTTGAACAGATATAATTATTCTTCTAGCAAAACAAACTTTGACACGCTTCTGAACATGAACTCTAATTGGTCAATCCTTTCTAGGGTTTCCTCCTATTGTCTCCCATATAACCTTTGTCTCACTCTCACTTTTGTACCATTCCTATCCTAACACGTGAAAGGGAAGGAGATAGATATGGACGAATCTACCCTAGTGACAAATCTTAAGCCGTATGGTACTCATCATGCATACTTTTTGAGGAAACCCTAACCCTAAATTAATTCTCAACATCTCTTGATTTTTCTCAAAACAGTGAAACAACTTCATAGTTTTTCTTCCCTCTAGATCTCTTCTCTAGACTTTAGTGTTTTTCATTTACACGGTACAAAATTGGGGTCCCGTATCCTCAACATGTTGGGTTGTACGCCTAATTAACCCATCAAGGAGATCATTACTGTCAACATCCAGTCAAACATTCTAACAAATTCAAAGGGGAAAAGAAAAAAGGTTAAGCCAAATTGCAAATATACATCCCAAAACTATTGGTTATGTTTGGATATGGTTCTATGAAACAATAAAAATATAGTTTTACCTCATCATGACTTTAGAAAATATGCATATATGCTCCATATACAATTGCTATAAATTCTAAAATTATCACTATATATGCTCATTTTTTGTAATGGTTTTGAGGTTCTATAAAAATGTTTAGGATTACTTATATAATTATGAAACTTATCGGAAGGTCAGTTTGGCATTAGAAAGTTCAAAAGGACTATCTACATCAATATAAAGTTTATGGTATATATGTAATGGGTATTACCTGAAAACTCTATATGGGGAGTGCATTAGCTTGTTCATTGTTGGAGAGAAATATTTGAGACAAAAGCAACTTCATGGAGTTAGGATTTAAAAAAAAGTGGGAAAAGACTGTCTAAAAGAATAACTAGGAAATCACAAGTAAAGATGAGTTTCCAATGATCTTGTGAAGATAATTGAGTAATAAAAGCACTCAACAAGATTAATAATTGAAAATTAGGGCAATTCTTTTTATTTTTTTCAATTTTAATGATAGTTAATTTGTTCTTCTGAGATCAAATGTTAGAAATGAAAGGGATTCATACCAACCCTACTTACATATTCATATTGGAATGATTATATGTGGATAAATTTATGTTCTTCTAGAGAGAGAGAGAGAGATTCATGCTAACTTAATTGCATCTTCCTATTCTGAGTTTTGGTGTCTAAAATGAAATTAATTCCTTGCTGCCAAAATCACTAATTTTCTCAATTTAGTGTGAGTAATAAGATTAAGAGTCTAATAACAAGGAAAATTGAATCCCGAGCTAGCCAGCATCTGCAAATAACAAGTGAAAGATCCATCGATGGAAAGATGAGTAAGATCAATAATATAGGTTTGTATGATTGAAAGGTAGGAATAAGCTAAGAATTATCCATAAAATTAACCATGTTAAACAATGAGATGATTTAATTGTGATTATTATCCATGTCCATCTAACACCAATTAATTCAACAAATAAAATTAAAACGAAACAAAACCAAAAACCCTTAAATCTTCCCAGTAGCCAGTAAAATTTCCCCCTCAATCATCATAATGGCTACAAGAAGCATCATCGCTTCTATCTAGAAGTTTAAACTTGATTGAACTAGAAGTCGCACCTTGATCTAGAAACCGGTTGCTGATACTTCTAAGTGAAGATAGCTCCTCCGCCGTTTCGCCACCACTTGCGGCCATATCTTGGTTGTAGTTGTTGCTTTTATCCCCTTCAAACTCTCTATACCTATGCAAATAACTTGTCAAGGGGCCGGCATAGTTGTCGAATCCGAGCGTCGCCATCGCCGAGCAAATATCGTCGCCATTAACAGTCTTCCTCCTTTCCTTCCGGCACTTCTCCGATGCTTCACTTGTCACGAAGCTTATGAACTCGGAGACACATTCTTGCATTGTTTCCTTGGCTTCTTTGAGATTTTGGCATTAGGAGGGAGGATATGCTTCATGATTCGGCCCACGTTGGCTATGGGAAGCAACCTGTCTTGTTCCTTGATGCCTCCTCCATCATCACTTGAAACACCGACACGAATAATGTTGTCTCCCATCTTAAGGTAATATAGATCCTCAATCAAACCTAGACGACCTTTGTCTTTCTAGGTCAAAACATGTGTATGGTTTCTAAATACCAATGGGCATATATTAATATAGATGCATGAAATTTCAATTTTGAAAAACCTAGTATCTTCAATGTCTTATTCAGACTGACACGCGATGACGCCGAGCCCAATCAACTTTAGTTTAGTGCGTATATATCCAATTCGAGCGCACTAAACATTAAAGCACCTTTCTTATTGCTAGCAGGGATGGCGCAGACATAATTCCTAAACTTTTTTTTCTTTTTGTGGATGTATATTTGGAATGAAGAGAGAAAAGTGTTATTGTTTTTGTTTTTTTTTTCCCTTTTTATATATAAATATATATTTATTGGAGGGAAAAGAATGTGGAATTAGTAAATTAGAGGAGAGTTCTGGATAAAGTAAAGGGGAAGACCATAGTTAATAGGGTACTGCGTGGCTGTGGAAGTACTTTATGGCGATAACCTTGACTTGATTAAAATTAGAGGTTATTTTATTAAGTGTACGAAAGCTCAAGTTGTATAAATATAATATAGAAAAAGACTAAAGCAGTAGGCAGCCACCGCCCATTAGCTTTAATATTATAAATATAGATTTTTTTTTTTAACAACTTCTTTATGTAATCGTAACATGGGATAAACCCTTCTTACTTTTATTACATTTATATTATATCTAAGTTAGTTCATAGGGCTAATAGCTTATAATTTAGTGGCATAAGATCCTGATCCTCATTTTTTGAGATGCGAAGTTCGATCTCCTTGTTGTAATAGTCTAATGATAGTGTTATTATAACCACCGAAAAAGAAAAGTTAGTTGATATGTTGCTTTATACGTATACTTGGATAGAGATAAAAACTTGTAATTTTATAGCGTGATTGGCCATTCAATTTTTCACATGCTTTCACAAATTAAACCTATACCCAACCAAGACACAACCTTACATGTGGAAAATGGGTAAAAGGAAACAAAATAGTTTCTGAAACTACAAACAATGGGAAAGCAAACAAAAGGTTGGCACCAGTAAGCAGGCAGCAGCCCCCTACCTTCCATTCTAGAAAAATCAAAATAATATAGATGTAAACTTAGATAAAGATCATGGTGTGAACACTCAAAGCTTCAAATACTAATAAGCATTTGGCTGTTGGATCTGGAAGTGAGGTTTCACAGTACTAGTTGAGGGGGCTCCTAGGACTCTTGTTTCTATTGATCCTCCATCTTTAGATACTAAGGAAATTGTTGTGTTACTATGAAAGAAGCTTTTGGTTGAGTTATATTTCGAAATTTAAACAAAGAAGAAAATATAGAAGGCAATAATTATAGTGATCTTGAAATTGATTGTTCTGATGATGATGATGCACATATATCTCCATATTTGTATATTAGAAGATAATTCAACGTTTTGAAGTTAAGAAATTCAGGCTAGGTATCCTTACCTTACCCCAAAAAATTCTCTGCTCTAACCCAATGAAGTGGGTTGTCCATAAGCCAACTGGAATCCTCTGCGCACTACAATGCACAATACCTCTCTCCTAAAGATTTGATAAGCATGAGAGGTAGGACTTGACTTGGATTCTAAATTTGATATAACGTGGGAGCTTTCATGATGAATTTTACAACTTCATGTTTTATATGTTTATTGGTATCTTGACTCGATAATAAGTGAAGTGATGTTGTTAGAGAGAGGTATGGGGAGGAACAAGAAAATCCAGTTATCCAAAAAATGGGCACAGCACATCAAATCCAATGTTCTTGACTCGTTGTTGAATAATTTATTGGCTTGACCTTCTATGGAGTGATCCAGTGGTATAGCAGCAATTTTGTGAAGCTTCCCAATGCTTTAAAGACTACTCTTATCTATGGATTTCAACCACCGACCTCAACCATTAGATGATTTTGAGATGCATAGACCGAATAAGACGTTGATGAGAGTCACTCAATCAATTCTTGATAATTAACAATCCAAATTGAACTCTCCTTTTTCTTAAGAAACCATGGGCTTTGGCCTATCTTAGACAAAAATTTTCATAATCTTATAAAAATAGGCTTATCTTCTTCGTAAGTATAAACCTAAAACTTATAAGAAAATCCAATAAGACTTTTAAGGCTTATGATAACCTTAAAGGGCTCATAAGACTTCTTTTGATCCTATGTTTCATGCATGAGATATCCCGCAAGATCTCATTAAAATATCCTTGAATTTGGTACCTACTCTTTAATATCACTAGTTCAAGAAATCGATCCATTGCATTGATCAGATAAAAGACCTAACTAGTGGAATGACCATTTACAAAAGTTATGTATGCAATTTTAGGATAAGGATATTACATATCGTATCACAAATTGAACTAAAGTAATATCATGGACTGATATGATGATGCACAGTCTAGGAATATAATCAATCACAAAAAGGAGACGGTATGAGGTAAACAAACTAGTTTAATGTCACTCGAGTCCAATTTGTGAATGAATTGAACTCAAGCTCAATATAAAGTTTATTTAACTAAACAAGCTGAACTTGAACTTGACTTTTAAATTCACTAAAATGCCGGGCTCTTGAGCTCAAGCCTTCGAAAATTTACTTGAACTCGGTTCATTTACAAACCTATATTTAGGCGACTCCGTCCAAGAAATTCCTCATTAATCAATTTGTTTAGAGGCTGTTAAGATTTTGCTCTAAATGTACATGGAGAGTGCCGGACAAAGTCTACCATACCAACATGATTTACGGAAGGTCTGAACTGCCCTCCTTGGAGGCAATTCATCATTTTCTCTTCTTTTTACACATGTTTTAAGATCTGATTCCTATCAAGATTTCCTGTACTGCTCGGTCAGAAGCGGATCTATACTCTTTCTTTTTTTTTTTTTTTTCCAATTTTTGATTTCTTAATTAATCAAGGGATGATCCTTTTTATTTGAAAAGATAAATTCATTCTCTTTTCAGAAAACTGTGGACGTGCTGAAACTGAGGTTTTCCTCAAGTTAGAGAGGCCATTACTTGGAAAATCTTGTTGCCATATGATAAGTTTTACCAAATTCGACGGACCCCCCCGCTGGACTTCCATCTCTTTGTGTCTACCAATGGGTTTAAACTACGAACACATTTAGGTATGCACAGCAAATCCATCTGGATTCAACTAAAGTTAAAATATTACAATTTGCTTGGATTTGCTACTGATTACGTCATTCAATACGACAGCCATAGCAATCTTAAACGTACCTGTTCGAATAAATAATAGGAAAAAAAAAATGGATATTTAGGGTTGAACTTCGGAGTTCCATAACTAATTCATTCACAGGTGCCATGGCCACATCGACCAGCATTTCTCGATCAGGACTCAGGTCAATTTCACTTCGTCCGTACTGTACTTATTAAACTTAAGTCTCCACTAAATGAATGACAAAAGTAGAATCTAGTTTTGGATTTTTACGTCTTATATTTATAAGATTTGATATAACATACAAGAGAATCTGCACCATGGGTCTATTTATTTATTGTTAGATTAAAGATTCAGATACTTTTTTTTAAATTTTTTCTAATAAGTTATTTATAAAGAATTAGATACAGACAAAAAAATTGGTAATTTTTATTAAAAGATTAAATAGATTAAATATAGATAAAATATAAATGTAAATCAAATATATTTACATATATTATTTTTAAAAAATATAGATACAGAAGAAACATAGACCATCCAAACAAACCCATGAGTTACTCATCCCAATAAAACTGCTTTTCATAAATAAAAATTTTGTGATAGAAAATTATTATAATAGTTAGAGAAGATGATCTTATTACAAATGCTTGCTTATGGTTTTTTAATTAAACTTTCGGCATGTATTTGAGCCTCGGAAGGTTTTATGATAGATGAACACAAACAGTTGTCAAACTTCTGATATGTATATTATTTTTTAAATTACTTTATTATTTATAATGATATATAATAATTTTTTACTCATGCTTGTCTAATTAGTGACTGACTGTGATATTTCTAACATCACAATTGTATTGCATGTGATTAAATCTATGTTCTTCCTCACTTAGTCAAACATGCATTGAGGTGAAGTTTTCCCTTTTCCTTAGAAATTTAATTGTAATCCTACAATATACACATAAAGGCCAAACCATATGGTAGTCAAAGCATCAAAAGAGAACTGTATATACGAGTTTCGAAATCTGTTTGGAAAATTTACATCTTAGATAAACTAAATTGATGAACATAAATTGTGAATTAACAGTGTTGTGAAATTTTTTAATTTACAAATCTAGGATAATTTAAATTGGCTTTGGTGAAACTAGACTTAGGAGTCATATACTTTTCATATTGTATTATAATGTATATCAAATTACCATCTGGATTATTTATTGATTTATTTAATTTTTTATATTATAAGATACTAATTTATATGTATTATTTGTTAGAAATTTCATTGCTGCTGAACCCAGAAGTTGAATCCATATATTTTCAACAATTGAAGAGTAGTTCAAAGAAGTTAAATTATATTTCTTGAAGATGAAATTTAGAACTTGAAATGATATTTCATCATTAAGAAGGGATTTCGTTGTTTAAAATAAGGTAATTAATAAGAAATTTTCTTGGAATCTCCTTAAAAAAATGTAATTAATTTGTATCATATTTTGATTACTAATCTGAAGTTTTAAAGATTGCTTCTATCCTCTCTTTGGGAAAAATAAAAAATGAAATTGCTCCCAAGAGTAGAGTTTCCTTTTCATCTTCTTCTTTTTTTTTCCCCTCCCCATAGTGTGAGCGTGAGACACGTCTTGTATTTCACACAAACCATATTCCATACCTTTAACTCTTAACTGAGCTCCACCTACACTGGACAGGAATGCTTTGAGTGGCACATCAACTGGAAAAATAATAATAAGAAAAAGGATCTCTCTCTCTCAGACAAATAATCAGTAGATACTATTGTATATTCCTATGGTGGATAGCCACTAGTCATTTAACATTGGGAAGAGGTGACGGTAGTTTTTAAAATAATTATCATCTGTCATTTATAAATATGATTACGTTTTAAATAATAATCGGTAATTACTTACTACGTGCATATTACATGTGGCATATATTATAATCGTAACTTTTTTTTTTTTCATTTCCCCATCTTTTATTATATATAAGTTCCTGGTATGATTTAACATGTTTTGATCACCCATCCTTATACCATAGGCTATTATCATAAGATAGGAATAATAACAAGTTAAGTGCTTGTACTTTTAATTTTTGACAATTCGGTGTTTCATTTTTGAATTTTGATAAATCATGTGCATACTTTCAAAGTATCTGTAATTCAGTGACGCTATTAAATAATATTCGACGGTCATTCATTATGATGACAAAGTAATAGCAAACCGGGTGTTTACACTTTTAATTTTTAACATTTTTTTGGGCAATTTAGTATCATATTTTTAGATTTTAGTAATTTTTTACCAAATATCTGTCATTATCTTGTCATTAAAATAAATGTTCATTAAATATTATTTAACAGTTGCACTAAATCTCACATATTTTGAAAGTACGAGTATTAATTTATTAAAATCTAAAGATGAGACACTAAATTACCATAAGTTAAAATATAGACACTTGACCTATCTTTATCCCCATAAGATGTTATCATAAAGATCTATAGTTGTTGTTACATTGAAAAAAAAAAAGGAAAAAAAACGAGAGGAAAAAAAAAGATATAATCGTCCTAAAGATTTTGTTTTCATCTATAAGTTTTTTTTTTTTTTTAACTTTTTGTTTCTTTTTCGTTTTGTTTGTCAGGTTTTCCCATACTAGAGTTAGGTTTTTATGTTACTGTGGTATAGGATTGTTTTTTTTTTTTTTTTTTTTTTTCCTTTCGGTTACATATGACCAATATTCATATGAGAGAGATATGTCTTTTTCCGAATAGAATCTTAGCTTTTAATCATCAATATTATTATTATTATTAGTGCTCCGGCGTGTTTAATGATGAAACAAACAAACAAACAAACAAAAGGAAAGACAGTTCAAAGCACATGAAAGATCTTTAGCATATTCAGTTGTGCCCACTGCCCACAACTTTATTTGTCGTCTTAACTACTGGATTTAGTTACAATTCAAATGACCTCGACCAACTCCTTCATTTTTGTTGGAAATAAGAAAAAAGCCAAAACCGCTTTTGTGTTCTACTTCTATGTATATATTTTTAAATTGTTCTTCTGCCATTTGTCTGAATCCTCGTGGGTTTTAGTTTTACTTATACGGTGCCAATGCTTTCTCCTGTGCAAAAGTACATTACGCTCTTAGCAAATAATTATAATAATAATTATTACAATAAAGAGCATACGGTTGGAAAATTTATTCAATTACATGTAAAGCTTTTTGTTATGTTATGTCACGTGTTAACAAGAAAAATATTGATTAAAATTTAGAAGATATGATACGCCGTACGTTGTAATTTTTTTTGAATAACTCGAAATATTATAACATCAAATGAACTTACTTTTAAATGTTGTAATCTTTTGATGTAATTTATCTTAATTATTTTACATACCTTTCCCATAGTTACTATTGAGATTTTTACAAGTAACTAAAGAAGGGAAAAAAAAATCATTTCCTTAAATATAATTTAAGAGATTTTCCATGCTACATTAATAAGTTACTTAATCTATCACCATGTCGAATATGCCAACTTTCTCAAACCTCAATATTTTGAAGAGGAAAAACTCATTAGTATTTTAAACTACATAAATAGAAATACATCAAACTTTATTTTAGCTATATATTCATCGTTGCTAATATGCATTTTATCCGTATTTTACTCCATTCCAAATTAAAACACGTGTTAGATCACCGGCGTCTGGACATCCACCGCATTTGCCTTTTTGGGTCGCTTAATTTTTATTTGTATTTGATTTGTATTTATATATCTCATTTATTTGATTAAAATAAAAATTTATGTTTATTATCTGTATTTATTTTTTGATAAATATCTATTTAAAAATAATAAAAATAAGATAACAAGAAAAGGATGAAACTGACATCTCCTTTATATTTGAAGCCTTTGCTTTCAACGCACAAATTAATAACTTACTATATGCGTACCTGGGCCGGTTTCAGGATTCAGCCAAAACTAGCTTGAAACCGGTCTAGTGGCTCTGGACACAAATGCTGATAGATTCAAATAGGATATGGATCCGATGGACATATAGGCCTAGACTGATTTGTTATCGTAAAATCACTTTGTTGTGATTAGCTTCGTATTCTATATAATGCACCATTAAAAGGTGGGAAAGTTATAAGATGGGTCAGTTTAGATGGTTTGATTTTTATCTATATTTGTATCGAAATAATATGTATAAATATATTTAATTTATATTTATATTTATCTATATTTGATCTTTTCATAAAAATTATCAATTTTTTTATCTATATTTATTTTTTAATAAGCAATTTATTAGAAAAAGGTTTTAAAAAAGTGTTTGGCTGCTCGAAAAAGCTAGCCAAATAGATCTATTATGTCCCGTTCACATGTGTCTACCACTGCAAGGTTTAATTATCATAAAGAAACATTTGGAAAAAATAATAATAGGAAAAAGGAAGGTGGGAAAACTGTACGGTTCACCAGATTCTTATGGGGGAAATTTAAACTACTTTGATACAAATTAGAAGAGATTATTTCTCACTTACAATATTTAATGTATTGCTATCAATAAAGAAGATAATTAATATGTCTTTCCAAAGCATATGTTGTTTGAGATATATAAACTTTTATGAAATGGAAAATCTCAATTTTTACCGAGGCTAATTTTTGTTTTTCCAATCTTTTTTCCACATCTTTTAATTTTCTTGTCGTACAGTGCCAATACTACAACTTAAGATGAATATGGTTGTATATAAATAATTAAAACATGGTTGACAGCTCTTCTCATTTACTGCAATTTAAGATGGATATAGCAGTATATAAATAATTGAACATTGTTGACATCTCTTTCCACAAATGGGCTAAAAGAGTTTTTAACTCGGATTTTCTTTTGAGTTTATAATTTAATTTATCTTAGGTTTAAAATTTAAGGTTCTCTTTAAATTTTTTTTCATTTTTTTTTTTAAAAGGGTTAGTTCATGGATGAACCAAAATCGGAAGACACCACAAGTCCTTAGGCGCGGCTTGAAGCGATCATAAGTTGAGCTAGTCTTGGTTCTATGATTATTGAATCATGAATCCTGAGACTTCAGTTTGGTTCTAATCATTAACACTTTGATCCTACTTTTTATACAAAAGATTCATCTATGTATATATACTTCTATACTTTTAATAGAAAAAAATAACTCAAATATTAAGAAAGACATATAAATGTTATTACAAATTCGAGCACCTCAAAGCAACAAAAGGCTTTAATTTCATTTGTAAAAGCCCATAAATTAAACAGCAATCATGGATGTCCGAGGAAAAAGCTCAAATGTCCAGTGAGAAGCTCCAGCCAAGCCAGTGTCCAGCAATGGCAAACTCACCATGAAGCCCAAATCCATTCCCCACGTGGCCCAGGAAAACAAATCCATCGAAAAGTCAAAATCCGGCAATATGCACCGTCCAGATGAAAAAGGTATTATGAGAACTGAGAAGTTCTCGCACCCAATCACGGCTCTTGCGTTTTGTTTTGGTCAACAAGGTTCCTTTCTCGCGTTTAATACAAAGATTAAAATTAACTACATACATTATCCTTCAAACTTTGAAAGAGTAGGAGGTTACAGCAAAGAAGACAGTTAAAAATCAACCGTGAATGAACACAAGTTTGGAGGAAGGAAAATGGAGGAAAGTGGAAATTATGTGAATTAAGGATTTAACGTTTTACCGTAAAATATTAGAGTTATATAAAGGATATTCGCTTCATAATAATAATATCTTTTTTTATCTTTAGTTTTTTATGTTTTTATTCTATGCAAAATTATTTAATTTGTTTAATGTGTTATTTTTATATTTTATTATTCTACAACTTTCTATCATATAAATAATAAACTATAGTTTTAATTATTAAAAAACAAATTCATTGTACAGTTCAATATAAATGTTTTTCTTTTATTTAGCACACATATTGCGGATGGATTGATCACTAGTGTGTGTGTGTAGACATTTTGATATCTTCATCTTAAATTTTTATTTTTATTTTTTACTTTTAATTTTACTAACTTGGCTTTCTACATATTATTATTATTTTTTAGATACGCACATTACTAGCGTATGATTTTGCTAATATATCTATAAAATCTTAAAAGAAAATCCTATTAAAGTTAGGTACGAAAACTTTGCTTGTCTTGTTGAATTCACATAACTTTGAACCTCAGACGAAAAATAAAAATCAATGGATGAAACACAAATTGGTCATGAATAAGAAGAATACTTGATACTAATGGCAAGAAAACAAACCAACCCTAAATAAAGTTGTAATATCAAATAAATTAAAAGAACCAAATTTTAATGCCAAAGATCTAAAATTGGATTATATGAGCCCCGAGAATCATTGTGAGCACTAAACATTAATAATTGGATTACAAACCTAAATAAAACTCAAGGCAGGCATGGGAGAATAAAGAAATGTAGGTATGAAGAGAAACCATAGATTGTTGGCTATAGGG
Source organism: Combretum micranthum (assembly GCA_024138025.1). Classification (NCBI taxonomy): domain Eukaryota; kingdom Viridiplantae; phylum Streptophyta; class Magnoliopsida; order Myrtales; family Combretaceae; genus Combretum; species Combretum micranthum. The sequence continues at coordinate 500,391 of JAMXBD010000150.1, read as the reverse complement.
AGCCAAGACATAGAGGTATAAGACATTGATCCATTGATTATAAGGAATGGGAACCAAATTGTAGTGTATGAATCTCACAAGAACAAGATTCCCATAAATTTATAAGTTCTCAAAGAATTAATTTAAAAAAAAAACTCTTAAAATATCAAATTAAATGATAACGTTGTATCTTTAAATTGTAATACATTTAGTTATAGGTTCAACTGGTTCATGCAAACTATGAAATAAGTTGATATAGGATATTAGAAAACAATGAAAATAATCAATAAATAGCTGATGATTTAAGAAATTGAATATCAAATATAATTTAAAATAATTAATTCCAACATGCAAAATCTAATTGATTATGTAAAGGAATTTATTGACCTTACGCTTCTTCTCCAAAACTCAATTAACTCAATGCCACTCTAGTATACTGTGCCTTAATATCGATCAACTTAAAAGTGAATATGATCAAAATAGTCAAGGTTTTACTCCATTTGATTGACTTACTTGATGATCTGGTTAACCAAGTTTCAAGATGGTTGAATTTGGTCAACATAATTCATAAGTTAGCCTCTTTAAGTTGCTCTCCACCATCCTTTTAAGTTCTGAGAGAATGTTGGTGATGCTTGTCTTAATTCTAAAGTCATTTCGAGGTAGTTTGCAATATTCTTCTTAACATTACTTATGAATCCATTTAATATATGATGTGCCTAAACTTTTAAAAGAAATCTAGTATTTACACTATCAAAATAAATTTGTAAAACAAAGAACTTAACAAGATTATTTGATACCTAAAAAATGAAGGCTACATAAACGAAACTCCATTATTAGATATAATTTCAGACTTAACTAACTCTAGATTAAATAATACGCTCTAATACTATAAAAGATGATATAGGTAAGACAACTTTAATAACTCATAAATAACAAGAAGTAAAAGGACAAACAAAATGGCAACTTAGAGATTCTGATTAAAACCAAGAATAGAAGGTATTTTATAGGATTTTGCTTTTATAATAATAATAAAGTAATAAGGATATCAATAAATCAATAGTTGGATATCACTCATCAACTGCATAAACAAACTGAAACTATTTTAAATATTTGGTAGGTATGACGTACGATATTAGAACTAGAAGTAATCGAAATGTTAGAGAATAATTTAATATGATTAATGGAAGGCTTTGTAATAAACATGTTAAAAGAAGATGTGCAAAGGTTAACAAGACGCTTGATATTACACAAGAAGCTAAAAAATGCAAAGTACATCTCAGCTTCAACGAAACTAATGCATATAAATTAAGAGAAAGTTCACCACATCTGCCAATGGGATTAATAAGACAAGGTTAATTGCAAAAACTCTCAAAGAGAGTAAATTCGTTTATAATCAATATTCCAACCATTCTCGTCCGCAAGGTTCATAACATATTTATATGGAGGTAAAAACCCATCATGGTATGATCTTGAAAAAAGAAAAGAAATTAAATCTTATAAAAAAAAAGGGTAAACTATATAAGAGAGTATTGACATTTGGAGGTAAGTTCGTATTTAAGGTATCAATGTATTGAGTGGTTGAAAAAAAGAATCAACATTTTGCAACGTGAATTAAACGGGGTATCCATAGTAAAAGGCTAAGGAAAATTAAGAAAAATTATTTTAAAAACTATCTAAAATTTGATTTTAAATGAACTTTATAAAATATTGATATTATATTTGGCTCACCTTATGAAATGATAATTTTTTTAATAACTCAAAATAATAAAACATTAATACTTTAAACAAATTTATTTCTAAATATTAATGTTCTTTGATATAATTTACCTAAAGAAATTGTTGGATGTGTGACCCAAATTCAGTCAAAACTGCTAGTTTTAGACTTATGCCGCCGGCCTTTGAGGCAACCTTTAAATTTACAAATATGTGGATTCTCTAAGTCGGCCTAAAGCCTCTAGCCTATATGCCTTACGTTGCCGGCCTTCAAAAGTAAGCCGCCGGCCTTTGAGCCGGTGTTGGCTTTCAAGTGTAAGTTGGTGGATTTAGGCCATCAGCCCTTGTTATGGCTTACGCATATATATCTGTGTGCGCACGCGCGTGCTATTTATAGGGTTTATGTGATTTTGAGATCAACCTGATAATTTGTATAAACATCTCTATACTCATTCTTCAACATTAGTAAATTCCTCTCATCCGCCTGTAGTTTTTCCTGCAAGAGTTTTCACGTAAATCTTATGTATCTTTACTTTGATCTTTTACTTTTTGTCATTGTTTGTCATATCTGTTTATAACAAACCGTATTAGAGACAAAGGTTTGATTTTGTTTTCTCTACAATGGCAACCGTGCAATATGACATTCCATTATTGGATCGCAACACAAGATTTTCGCTATGGCAGGTCAAGATGCGAGTAATTCTTGCATAGATGGATTTGGATGATTCGTTACTAGGGTTTAAGAAGATGCCTGTGTTATGGTCACCAAAAGAAAAACAACATAAGGATCGAAAATCATTTTCTCAAATTCATCTTCATTTATCAAATTGAATTTTGTAGGATGTGTTGAAGGAAAAGACAGCTGCTACATTATGGTTGAAATTGGATCAATTGTGTATGACAAAAAGTTTAACTAGTAAATTTTTTTTGAAGCAGTGACTATATTCACACCGTTTGAAGGAAAGTGGGTCTCAGAAGATCACTTAACCACTTTTAAAGAAATTATTTCTAATTTGGGAACTTTAAAGGTTCAATATGATGAAGAGGATTTAGCTTTAATTTTATTGTGTTCACTACCTCCTTCTTATTTGACTTTTAGAGACATTATTTTATATATTCATGATTCACCTACCATTGATGAAGTCTATGAAGCTTTAGGTTCTTTTGAGAAGATGAAGTGTTTTGTAAATAGACCTGAACCTCAGGTAGAGGGGCTTGTTACTCGTGATGGGAGTCAAGATCGCAATTCTGGTGGTAATTCAAGAGGAAGATCAAAATCAGCAAATAGGGATAAGATTTATAGACATTGCAAGAAGAAAAGATACATCAAATCTAAATGTTATAAGTTGCAGAACAAGAATAAGAAAGCTATTGAAAATCGAAAGGGGAAACAACCATCAAAATTAGGTGAAGCTGATGAAGCTGAAGACCATAATGGTAAAGAATTTTTTGTTGCTTCTAATGATGATCCTCAGACTAATGAAGATTGGATTCTTGATTGTAATTATACTTTTCAAATGTGTCCCAATCATAACTGGTTTTCAACATATGAAAAGGTATCTAAAGATGTTATCCTATTAGGTAATACTGCTTCTTACAGGGTTGTAGCTATTGGTACCATCAAAATTAAAATGTTTGATGGTGTTGTTAAGACTTTTGATATTGTGAGGCATGTACCTTACTTAAAAAGAAATTTTATTTCTTTGAGTACTCTTGATATAAAAGGGTACAAATATATTGGTGAAGGTGGAGTTCTGAAGATCAGTAAAGGATCTCTTGTGGTGATGAAAGGGTAGAAAAATAATGCTAACCTATATGTTTTGCAGGGTTCTATTATTGCAAGCGATGCAACCTTCACTTCTTCTTCTTTCTCAGATGGAGATGCTACTAGACTTTGGCATAAGCATCTAAGGCATATGAGTGAAACCGGTATGGCTGAATTGAGTAGAAGAGGACTTCTTGACCGACAAGGCATTAGCAAATTGAAATTTTGTAAACACTATGTCTTTGGCAAGCAAAAGAAAGTCAGATTCACCATAGGTGCTCATAATATTAATGGTTCACTTGACTACATCCATTCTAATTTTTAGGGCTTATCTAGAGTGCTTTTTAGTGGAGGTGCTATTTACATGTTGACTATCATTGATGATTTCTCTAGAAGAGGTTAGGTATTTTTTCTGAAACAAAAAAGTGATGTTTTACTCACATTTAAGGAGTGGAAGACGATGATTGAGAAACAGACAAGGAAACAAGTAAAGCGTCTTTGCACTGATAATGGTTTAGAATTCTGTTCTAATGAGTTTATTGTTTTGTGGAAGTCATAGGGAATTTTGAGGCATCTAATGGTTCTTGGAATACCCCAACAAAATGGGATAGCAGAACGGATGAATAGAACTATTATGAAAAAAGTCAGATGTATGCTTTCTAATGCTCAGTTACTGAAGTCATTCTGGGCTGAAGTAGCTCCTACAACATGTTTTTTTTTATTAATAGGACTCCATCAAATACTATTGAGAAGAAGAATCCATAAGAGGTATGATTTGGTACTCCTGTTAATTATTATGAATTAAAGATTTTTGGAAATCCTGCATATGCTCATGTTGATAATGAGAAACTTGAGCCTAGATCTCTGAAATGTGTATTCCTCAATTTTAAGCCTAGTGTTAAGGGATATAAGTTGTGGTGTCCTGAATTAAAGAAAGTCGTTATCAGTAAAGATATCATATTTGATGAAATAGTTATGTTACATGACTTGTCTTCTAACACTTCATTTGATAAAAGCACAGCATAAATCAAATATGCAGGCGAAGTTTGAGATTGATTCAGGTTCTATTCCAAAGCTTACTTCTTAGCTTGTTGCTATACCACCACAGAGCAATATTCTATTGCTAAAGACAAACCTAGGATAGAAGTTAGACCTCCTCGGAAATATGCAGAGGTAGATCTTGTTGTTTATGCTGTCAATGTAGTAGAGGGCATTGATTCTAATTTGGAACATTCTATTTACTCAGAGGCTGTTAATTGTGATGATTCTAGTAAGTGGATGATTGTTATGCAAGAGGAGATGGAATCCCTTCAAAAGAATGGCACATGGGATTTAATGAAGCTTTTTAAAGGGAAGAAGATTGTTCGGTGTAAATGGGTATTTAAAAAGAAAAAAGGAACATCAGAAGTTGAAGAACCCAGATACAAAGCAAGACTTGTTACAAAAGGCTAAGTCAAGTACCAGATATTAATTTTAGTAATGTGTTTTCTCTTGTTGTAAAACACAGCTTGATTCCAGCATTACTCGGTATAGTAGCTATCTAAGATCTTGAGCTTGAACAGTTAGATGTGAACACAACTTTCTTACATGAAGAGCTTTGTGGTCTTAAGAAAGAAGGACTATGTTTGCATGTTAAAGAAGTTGCTTGAAGCAGTCACCTAGGCAATGGTACAAGAGGTTTGACTCATTTATGACTTCCCATGATTTCAGGAGAATCAATTTTGATAGTAGTATCTATTTCATGAAATGTGATGATAGGTCTTTTGTATATCTACTCTTGTGCGTTGTTGACATGTTGATAGCAACCAATGATATAGGAGAGATTAGAAATGTTAAAGTTCAATTGAGTAGAGAGTTTGAGATGAAAGACTTAGGAACAATACAGAAGATACTTGGGATGGAAATTTTAAGAGATAGAAAAGCAGGTATGTTGCACGTAAGTCAAAATGGGTATATTGAAAAAATCCTTTGTAGGTTTAACATGATAAATGCTAAACCTGTCAATACCCCTTTAGCAGCTCATTTCAGACTTTCATCTATTTTTTATTCACAATTAAATGATGAGATTAACCATATGTCAGGGGTTCCATATTCTAGTGCTGTAGGATCTCTTATATACGCTATAGTTTGTACACGTCTAGATTTTTCATATATTGTGAGTGCTATTAGTAGATATATAGCAAATCCTGACAAGGATCATTGAAGAGCAGTTTAGTAGATTTTTAGATACTTAAGAGATACAACTAATGTTTGTCTACAATTTGATAGAATTAGAGATGGAATTGTTGGGTTTATTGGTTTTGATCTTGCTGGAGACTTGGATAAAAGAAGATTTCTCACAAGGTATATTTTTACTTTTGGTGGTTGTGCTATCTGTTAGAAAGTAACATTGCAAGCTACAGTTGCTCTATTCACTACTGAAGTTGAACATATGACTATTACTGAAGCTTTTAAAGAATCTATTTGGTTGCAGGGATTATTTGGTGAACTCGGTGATGACTTGAAGACTACTACAGTCTATTTTGATAGTCATAGTGTAATTTATCTGGCCAAGGATCAGATGTTTCATGAGATGACAAAGCACATTAATGTCAGGTATCACTTTATTCGTGATATTATTGCTAATGGTGATATTGTTGTAAGCATGGTCAGCACTTAAGATAACCCTACTGATATTATGACTAAGACACTTCCTATAGCCAAGTTTAAGCACTATCTGAACTTGGTTAGTGTTGGTTTCTGATTGTTCCCCTTTAAGAATTTGTGAAAGAGGAGGAGAATGTTTTGTTTTTATGTTGAAGATTAAAATTTGTGTATTTTTACTCCTGAATTCGTGTCGATATGGAGATTGTTGGATGTATGATCAAAATTTAATCAAAGCTACTAGTTTTGAAGCTTACACCGTTGACCTTTGAGTTAGCCTTTAAATTTTTGAATTTGTGGATTCTCTAGGTCGGGCTAAAGGTGTTGGCATTTAAAAGCAAGCCGCCGACCTTTGAGCTAGCATTGGCTTTCAAATCTTAGCTGGTGAATTTAGGCTACTAACCTTTGCAACGGCTTACGCATACATATAATGTGTGTGTGCTATTTTTAGGGTTTATGTGATTTTGAGATCAATTTGATCATTTGTATACACATTCTCTATATTTCTTCTTTAACATTACTGAATTCCTCTCCTCTGTCCGTGGTTTTTCTCGCAAGGATTTTCACGTAAATCTTGTGTGTGCTTTACTTTGACTTTTTGTTTTTTGCCATTGTTTGCTATATCTATTTATAACATAAACTATAATTGTTAAAAGCCTAAAGAAAATATAATTGTTAAAGAATATAAAGCAATATCACAAATACTACTTAAACTTTGGTTGAGAATTCAATTCATATCCTAGATTTTCAACATGTTAATTTCAATACCCAATCAAAACTTTAACTATTTACATGAATAGCTGTTTGGATTATTGGATTTTTATTTGTACATGTAATTTATCGTTATCGAATTAGTATCGGTTCGATTTGGTTAGTTTATGAGTAAAACTGTTAGTTTTTCATCGGTATCATATCTGTATCATTTTGATATCGGTTGGGTTTGAAAACGAAACTAAAATAATACCAAACCAACTATCCAATATCGTCGACTTTCTAATTCATGAAGATACGAGATACAACTATGGACATCCAAAATTTCTTTTTATTTCTTTTCTAAAAGCAAGACATTTCACTATTACAACAATTAAACATGGACTCAACTTTGACTCATCTACCACTTGCTAACAAGATGGTAAAAGACTTCAAAACTAACAGAACTTCTTCTAATCTCGAGACTCATCTACCACTTGTCTTCTACTAGAATCTTTTAACACCTCTTTCCTTCCTTTCACCTTGGTTTTAATTCTTCAATGATCTTCACAATTATGTGTAAAGCATGCAAGGTTCCAATGCATGCATTCCTTATCTCTCTTCCACTTTAATATTCAACTTCATATATAATTTTGACAACATGAATCCATCTTTAATAATCTTCAGAATTATGTTTTTACTTATTTAAGCCCCTAATTACCTTTTGACTTCAAAGTTTACACTTAAGCCTTTGTTTCAGATTCCGATTCATATCGATATCATTGACAATTTTATAACCACTGTATTAATGATCAATTTTACGAAACTTGTAACTGATGTAACAATCTTTGGGTCATCGACTTCTATTAAGACTCTAAATGCTTTCATTCATTGTATATTCTATTTTATATAACTAAGTTTACAATGTATCTTATTAACGTTTAATAACTTGCATGATATTATCTTAGTTGCTATGTAAATGGTAATGATGAGGAGCACATACAATCTAATAAGATGGATTGCTTGCTCCTTTATTAGACTTTTTGCAAAAGAGCATAAGAGCAAAAAATTGATAGATTAGCATTTACTTAATGAATGTACCTTTAAAATTAAGTACATGTCAAATTGTATTTTAACTTTAGATGATACGCCATTTGTGTTGGGATTGATGAAAGTCATCCAAAAGACTTGTACAACTTAATTTACCTTATATTCAAAAGAGTACTTAGCTCTCTACATTTTCTTTAATCTTAAAGTTTGATTTCAATACTTTAACCACAATAATTTGAAATACCAAAAAGTATATTTATAGCCTTTTATGCTTACTTTTTTTCAATTTGAGTTTTTAACCTTTTTTTTTGTCTTCACTTTACGTGATTACTGATTTCAAAATTTTACAAATATAGACTTCCATTAAATATATTATTTTTTTTATCCATATTGAGTATGTATAAGCTTTCATATGACCTTTGATAAGTAGGCTAAGTGGCTACAATAGGTACAATATCTTCTAACCACTTTTCTAATTTTTAATTATTTTATATATTTTGGTAATTTTTTATTTTATTAAATTTATTCAATATTATTTTTATTATGATATGTAAACAAATCTATTGGATATTAGTAAGTCATTAAGTTAATTATCACGGATCGATTTGAAACTGAAACTTACCATGTATATATTTTAAAACTTAATAGCTATGAAAAAAATCTTATTCTTATAAAAAATTAAAAACATAAAGGATTTAAATAGAAGGGAAAAAACTTAAATAAAGTAAATGCTAAGGACTAAAAAAAAAGAAAACTATGTATTTTTTCATGTCTTACAAGCGACCAAAGATACTTTAGCTTAATTTGTCATATCAAAAGCTTTCCTAGAATGCCATCAAATCAATCCTCATCACTGCCATAACATATGAAATCCTCCACCACTTTTAATTTTATATTCTGATTCATTCAAGAGTTTTGATCAAAATCTAATGTATTGCTATTATTGCACTCTTTAGCAATTCACAAACTACTATTATTTACATACTTTCATTTATTCTCAACTTGAGATAAATTATTGCAACTAATAAATGATTTTGTTATGTCATTCGATCATCGTATGTCTTGTGTTGCTAATTGGATAACTTGCTTTACTAGGAGGGGGACGTGCTTAGAGATTGGTGGTTAAACATCCTATCAACTCTCCTTAAGCTACTCTTGCTAGATGATGTAGGTCTTTCTTCTTTTGTTCTTATGACGTTTTTGCCTTAAGGCTGATGAATGAAAGCCTGTTTTCTTGGTTAAAAAAAAAGGCATGAAGAGATCCGTTTTTTTTTCCCAATCCTATTTTATCAAAAATGGTCAAGATGAATGTGATGCTCACCATAATCATCATATTCTAAGTTGAGATTTCTCAAATTTCAATTGAAGTAGTTCCTCTCTAAGCCCTATGATGAGGAAGATTTCAAGAATTTAAAAGACACTCAAATTTGGAAAGAAGTCCACATTCAATGAAAAGATCAATTTTCACTGCTAAATTACATTTTGGAAGATATGGGAGAGGTTAGAATTTCCTATTAATGAACAAAAAAAAAAAAGTCTTATACAAATAGTAAATACTTGACCATATGAAAATCAATTAATTGGGGTGGAGTGGGTCGAGATTCAAGTTGGTCAAAATCCTATATGAAAAGGTTATGGGCGAAAGAATAAACTTCATAAGTTTTAGAAGAACTTCTATGTAGTCTTTGGCAAAGATAGGTTCGGCTTGCCGAACCGACTTAACCTTGTACTGGCAGGTCAAGGCCATCAGCCGTGATTGATCGTACTGGTTATGATCCATCGGTGAACCGATGGTTTAGCCAGTTGTTAGCAGGTTGGCATGACCAACCCACCCAACTCGCCGATTCAAGGTCGGTTGAGCCCTAAGAAAAATGGGTTTTTTTTAGTAAGATGAAAACCTTCATTTAAACATCATTATTTTTTTCCATATATAATTTCTTATCATTACAACAACAAAAAATTATTTTACACACCATTAGTTTTTTTAAAAAAATTTCAATAATTATGTCAAGAAAAAAATATTTCAAATCCATATATCACAATGGTAAAATAGCCGTGATTTGTCTCTCTCTCCCTATATATATATATGTACGTATTGTGAAATGATGTAATGGTTGGTTTTTTTCTAAGCTTCAAGTTTGTATAATTTAATTTTAAATTAGTATCTTCGTTAAGACATGCTTTATTCATCGTGGAGTTGCAATGAAGATTTTATTTGAAGTTTAAAATTAGTATGATTTAATTATGATATCATATATATATATATATATTTACTTTGTGGTTTATTTATTTTTATTTTAATTTTTTTTTGAAAGGTTGGTTTAGCTCGGACCGGCCCGACTCTACGCATTGGCTAGCCGGTTTCAAATTCCCCTTAACCTAGCACATGAACCGACAGTTTATGGTTAGGCCAAATTCCCGTCAATGTCCACTTCTATGATTCCATCATGGGACTGTACGTCAGTATTGTAGACACCTCATTTTGACATTTAATTTTGTCAAATTATTTGTTAATCTTAGTATACATATAATTAAATTAAACAATTTTTTTGCAACTACAAGTATTAAAAATTAGGAACGAAAATTAGAGAAATAAATCAAATTAAGGGAAATTAATATAATGGATGTAATATATATACATAATATGGTGTTATAATTTCAAAAACAAAAAATTTACTGTTCATCGTCTTCAACCTCCGGTAGCCCGATGGGCCATTTTTGAGCTCATTTTCGGCCCATTTTCAGACCCTTTTTTTATAAAATCTAATACACATTTTAAAACTAGGCATGGAGTAGTTTGTTTTGATATATAATTTAGACATATTGATCAACAATAAGGATTTCAAATCCGGACTTGAAATTTGAAAAAAATTCATTTTTAAGTTTCTGAAAAAATCTCAAAATCCGAAAATTTCGCTAAAAACGTGTGTTGTTTGTTAATATTAGAACGTTAATGACAGCTATAAACATTTAATTGAAGATTATAACCGTTTTAGCCCGATTTTTTCGGATTTGAATAAAAAACGTTTTGAAACCCTAGCTCTATAAATAAAAAAAAAAGAGAACACGAACAGAACACTAAAACAAAGAAAAGAAAAATAAAATAACATCTGAATACTTAAGAGGTCGAGAACTTCCATCCCCATAAGTTGGTTGCTGTCGAAAACCCCCTTCCGACTGCTGCCCAAAAGCTCTGCCGCCTTCTATTGCAATAGACCCGACCTTCGTGGCTGTCGAATCTGAATCCAATCCGCCTGAACCCTGGCCAACTCCCTCCAGCGCGCGTCTACTATTTCGAACAGGCACGTCTCCTGTTCTTGATTCTTTTTCCATTTTTTTAATAATAATCATGATAATGTAAAAACAAGCAAAATACGTAGATTAATAAATATAGAGGAAATTTGGCCAAAAAAATTAAATAAATATAAAGGAAAAACTTATACCTGTATTAAATGTATGTAATCCTGAATGCTTTGGATTTTCAATAATAATAACAAATCTGGTGCAATAGCAAACATATGAACATTGTGATTGATTGATATTTGCCTTTGAAAATTGATGACTTGTATGAAAATACATCATAAAAAGTCCTAAGTTTTTTTTTTTTTTTTAAATATAGCATCTTGTTCATAATATCTTGTTAACTCGATTCTCATTATAATACGTTGTTTATAACACTTTGATTGTTCATGATATTTTATGAAAATTGGACCTTTGTTTACAATATTTGTTAATCCTCATCGAGATTTCATAATATCTATGGCATGTTCCATTAATGTTTTGTTAATATTAACTTTTTAATGTTTTGTTAATAAATTCGATTTTTTACTATAAAACTTTGTTAATGAAGTTTTAATAATCTAGATCCTACCGTGATATGCTGATTGTCATAGTGATATTTCCTTTAATGCATTAAAATTTGTAATATGATTAGTGATTCCATGATTTTTGTTCTTATTCAAATTGATAATAATAATGATGATATAAATAGGAAAAATAAAAATTAGTATATAATTATAATATCAAAATCTGTTATGAATGTATTGTGTTATTTTAAAAATTCAAAATATGTAAAATTATAATAGCTTCAATCATGATAGTATAGTCATTATAATTAATTTTTTTTTTCTTTTCTTGCCAATGAATGATTGTTTCATAAACTTGTTCTAAAAAAATTAAGTTGAAATTTTAGGATCTAATTTGTCATGATAAAGTTTTTGAATGTTATATCTTTTTGCATTAATATGGTAATGATCTTGTTTTTGTGATAAAATTGAATTTTGTGATATGTACCATGTTAGGTACTTGTTTGTAGAATTATATTAAGATCTTGTCATTGATAATATAACTATAATCACGCCATAATCATAAGGAATATATGAAATTTTTTAGAGTTTTAGGTTTGCAACATTTTTGAAATTGTGTGATCATGTATGATGATAGTCATTAAGATTCCTTTTATGCCATGATTTCGTCTTATTATAATATAGTGATGACCTTGATTGTAATAACATTAAGTTTTATGATTTCACCATATATGAAACCACATTAAAATCTTGCCCTTCATAATGTAATTTGAATGATATATAAATCTTGATTATGCCATGATATTGTTTTGTTAAAATTAGCTTGTTAAATATTGATATTCCTTATAATATTTTTATTCTTGATAATATGTAGGATCAATTGATATGCATGATATATGGTTATGATTTCTTGTTCAAATTTTTGTCATATAGAAAAGTCCAATTTTTATAAAAAAATAAAATAAAATTGATAGATTTAGGATCCATATCGAAAACAATTAATTTTGATAAAATTAATAAAATCTAATAAACTTAAAGCGAAAAGATTTCAAAAAATGCTAAAATTAACCAACAAATTAAATTTTTCTAAAAGAATTACGTGTGGTTTGATCCCGATTAGAGGGTACGTAGGCACCTAAATGAGCGATTTAAAATATGTAAAAAGTTATTTTTGTAAATTTATTTGATTTGTTAGTTTAGTTTAGAATATATGAATATTGATATAATTTGATAAGATTTGATTAATTTGAATATTTCGAATTTTTAGATTATATATGATCATTGATGGAATTTGATTAGTATTTTTGTGCATATTAACCATGGTTTAGTTATTTAGATCTTTTTAAATAGTTTAAAATTTGAAGTTAGGGTTTAAAATGAAGCAATTTAAATATGGAAATTTAAAGTGGTAACCGTTTAGGTTTTAATAAGTTAGCCCCCGAACTCAAGTTAATTTCTGGTTCTCGTTTTAAAAACGATTTTTTTTGCAGATCAGTAGCAAAACCAAAATCAACCTACCATTGGTTTTGGTTTATTTTTTTTATCGACTTTAGTCGAGTGACGACTCCAAAATATTTTAAAAATTCAAAATTTCCTTTAGTTCATAGTCGAGGATTCGTATTGAATAGGTTAGGGTTTAGTACGAATCGAATTAAAGGAAATTGAACCGAAAATCGAAAACCAGGCTCGACAGCTTGGCGACTCCACTGGGGACATTTTTAGAGGGCTAGCCACTTTATGCTTTTCATATATAAATTGCTTTCTTTTTTTAAATATGTTGTACATTTGTAGATATTTGTGCTAACCATGTGCTTATGTGCAGATATTATCTATATAGAGTTATTGGAGGGGATATTTATTTTTGAAAAAATGTGTGCTAGATGTGGTCAAACCCGGGCCACCTTAAGTAACTTAGGATGGGAGGCACTAGTAAGTCTCGGGTATTGTGGTTACCCACCATTCGAGACACGAATTAGCCTCCCACTTCGGTTAATGTGGCCCATGGCCCATTAATTGGGGGACCTTTAGAACCTACCCTTCTTGCATTCACTACATGAAGGAGATGATCATCAAACTTTATATCCAATCAAAGTGTTTTTCAAAATTTCTTTACAAAACAAAAGTTGAATTTATAGGAGTTAACTTTCCCTTGTAATCTGTTTTGTAAATGTGTCTTGTAAATCCTTGTAACCTCGTTTCTGTCTTTGTATTCAGTTTAGTGTACCACGAAAATGTTTATACCGTGTTGTAACACAACTCTTTGTAATAGGTAGAATAAGGAAATGGCAGATAGTATGTGTAATGGCAACATATGGGCTCGTCTTACTCCCGAGATCCATGTTCATGAGCCTACTAGTCCGATGCCCATTTTGAACAAATGGTTACAAACTTTCAAGCCATAACAAAGAGGATTCATTGAAGACCATTTGGGATCTATTCTTTCTCTACCAAAGATCCAAGTCCCTATTCATCTTTTTAGACCCTTGGTTTACTCGTGGAATATTGATGAGGCCGCCTTTTGCCTTGGTAAGCACACTTTGAGTCCCACTATTGAGGAATACACGAGGCTTCTTCAAGCTCCACCAACTCATGCGAGAATATATGCTCCTCAACTTAGTAAAGGGCCAATCAACTTGTTCAACTCCTTTTTAGGGATTAAGAAATCCGATATGTCTAAAGCTCTCAAGAATTGTAATTTGGTCTCCATTCGGCTTTTTGATTTATTCAAGTGGTTTGGATCTCCATATAGTTACAAGGACAATAAGCCTATCTTCTGTGGAGGTGTAATAGCATGAGAGCAAAATCGCATCAACGCCTTTATAGCTGCCGTATTCAGTACTATCCTCTTCCCGAATGGGGATCTTTTCATCCCCTATCGGGTAGTGGAATTAATGGACCAGTTTTTCGTAGGAAAGTCTTATATCCCGGCCTTGCTCGCCGAACAAAATAGATCTCTCAACCATTTGAAGAAAATAGGGCATGGGAAGTTCAAGGCTAGTATGGCACTCTTGATAGTATGGTTTGCAAGCCACAGTAGAGATTATGGGAGCAATTTAAGTCTGGCTTGCCACATTAGAGACAGTTATGATCTTATTTTAAGCTTTAGTGAAAGAGTTCGCATTCAGGATTTTCCAAGGACCGATGAGTGGGTGCACTTGCTCCAAGATCTAGAAGCTCACACTTTCCTTTGGGTTGCTAAGTGGTTCCATTCTCATACAGCAATAACCGAATGTAGGGAGTATGCGGTAATTCCTTTGATTGGTTTGATTGGGTCCACGGGATATTATCCGGCTCGTGTGATAAGACAATATGGAGCACTTCGAGATATAACTAGCAAGCCATCATTAAAGGAGTTTACTATGGAATATGATGACCCAAGTGTTCCTCTGGCACAAAGAGAGAGAAGGCTAGGGTTGATACAAGCCAAATGGGAGACAAGAGAAATCAAGACGATCTACATGATAGACCCCATTAATACTGAGACAAAGAAATACCAAGCCACTAAAGAATACATCCTCAACCAAAGAGAAAAAATGAACGAGTTGGAATTTCAAGCTCCTGAGATGAAGAAGAAGGATCGAGAGATGGAAAAGGAAGTTCAAAGTGCTCAAGGCAAAGTTCAAGCAGTTGAAGCTCAACCGAGGATGGCGAAGAGGACTATCGAGGAGCTGAAGGACCGTTCAGAGTGTCTTAGCAAGATTAGGCGTTTGGTTTAGGATAAAAGTTTCTTTGTTTAGCTTTTCGGTTTAAGTCATGTATTTGACTCCTTGAGTAAATTCAGCTTTAATGAAATAAAATGGTTTTTTGCTACCAAGCTTCTTCATCATCTCAATTTACATGCGCATGCGTTTTTCTTTTCCATATATATATATTCTTGTCTCTACATGTTCTTGTATATTCTTTGCTACCCGTTTATTTGTTTTTGTGTATATATTAACCGCTAACCGTTTGCTCATTTTGTTGAGAATCATATAATAATATATACTTTTTCTTCTCCAAACTATGGAAATTTTGTTTTCGAACAAAACAGTTTCTAAAATATAGCTCCTAAACAGTTAGACCCATTTCGAAGTCCGATTATCACTAGGTCCAAATCCAGAATGGCTAGCAACAAGGACAATAATTTTCGTAATTCCAATGTGATTTCCAAGCAAAGGCTCACTACTTTGGAACAAATGGTATTTCGAATGGCCGAGCAAATGAATCTTCTCACGCAAAACCTTAAGGCCCCTTAAGATACTACCGCAGGACCTTCCGGGGTAAAGAAAGGGACTGATGGTCAAGCTATTGAGGAATAAGTAATTAATCACGAACCACTAGCCATTGTCAAAATCGATTCTTCTGAGTTTAAAAAAGAAATTAAGGCTCAAAACAAAGAAATGGAGAAAAGGCTTCTTTCTCAATTTAATGAGAAACTCAAAGTTTTTGAGAAAATGGAAGGATATGATCAAACTGGAATCACAAGCTTTCCTACAATCAAAGTAGGAGCTTTCCCCGAGAAGTTCAAGATTCCCGACTTTGAAAAGTATGATGGTACTAGTTGCCCAAAGTTGCATACTAGGCTATATGTGAGAAAGATGAGCCGGTACACTCAATATGAGCAATTCATGGTCCAAACTTTTCAGGATAACCTTACCGGTCCGGCTTTAGCATGGTATGCTCATTTGGATCTTGATGAGATAAATACTTGGGATAAACTGGCTAGGGCTTTCTACAATCAATATAAGTTCAATATTGAAGTGGCCCCTTCTATGTGGGATTTAAGTAATACGAGGAAGAAGAAAGATAATTCCTTTAAGGAATATGCTCAAAGATGGAGATCAATGGCATCTATAGTATCTACCTCTATCCCGGAGAAAGATTTGACATTCACTTTCATCAATACTTTAGAAGAACCATTCTTTACTCATCTCATTGGACACGCTACTACTAATTTCTCTGAGATAGTATTGGCCGGGTGTAGAATTGAAAGTGCCATCTTACCGGGAGGATCCACGTGGAGAAAAAGGCTACAAATTCCAAGTACTCCAACAATAACAAAGGGAAGGATACCACTGTCAGTGTAGTCAGCTCAACCCCATACACTAAACCTACTCAATCTTACACCTACCAACCAACCCCAAACACTAATCAACCCTTTACCCTGTCACAACAACCACAATCCCAAAACCAACCATTCAATAGACCTAAAAGACAATTCACCAAAATTCCCATACCCTTTAGCTGAGTTTTAGCTCAGCTTAGAGCCGACAATCTGATCACCTTTGAAACACCTAGAGAAGACTACAAACCCAAATACTATAACCCTGAGCAAAAATGTGATTATCATTTGAGGCAAGCAGGTCATTCTACTGACTATTGCTGGAGGCTTCGGAACAAGATTCAAGACCTCATTGATGCTAAATTGGTCCAATGGATTTCATTGAAACCCGACCCCTAATGTCAACACCAATCCTTCCCAAATCATGGGCCCCATCAACATGGTCACGATTGAAGAACCCAGCTTTTTCGAATGATCCAGTCCAATCCAAAGAAGATAGTTATCCAATGTCAAGGAGAGCAGAAAGAAGCCCCATATGAGGTGAAATCGATCAGGTATCAATTCCATGTGCACATTGCACCGAAAGATTATAAAGCCGCCCCATTCAATTATCAAGCTGTTAATCAAGTTCCTAGGCCCATGGTCGGAAAACTTGGGAAAGCTTCAGAGCCTAAAAGAGAGAAAACATTGGCAGAAGAATTCTTCCCACAAAGAAAAGATAAGAAAAAGGAGGAGGAATCTGATGAGAAAACAGCCTAGACTAAGGTTATGAAGATAAGTGATTATAAGATTACCGACCAACTTGCTAAGGTCCCGGCTCAAATATTCTTGATGGGTTTATTAATGACTTCTGAAAAACACAGGGAGGCCCTCTTTAAGATACTTCAACAAATTAAGGTTCTTGAAGGTGTTGCTACTGAAACAATGGAACATGTAGTAAATTCAGTATTTTCTTTCGACCAAATCTCTTTCTCACTTGATGAGTTGGGAGCGGAAGGCACTCAACATACAAAGCCCCTATTCATAATGGCCAAATGTAATGGAGTGATTGTAGCTCGAGTCCTCATCGACAATGGGTCGTCTTTAAATGTTTGTCCATTGGCTACTTTGAACTTACTCAGTATCGATGCATCTAACCTCCCGTCCAATTCCACTATTGTTAGAGCTTTTGATGGATCTAAGAGAGGCATATAAGGAGAAATAGACTTGGAAGTTACTATTAGCCCAAAAGACTTTACTATTCTGTTTCAAGTTCTAGACATACCAAGATCATTCAATTTGTTGCTTGGAAGGCCTTGGATTCACTCAGCTGGGGCGATACCGTCTAGTCTGCATAAGATGGTTTTATAACAAATGGACGAATCGTTACGGTGCTAGGAGAACAAGACCATGCTATCTTCAAAGACACTGTTATACCCTATATTGGTGAAGAAGGATCCGAAGACTTTGGTTTACAAATCTTTGAAGAAGCCAATATGATTCAAGAAGAGGGACATTTAGGGACATTTGGACTGGGATATGTCCCTACTCCGTTTGAGATAGAAAAGATGAAAAAGAAAGCTCAAAAGAAGAAAGGAGAAGAATGGTATAATACCCATATTGAGTCTCCAGATATCAAAGTCACATTCCCACAACCGGCTCATGTCCAGAAACCAAACATTGCATCAGTTATGGAGCCTTCTTGCAGCTCCCATCTGGTTCGGGAATTAAATAATTGGTTCATTATTCCCCTTAATAACTCTAGGGTTACCTTTGAGTGAGGGTTGAATTCATGAAGGGTTTTTATGTTTTGTTTCTTTTATCAGTTGCTTGAAAAAAAAATGTACTCCATGAATCATATTCATTAATAAAAATTCTTTATTTCTTTCATCTCTTTCTCTTTTTCCCTCACATTTCTTCCTTTTTCTCTTTCTTTACCTTGCCTTTTTCAGATCTGATGATAATGGTGAAAGTAAGAGATATCTTGCGCCGATAGATAACGAAAATACTGATATCATTTATGACCCTAATGGGTTAGTCGTTGAACATGACATTAGTGATCACACTAGGATAGAGAAAAGTTGGCAAAAATATGAACAAGGCAGAATTGAGATCAGTGAACCTATAGAAGTAGTAAAGTTGGAACTGAAGATGAGCTTAAAAATTTGAAAATAGGCACCACCTTATCCGCTGAGCAACGAGAAAGATTGATAATATTATTGACTGATTACTTAGACGTGTTTGCATGGTCATACGAAGATATGCCTGGTTTGGATACCTCTATAGTGGTTCATAAATTACCAACTAAAGCAGATATCAAACCAAAGAAGCAAAAATTAAGACGATTTGGACCAGATATCTTGCTCAAGATTAAAGAAGAAGTAAAGAAATTGTTAGAAGTCGGTTTTATAGAGGTATCCGATTATCCTAAATGGGTGGCTAATGTGGTCCTGGCACTTAAAAAGAATGGAAATGTTAGAGTTTGCGTGAACTTTCGTGATTTAAACCAAGCCATGCCCAAAGATAATTTCCTCTTACCTCACATAGATGTCTTGGTGGATAACACGACTAGAAATCATCTATTTTCATTCATGGATGGCTTTTTGGGATATAATCAGATTAAAATGGCAGAAGAAGATAAAATCAAGACAACCTTTATTACTACTTAGGGAACATTCTGCTACAAAGTCATACCTTTCGGCCTTAAAAACGCCGGGACAACATATCAAAGGGTGATGGTTACCTTGTTTCATGACATGATGCATCAAGAAGTTGAAGTATATGTGGATGATATGATCGCCAAGTCTAAGGAAGATGAGGATCATGTGGAAATATTGAGGAGATTATTTGATAGATTACAGTAATTCCATCTTAAGTTGAATCCCGAAAAGTGTACATTTGGGGTGACCTCAGGGAAGTTGTTGGGATTCGTAGTCGGTCAACAAGGAATAGAAGTTGACCCGGATAAAGTTAAAGCCATACTTGAATTACCTCCCCCGAAGACGATCAAAGAAGTTAGGGGCATATTGGGACGCTTGAATTACATTGCTTGGTTTATATCTCAATTAACCGACAAATGTCACCCTCTATTCAAGTTGTTGAGAAAAAATGCAGCTATCAATTGGGATAAAGATTGTCAAGAAGTGTTTGATAAAACCAAGCGATATCTGATGAATCCACCAGTATTAGTAGCACCAACTCCTGGTCGCCCTATTTTCCTATATTTGACGGTACTTTCTAAATCAATGGGAGGTATGCTTGGACAAAAAGATGAAGATAGGAAAGAACAGGCTATTTACTATTTGAGTAAGAAATTCACTGAAGGAGAACAGAAGTATACTGAAGTGGAAAGAACTTGTTGTGCCGTGGTGTGGATCATGCACAGACTGAGACATTATAAATTGTATTATTTTGTCGACCTTTACACGAAACATGATCCGTTGAAGTATTTGGCTCAGAAACCAGGGTTGATTGGGAGAATTTCCAAATGGCAGATGTTGTTATCAGAATTTGATATCACTTATGTGAATCAGAACTCAGTTAAAGGTCAAGCGCTTGTAGATCAACTGGCTGAAAACCCGGTTGAAGATAGTGTGATTGATGGAGAAGCTCAATTCCCGGATAAAAGCATATTGCTGGCAGATTCAGATAAAGAATCAGAACAGTCCACTCCTAAATGGAAGTTATACTTTGATGGAGCAGCTAATGTATGCAGATGTGGAATTGGGGTAGTCCTAATATCACCAGATGGTAAACAATACCCCGCTTCAGCAAGATTGACTTTCCCTTATACTAATAATGTGGCAGAATACAAGGCTTGCATCATGAGCCTTAAGATGGCACTTAACACGGAGATAGATGATCTTGAAGTATATAGAGACTCCTCTCTCATCATCTTTCAAACACAAGGAGAATACAAAACGAAGGATGTGAAATTGGTGCCTTATCATCAATACTTACTAGAATTGGCATAGAAATTCAAAAAAATATCATTCACTTATATGCCAAGAAACCAGAACCAATTCGCGGATGCATTGGCCACATTAGCATCTATGATTCAGATAACTGATGGAGTTGAGATCCAGCCCTTAAAGGTTCGCATTGAGGAAGAACCGACATTTTGCTTGAATACCGAGGAAGTCCCAAAGAAAGATTCATGGTATGCTAATATCAAAGAATTCCTCAAAGATGGCAAATACCCTGAAAATGCTTCAACTAAGGAGCAAAGAACACTAATACGCTTAGCAGTTCATTTCATGCTCAGTGGTAATACATTATACAAAAAATCATTTGATACTACTCTCTTGAGATGCGTAGATGAGGCGGAAGCAAATATGTTGATGAGGGAAGTCCATGAAGGGATATGTGGACCTCACATGAATGGATATATGCTAGCCAAAAAGATTATGAGGATAGGTTATTTCTGGATAACTATGGAATCAGATTGTATTAAACACGTGAGACATTGCCATTTGTGCCAGATATACTCCAACAAGATGAATGCTCTTCCCAAAGAATTGCAGTCATTGTCTTCACCTTGGCCCTTCTCAATGTGGGGTATGGACATGATAGGGCCAATTTCGCCAAAAGCCTCAAATGGTCACCGATTTATATTAGTGGCGATCGACTATTTTACCAAATGGGTTGAAGCATTCTCGTACGCTAATGTTACCAAAGGAGTAGTTGTCAAGTTCATCAAGAGAGATATCAAAGCCAGATATGGAGTCCCTGATACAATCATTACAGAAAACGATACCAATTTGAACAATAAATTAATGTCTGAATTGTGCCAAAATTTTAGAATCAAACATCGAAACTCTACCCCATATCGACCTCAGATGAATGGGGCAGTTGAAGCAGCCAACAAGAACATCAGGAAAATAATAGAGAAAATTGCTATCACTTATAAAGATTGGCACGAGATGCTACCCTTTACACTCATGGCCTATCGAACATCTATCAGAGTATCAACAAGGGCAACCCCCTATTCATTAGTCTATGGTGTGGAAGCAGTTTTGCCAGTTGAAGTTGAAATCCCGTCACTCAGAATATTGGCAGAAATCGAATTGAATGAAGCTGAATGGGTGAGAAACAGGATTGATCAGTTAAATCTCATTGATGAAAGGAGGATGACCGCCCTCTACCATGGTCAACTTTACCAGCAAAGAATCGCTCGAGCATTCAATAAGAAAGTTCGCCCGAGAAATTTCAAAGAAGGGAGACTTAGTCTTGAGAAAAGTACCCCTGAATGTTCAAGATCCTAGAGGAAAGTTTACTCCTAATTACGAAGGACCATATGTAGTAAAGAGGGTGTTGCATGGTGGTGCATTAATTTTGATTAGAGTGGATGGTCCAGATTTGAAAGACCCTGTAAATTCTGATGCCGTCAAGTTGTACTACTCTTGAGAAATTAATGAAAATTCTATCAAGTTCAGAAATGTGTTGACTACTTTGTCTATGTGTAATCTAATTTTTGTTATCTATCGACAAAAAGATATCTCTAGCAGTCTACAATCATCAGATTAGTCATTGACCATCCACTTTAATTGATAAGCTTTCTTCCATGCTTATATCTCCCAAATTTTTAAAACATGAGCATACCGTGAGAGAGAGATTTGAGGAATTGATAAAGCTATAAAAACATTCCAATACTTTGAGATTTGATCTTTGCTTAAAAGAAATGCCTATTTAAGGGGAATAGCATAAGAAGTCGATGAACTGAAACTGCAA
This sequence comes from Combretum micranthum, assembly GCA_024138025.1. Taxonomy (NCBI): domain Eukaryota; kingdom Viridiplantae; phylum Streptophyta; class Magnoliopsida; order Myrtales; family Combretaceae; genus Combretum; species Combretum micranthum. The sequence goes on along the minus strand of JAMXBD010000150.1, from coordinate 477,995 downwards.
AGTAAGGGAGACTCTAAGAACCATCTCTTGTATCGTTCCAACATCAAGACCATCAAAAGAATCCAGTTACCATCAAAAGACAAACAGAGATACTCAATTCAAAGGATAGCCACTGTGAATGCACTCTAGCCTGACGGAGTAAACCTAATGATGAGCGAACTTCACCAAGAGGTCTGACAAGTTTAGAAGCTTCTACAAAAAAATCCGGTAAGTTTTGAAAGAGAAAAATAATAAAAATTAAATAATAATAAAATGAATATATTGCTAAGATTATGTCTTTTAGGAAATTAGTTTTGGAAGCCAGGCGAAGCAAGAGGAAATCAAGATCTCAAGATATGAAATTTGGGGATTAGAACATGAGATCCAGTTTAAGGAGCGCATATCCAAGTTAATGCCAGCTCAAGGAGCGCACACATACCACATCTAAGCCAAACGCCAGCTCGAGGAGCATGTTTGTGCCAAATCATATGCTAGCTTAAGGAGCGCACACATACAAATCTAAGATAAATTCCAGCTCAAGGAGCGTGTTTGAACCAAATCATAGGCTAGCTTAAGGATCGCCTATCCAAATCAAGTGCCAGCTCAAAGAGCGTGCTTGTATCAAATCTAAGATAAATACCAGCTTAAGGAGCACATTTGAACCAAAATATAGGCCAGCTCAAGGAGCGCCTATCTAAATCAAGTGCCAGCTCAAGAAGCAAAACAATTCAAGAGGCGTTTCAAAACATGAATCACCTCTGCTTAAGAAGCAACACAATTCAAGAGGCGTTTCAGAACATGAATCACCTAAAAAAGCAACACATTTTAAGAGGCGTTTCAGGATATGAATCACCTCCGCTCAAGAAGCGAGCCAGCTCAAAGCGACGGTTCAGAACATGAATCATTTCTGCTCGAGAAACAACTTCATCTCTGCTCAAGAAGCAATCTTATCTCCGCTCAGAAAATGACCTCCTTTCAAGTGAGGACTCAGTACGTGAGACTTGAATCAAGGGATGGTTCAGTACATGAAGCATCCTTGCTCAGGAAGCGGTCCAAGGAGCATTTCAGAACATGAAAAAACTCTCGCCCTACTCAAGAAGTGGGAATTCCAGATAAGTTAATGCCAAAATGAGGTCTACTTTATTTTTGTGATAAGGTTTTGACAAAATTCATTTTTTAGTTTCCGAAAAAATCTAAAAATCCAAAAATTTCACTAAAAAAGTGTGTTGTTAGTTAATATTAGAACATTAATAACAGCTATAAGCATTTAATTGAAGATTATAACCGTTTTAGCCCGATTTTTTCGGAATTGAATAAAAAACGTTTTGAAACCCTATCTCTATAAATAAAAAAAAAAAGAGAACACAAACAAAACACTAAAACAAAGAAAAGAAAAATCAAATAACATCTGAATACTTAGGAGGTCGAGAACTTCCATCCCCATAAGTTGGTTGCTGTTGAAAACCCCCTTCCGACCGCTGCCCAGAAGCTCCGCCGCCTCCTATTGCAATAGACCCGACCTCCGTGGCCGTCGAATCCAAATCCAATGCGCCTGAACCCCGGCCAACTCCCCCTAGCGCGTGTCTACTATTTCGAACAGGTACGTCTCCTGTTCTTGATTCTTTTTTCATTTTTTTTAATAATAATCATGATAATGTAAAAACAAGCAAAATACGTAGATTAATAAATATAGAGGAAATTTGGCAAAAAAAAAAAATATAAAGGAAAAACTTATACTTGTATTAAATGTATGTAATCCTGAATGTTTTGGATTTTCAATAATAATAACAAATCTGGTGCAATAGTAAACATATGAACATTGTGATTGATTGATATTTGCCTTTGGAAATTGATGACTTGTATGAAAATACATCATAAAAAGTCCTAAGTTTTTTTTTTTTTTTAATATAGGCATCTTGTTATATATTGTTAACTCGATTCTCATTATAATACGTTGTTTATAACACTTTGATTGTTCATGATATTTTACGAAAATTAGACCTTTGTTTACAATATTTGTTAATCTTCATCGAGATTTCATAATATCTATGGCATGTTCCATTAATGTTTTGTTAATATTAACTTTTTAATGTTTTGTTAATAAATTCGATTTTTTACTCTAAAACTTTGTTAATGAAGTTTTAATAATCTAGATCCCACCGTGATATGCTGATTGTCATAGTGATATTTCCTTTAATGCATTAAAATTTGTAATATGATTAGTGATTCCATGATTTTTGTTCTTATTCAAATTGATAATAATAATGATGATATAAATAGGAAAAATAAAAATTAGTATATAATTATAATATCAAAATCTGTTATGAATGTATTGTGTTATTTTAAAAATTCAAAATATGTAAAATTATAATAGCTTCAATCATGATAGTATAGTCATTATAATTAATTTTTTTTCTTTTCTTGTCATTGAATGATTGTTTCATAAACTTGTTCTAAAAAAATTAAGTTGAAATTTTAGGATCTAATTTGTCATGATAAAGTTTTTGAATGTTATATCTTTTGCATTAATATGGTAATGATCTTGTTTTTGTGATAAAATTGAATTTTGTGATATGTACCATGTTAGGTACTTGTTTGTAGAATTATATTAAGATCTTGTCATTGATAATATAACTATAATCACGCCATAATCATAAGGAATATATGAAATTTTTTAGAGTTTTAGGTTTGCAACATTTGAAATTGTGTGATCATGTATGATGATAGTCATTAAGATTCCTTTTATGCCATGATTTCGTCTTATTATAATATAGTGATGACCTTGATTGTAATAACATTAAGTTTTATGATTTCACCATATATGAAATCACATTAAAATCTTGCCCTTCATAATGTAATTTGAATGATATATAATCTTGATTATGCCATGATATTGTTTTGTTAAAATTAGCTTGTTAAATATTGATATTCCTTATAATAATTTTATTCTTGATAATATGTAGGATCAATTGATATGCATGATATGTGGTTATGATTTCTTGTTCAAATTTTTGTCATATAGAAAAGTCTAATTTTTATTAAAAAAAAACCTAAAATTGATAGATTTAGGATCCATATCGAAAACAATTAATTTTGATAAAATTAACAAAATCTAATAAACTTAAAGCGAAAAGATTTCAAAAAATGCTAAAATTAATCAACAAATTAAATTTTTCTAAAAGAATTATGTGTGGTCTGATCCCGATTAGAGGGTACGTAGGCACCTAAATGAGCGATTTAAAATATGTAAAAGTTATTTTTGTAAATTTATTTGATTTGTTAGTTTAGTTTAGAATATATGAATATTGATAGAATTTGATAAAATTTGATTAATTTGAATATTTCAAAGTTTTAGATTTTATATGATTATTGATAGAATTTGATTAGTATTTTTGTGCATATTAACCATAGGTTTAGTTATTTAGATCTTTTTAAATAGTTTAAAATTTGAAGTTAGGGTTTAAAATGAAGCAATTTAAATATGGAAATTTAAAGTGGTAATCGTTTAGGTTTTAATAAGTTAGCTCCCCAACTCAAGTTAATTTATGGTTCTCATTTTCAAAACGATTTTTTTTTGCAGATCAGTAGCAAAACCAAAATCAAACTATCAATTGGTTTTGGTTTATTTTTTTCTCGACTTTAGTCGAGTGACGACTCCAAAATATTTTAAAAATTCAAAATTTCCTTTAATTCATAGTCGATGATTCGTATTGAATGGGTTAAGGTTCAATACGAATCGAATTAAAGGAAATCGAACCGAAAATTGAAAACCAGGCTCGACAAGTATTATAAAATTAAATTGATTATAAAAGAAATTAATGTAAAAAAATTTAAAGGATTCGATGATGATTGGAAAAGATTTAGAGTGTTTATTAATATAATGAAGCTGATCTCGTTATAATTGTTATAGAACCATAGAATTTTACATAAGCTTAGGATTGGATTTAAGAAAGTTATGAAAAATAGGAGCTGGCTTAAACCTTATATAACTTCTCACCTCTAAATATAAACAAACATAATATAATTTTAAATAATTATTTACAAATATTATCAATATAAATGATAAAGCAAGTAAACATGTAAACTTAACTTTTTTAAACGTCTGCTAATCTATAATTTAACTGCCGTTGATTATAATTTTTGTTTCTATTTTTATGACGTAACCTATAAAATTTTTTAGATAAAATAGTATAAATGACATTGAAATGATGCCAAATTACAATTTACAACCAAGATCGTAAAAAAATCAAGAACTTTCAATTATTCAAAAGAACCATGATTAATATACTCTACATAAGATATACCCTGATTGAGAAAAAAATACAAAACACAGTGTGCGCCTTCCATAAATAATAATAATAATAATAAGTAAAGAAAAGGAAAACAAATCCATCAACTCTCTGCCGCCATGGAAAATTACGTGCTATCACAATTAATTTTAACGGGACCGATTTTATTACTATCTAACGATTATAATATATTTAATAATAATTAAATTAATAAAATAATTAATATCTCAATTATTATAATTATTTTAATAATTAAATAATTAACTAAATAATTTTATCCACTGGTCGATAGAAACTCCCCATCGTTCACCCCCAAGTTCTGATTCCTATTCCTAGCGGCTCCAAAAGCTGCATACTTTATTTAGCAACGTGACCTGTCGATTCCAGTCATTCCACTGACCCAATAAGATCTCGCCACCTCAACAACTCATTCCACGTATGCACCCGTCCTTCCCTTTCATTTCCAGTTACCCTAGACCATTCCTACATGTGATCACTCGCCGTCGTGGCGTTTTTAATACTTTTTGCCACGTTGTTACATAAACCCCATGCCACGCGCCATCACTTCGCGTGTCAAAAACCCAAAAAAGAGAAAAAAAAAAGAAATCTCTTACCTCTTTTAATTTTAATTTTAATTTTAATTTTATATACAAAAGACCGAAGACCAGACCTGACCTTATAATCTCCCTTCATTTAACATTTTTTTTTTCACGACACAAAATTAAAGTCTCGTTCTGAACTTATTACGAAAAAAACTCTCTCTCTCTCTGCTGTCTCGATTCGAAAACCTCTCTCTCCATATTACCCAGGTACTGCATAAATACACATATACATGTATATATCTATCTTATATATTATTATTTTTTAGGGAAATTACATGCACATCATCTTCTATGTTTATGTACATGGATAATATAACTATATGTATATGCATAATATATAATATTTATTTGTTGTATATGTATGTATATATGTGTATCTGATTCTGGGAGTTTACGTTTCTAGTTCCAAGTTTCGAGTGTACCCAAGTTGATGGTAATTGTTAAGAAAACAAAACCCATTTATTCATGTTGTTATTTCACGTGGATTTTAAAGCTTGTAAACTTATATATGTATTTCTATATCTATATATTTATAATATATATTTAATGTTTGTTTTTATATGTTTTAAGTATTAACCGATGTAGAATTATCTATGTATTTATTTTATTTTTTTAACATTTTTGGTTCATTGCTAGTTCATGAGTTGTTTAATTATATGTACTTGAATGCGTATTAATGATGTATAATATATTCTTAATGGGTTGAATTCTGTAAAATGATTACTTTATTTGTGAAAGATGTAATTTTTGTTTTTTTGTACTTAGTTGTTGTGATTTTTGGCTGATGTTATTATCGTGGTTTGTGCAGTTATAATGGTAGTTCCTTAGTGGGTTTCGAGTTTTCTTTCCTATGTATAAGTTTTATAAACTTAATGTTGTTAATGTTTGAGTAAAGTTTTGTTTTTGAGGAATAGATTTTGTATTTTGGTTTAGAGTTTGTTTGATGGATCTGGGTGGTTGTCTTTGTTTTGGTTTAGTTCGAAGTTCTGGGTGTTGATTAGTTAAGTCGAATCTGTTTTGTTCTTTGGCCATTGATTCAGTTTATGCATAAACGTTTATATAATTATACGATATTATGGATAATTTTTGTGAATTTCGGTTTTACCTGGTGCGAATTAGGAAAAGGGTTCTGAACTCTTATATCATGGTAGTTTTGAGTGGTAATCAATATCATTAATTTTTCTTTTTCTTGTTTTGGAAAAGCTTCTCTTTGGAGTAAAATATAGTGGATTTTTATAAGTTGGGATTGCGGGTAAATTTCATGAATTTATCCGGAATGTAACATCATGGGAATTCAAGTTATTTATAATTAAGATTATGCAAAATAACAATTCAGTTACAAGACGTCTTTATTAATGAAGACTGAATTTTGTCATTATAGTGTCGATATGAGATTGCATTTTATAAAACATTCTTAGCAGTACCGTGAATGAAATCACATTCAAGATCATATTTGTGATATTTTCAAATAATATGTGCCGCTATTAGGATGTTATATTGGGTTTGACATAGGTAGGTAGTTCTGATCGTCACATTTTAGTCAAGAGAATGGCCAGATGTTCATTCTATCATTTTGTTGTACTTGTTTTGACCCTTCATTTGGGCATTAGTTTAATGGAGGCTGATGAGGCTTTTTTATTTTATTTGGTTTCATTTGATCGATTAAACATAGGCAGATGGATTCCGTTGAGTTAAGCTCCACTGGAGACAGCATAGAAGACACACACATCGGAGCCTCTAAGAAAAGTTATGATGTATTTGGAGAACCAGAGATGGTTCCTCGGGTTGGAAATGAATACCAGGTACAGATACCAGATCTTGTACCTGAATCTGATGTCTGGCTTAGGAAGAATCTGACAGATGAAGGAACTGTAAAAGGGCATATTTGTGATTTTATTATAGGATTACCCATACCTATCATGTGGATCCAAGAAATATCCATAAAAGTTAAAGATGAGCTGCAGGAACATACTGGGGATATAGATGATATGTCCATGAAAAATGAGTATGTAAAATGTGAAAGCTTTCTTGCGGGAGGCGACGGTTTAAGGAATGAAGTTCAGCCTGGGGAAAGAAAGATGGAAGTTCAGGTGGAAGCAGCACTTTCTCGAAATTTATCATCAACTGGTCAAATTGGAAATCATGTGCATGAAAAGGACAGATATGAAAGGCAATTTCCTGCACCTGGCTCTGTGTATGACTTCCTCAGCGACAAGGAAGAGTCAAGTTTTCTCCTTGGCTTGTATATTTTTGGGAAAAATTTTATTTATTTGAAGAGATTTGTTGAGACAAAAAGATGGGTGATATATTATCATACTATTATGGGAAGTTCTATAGGTCTGAAAGGTACCGAAAATGGGCAGAGGGCTGGAAAATGAAGAGCAGAAAATGTGTGTATGGGGATAAGATTTTTACTGGACTACGGCAGCAGGAGTTGCTGTCTCGGTTGCTTCCTCTTTTGTCAGTGGAACTCCAGAATAAGCTCTTGGAGGTAATCTATTTACCCTTTACTAAGCTCAGTGTAAACATGTTGTGGTTGGCAAATTTTTAAGGATGATTCTGCCATATTCATAAGAAAGGTGGATGCATACTTTTTAGGTGATATCATCAATGTATCTTTCCTAGTCTTATTGTCCATGGATCGGTGCACAAGTTTTATGTTCCGTGCAATAAACACCTAAAGGCCATACAATCTCTCATCAAATTAATATTTTAGCTCTCCATTTTGAGTCTAATTGTGTGCTAGTAATTGTACTTTCAGCTCTTTTGTGCTTTGCAAAGTTCTGTTTATACACCAAAAACTACTCAGAAACATGGTGATGGCCAGATGATATGGTTTATTATACTTGACCGAGCTATGGCTTTAGTGGATAGTCAACCAATTTGTTCACCTCATTGCATAGTTGACGAGAAGGCTAATTAAGCATTTCTTAGCTCATTGAGTATCTTCATGCCAATTTGTCTTTGCATAGTATTTGTTACTTTCTTTCTAGATTTCCATGTGACAACTCCATGATGAATTTCCTTAAAATGGAAGCATTATCTTTTGCTAAACCTGCAGCCTCTTATTGTTCATCTCTATATTTATGCTCATTTTAGGTCTCAAAGACATTTTCTGAGGGAAACCTTTCATTCGAGGAATATGTATTTATTTTAAAGGATACAGTTGGATTAGACAATCTGGTGGTGGGTATAGGAATTGGACAAGGGAAGCGAGACCTCACATATGCTGAGTCACTGAAATCTAGTCATGTTGTATCTGTCCATCCAGATATCCCCATTGGCAAAGCATGGTCCAAACTTTCAACAGCAGAGATTGTTAATTTTCTAAGAGGAAGTTACCGTTTGAGTAAAGCAAGATCAAATGATCTCTTCTGGGAAGCTGTATGGCCTCGCTTATTAGCTAGAGGCTGGCACTCTGAGCAGCCTAAGCATAGTTGTGGTGCTGGTTCTAAACATTCTCTTGTTTTTCTGATTCCCGGTGTTAAGAAGTTCTCAAGAAGCAAACTGGTGAAGGGGAACCACTATTTTGATTCTATCAGTGATGTCCTGGGAATTGTTGCCTCACGACCAGAACTTCTCAACCTGGATATTAAAGTAGAAGGAAAATGTGAGGCCACCGAAGAAATGACTAGCTCTGATGAAACATATTCAGACCAAGAAGATCCACCCGGCAAAGAACGTCACTGTTATCTCAGGCCACGAGCACCAGTTTATGCATTGGATGCTATGAAATTCACTGTCATTGATACAAGTATGGCAGATGGCGTCATCCATAAGTTTAGAGAAGTAAGAGGTATACCAATTGAAACTATCAGATCTGCAGATAGAATTTATTGTGAAGAGGGTAACAAGAATGTTGAAATCAAGCTGACAAGTGGGCATGGTTCTGGTGATTGTTTGAGTTTCAATATTGCTGAGACAGATATCTCTGAAGTCCTTAACTTGGGAAAGAAACTTGTGGATAGATCTCTTGGAGAGAGTGAATCAAGTCCAGGGTTGAAAAACTGTGACCAAGTGTCTTCCAATATATCTGTGAAAATCCCCAGTGGGCAGGGTTCTTGTATATCTGATGATATTCCAGCGGAGAAGGTTGTAAAACTAAAGTCAAAGACAAGAAAAAGGACAGAAGGTAAATCTTGTTTTTCCTCCACTGTAAAAAGATGTGGAAATGTACATGCTTATGGCAACAGCATGACTAGCTATGGTGCTAATATATCGGTGCATGTGAAATCAGAGAACAAAGAGCCTAGTTATGGATCAGCAACTGCTAATTGTAGTGATGGTGTTGTCCTACAACGCGATCCTACTCAGGACATATTTTCATCGAACAGCTTTTCACAAACAGTAGATCCCATTTCCAGTGGAGAAGCAATTTTTGGCAGCTCCTCAGTAGTGATGGATGTTGACTGTGCCAATGAAGAACCTCACAAGGGAATGTTGATTGACTTGAACTTGCCAGTTGCTCCAGATGGTGACATTCAGGAGCATGGAACCATGGAAATCACAGAGATACAGTATGATCAGAGCATAAATCAATGCAATGATTTAGGCAAGACTGATGTTGATTCTGCCCATTCCGAGCAGCAGTCATCAATGAACTGTCGCAGGCACAGCACAAGAAACCGACCACCAACAACCAAAGCACTAGAGGCACTTGCCTTAGGATTTCTAGAGACAAAACGAAAGCGGAAAGCTAGAGATTATGCAGGACAAGACGAAATCCCAAGGCCATCGCCTCATGTCGGTAGTGGATCATGGGTTGCTGATAACTGTGGGACCAACATCATGGACTTCAAAACGGAAGAAAAAGGAATTGATGGGTGTTAGAATCGTGATGGTGTCTCGATTGATTCAGTGTCCATCCAACGAAGGGCCCAGAAGGATGAGATGTGGTGTCATACTGTCAAAATGCTTCTGCTGTTATGCTCTAAGCCACCCGACTAAATGATCATCTGCTTCTCAAATATCATACGATGTCAGATCCTGGCTTCCATCATCTGTCTTCTGTTCCATAATGCGAAACTGTCAATAACACGATTGATTATTCGACTCAGAAGGCCTCTGGATGGGAGCTTATGCTGAGCATCTAGTTTCTCGTGGTGGAGGCTGTTATGGAGGATCAGCTAAATATTTGATAGCACAACAATCCTTCTGGTAAACCTGTTGTTTTATCATATAACAAGCATTGGTGTTTTTTTTTTTTGGCTACATATTAGTGTTACATTGTTTGTAATATATATTGTGGGATCACATGATTCGAACTCAACCATGATTGGTTGAATAATCTTGTCGTGTGTAGTGAAGCTTCCACTGATCATTTTGAAGCCAAAGTCGCTAAAGTTCATCAAGATGATTTCTGCAGATATTAGTAAAACATTCACCATCATCTGTGGTATCAATAATACAGTCAAGGGAGAGGGGCCAGCTTTTAAACTGATTTTTTTTATTTAAAAAAAGGCTACCTGTTTTCCACCTTGCATGTCTCTCTTTTTCTCTCTCTTTTAAAATACTTCTAGTTATATTACTTGAGTTTTTACATTTAATAAATAAGATTGTAATTTTTATAGTATAAAATGGTAATTAAAGTAAATAAAATTGAAAAAAAATCGTGATTTCATTTTCTAAATCGAAATCCTCTCAATGTTGGACTCATTGATTTCAAAGAATTATGATTCCAATTTTTAATAATGCTTTCAAAATATGAGAAAGGGAATGTAAATTGGAATCGCAATTCTATTTCGGTCCATTCTGCATACCAAGTATGCCATTAGAGGATTAACTTTTAAAATGTTTTGAAAATGGAATCAATGTTATCTAAGGTGCTGTAAATAGAAGATTAATCTTTTAATTAATTAAAAATGATTGACATGTTTTTAGTATTGTAAATAAATGTTGATATAATTTTAATCAAATGTGTTATGTCAGCAATATTTTATAATGATATAGTCGCCATCTTTATTTGCATCATATAAATATACGTATATATAATAAGGTAAATGCCATGAATGGTTCTTGAACTTAAAAATTAATCAATTTAGTTCTTGACCTTTGAAATTGATCAATTTGATATCTCAAAGAATTTTTCATACATGCCAATAGTACCTTCATTAAATTCTTTTATGTACTTAATCAATTAATTTTAAAGTTCTTCAGGTACTAAATTAATCAATTTTAAAATTTAGATATTAAATTGATCAAATTTAAAGTTTAAATATCCAATTATATATTTTATTAAAATGCAAATATCATTTGTGACATTATCCCCATATATACCAATCTTTATCGTTGTCCCCTCTGATATAATCTTTCCTTATGTAACCTGTTCCTAGCTACTCAAGTCAAAAGTTCATTAGACATGTTTTTATGTTTTCATCCATTTGCTTTGGGCGCGCTCTCACTCTGTCAGTGTTCCCTACTTATTTTCTTTCTTGCTTCTTCTTCTTCTCTTTTTATTTATTTACTTTTTTTTTCTTTTTTAAAAAAGTTATGCTTTCACCAAAACCCCAAAGTTATGTAAATGTGGAATAGGGAAAGTTTTTGAAAAAGTTCAAAAACTCAATCACACAATAGGAACAACTGCTTTTATCTCGGTTTATCATGGCATGTTATTTTTTCATCTATCTGTTGTTTTTTCTTGAAACAAAACATTGCACAAGAAGTTGGCATTCGGATCCATCTAATTTTTTTCTAAAGAAAAGTAGAAACACATCTATTAAGCAACTTTTAAATTATGAATTCATCTCTTTTAAAGTGTAAATAGTTCTCAAATCACTAATGAGATTGTCATTATTTTTTAAGCTTTAGTGAAGGTTTAAAAGTTGTTAGCATAATTACAAAAGATCTTACCATATTTAGAAGTTTATAAAACTTAAGGAAAATTGCAAATCATCCTCCTAAACTCTTACATAACTGCGGATTTGAATTTTTCCTCAACTACCTACTTGTTCCATGCGAAATTGCTATTATAGTATTTAATTACATATTTTAAACAAATAATAAATAGAAATTCATTTATCATCTTCTCAATTGATATCCAATAATTTATTTTATATCTTTTACCTTAATTTATATTTTATTTCATTATCTGTGCAATAAATATTTTATTTTTATGATAGGCATATAATAGATATTTTTACTACTCTTTCAATATAACTATTGTATTTTTATTACGTTTCTATTGAATTACAATTTAGCTTTCTCTTTATTCGGGTTGCCAAAATACACTTTTAAATTTGGCTTTCAAAAATTGACACAATATAATTAACATTTTCAATAAAGAAAGGGAGAAAATTGCAAATTATCCCCTCAAAATTTCATTTATGTATAGATTTATCTGCAAAACTTTCACCTATATATGGACCTACTCTTTTAAACTTTTAAAGTGCACTTTCTTTCCTTTTTAATGGAAAAATATTAATTAATTTTTTAAAATTATGAATGCCTCTCGGGTTGCACCTAAATGATAGTTTCAGAGGATAGTTTATAATTTTTTTTTTAAAATTCTATCTGTACTGAATTTGTAATTATAAATAAATGGCATTCATAGCCCCATTTTCTCTACTCAATTCGGCTTTGAATTTCTGCATAACGATTTTATTATATTCTTGAGACTAGATTTGTTGAACTTGAAACTTCTAGATTTGAAAATATCCATGTATAAAAAAACACATAGCGGACATGAAAACATAATTTGGACAAAATTGTGGTCAACATATGGACTACTACGATTGCGTTTGCATAGTAGGATGGAAACTTTTTACCAGTTTTATATTTTTAATTTTAATTAATTATTTCCCATCTCTCTGCATATATATTATATTGAGAATCAAATAACTTTCTTAATGTTTTACTTGTTTCAAATTTAAGAATCAAATATTGAATCCACTAATTGGCCAAAAAGAATATATATATATATATATATATATTTTTTTTTTTTAAGTTTTAAACTGGCATGACTTGTTTATCTTGAATTTATTAGTTTAACCTTTATAAAACTTTGTTTGGTATTTTAACAACTTGCTTAATTAATCCATCCGTAAAGCTATCATTTGAGCTATATAATATATATATATATATATTTAAATATTAGAAATATGTAACATTGTTTATCTTCGTCATTGTTCAATTCTATTTTGAAAATGGAGTCATTGAGAAATTTTATTCCACAACTATACCGTGTTAGTTCAAATCTTATAGAGGGTAAAGTAAGTGTTGGTATTGAATCTTTTGGACTTGTACACTGAATATGCATAACAAAATGCAATTAGTGATAAGCTAGGGATTGTTCAATACGATCATTTTAATGATCAAGTTGAAATTGCATCCTGAATATATAGAGGTTAGAGAGTATTGAAGTTATCAGGGTAACATATTTCTCTTTTGTGATTCATCGCGGGAGTGTTTATAGGAGATGAGCTCTTGGTGGTTAAATACATTGTGTGATTATGGAGTAGTGGGAAATTGAGGATATTATTATAGATGTGGGATGAAGCCACTAATCCACATTTAACCACTTTCCTTAGTAGAGTCATTAGCTGTTGAGGGGAGCACGTCAAATGATCTTGCTCAAGGTTCGTATGACACTCGGTCGGTCTCCCTAGTCATGGAGAGTCGGAGCTCACTGATGTTCGAGATAAGTTAGGATAAATCAGATTTGAGTGCAATGAATTGGCCTTAACATGTAATAGATTGGATTGGGCTTGAAAAGTCGGTTTGAACAAAATTTTTAACATTTTTTTTTTTCAAATGCATGTGCACGGATAGGGCCCCTTCTCCCTCAGCCCTACTTCTCAACAGAAACCTAAATTTTAGTTAAAATAAAAAAATTAAAAAAAAAATAAAAAGCAGACGTAAAGGCCATGTGTAAAAGCCATGGGCCATAGCTCTAGCTCTCAAATGGTCCAGATTTGAGCTCATATTATTGGATTATTAAGTGAGTGTACTCGCCGGGTAGATGTATACGTGGTATATAACTCTTAATCATTTTCAAACATATAAACAAAATAATAGATAGTTCTTAAAATAGTTATTACCCATATATCTACGTATTAAAAAATTACATATATATATATATATATATTACACATGATGTGTAATACTTAGAATCTTTTCTCGTTATATAACGGTGCATTAAATTTCTTTTCGACTCCTTTTTGTTTGTCTTCGAGACTATGCTTAATTAATCAAATCGATTCAATCATCATTCATCCGTAGTCCCACACGAATTCTGTTATATTTGCAAGGAAAATGGAATAGGTGTTAGCACATTTACTTGCCATTTTTACGTCATAATGGTTTTTTTTTTCCTTCCAAAGTATATTGATATCCCTCTTATTTTATTCATTTTATAATATACACACACACATACATTATAAAATATTTATTTTCAACATTAAAAATGAAATTTTATTGAGATTTGAAAATTATATTAGTTAAATTTAAAATTAGTTGGCCGTTCCATTTTTTTTAATCATTGAAGACAAATTATTTTTTAATATTTTAATTCATTCAAATATAATTTCATAATTATAACTTACCATGTCTGCAACTTATCTCAAATATATTATTGATTTGTCTAATCTGCTGGCTAAAAAAAAAAAAAAAATTAACTTTGCATTAATCCTCTCTTTCTCTCTCTTTATATACACACACACAATCACATTTTGAAATGCAAAAGCATTATTTTTAAGAGCAAGAATTACATTTGAGATTTGTAATTCCTTTTTTCCTTTATATTGTAGATACCCCATGCCAAATTTAAGGCTTTAATTTATAATTAAAATGAATATTATATTAAGCTCATAAATTACATCTTTTAACAAAAGAAAAAATAATAAATAATAAGCTCATAGTGTTAAATAAAAGTAATATAGACTTAATATGATATTATTTATAATTATTAAAAAGCCTTAATAATTTAATTAGACCTAAACACTAAGCTTTAACTAGGTTTTATATGCAGTACACATATAAGAAATAAGGACTTAGCTTAGTTATAAAGTGATTCCTTTGTTTACAAGAAGTTAAGGGTTCGAGACCGGGCAAAGGCAAATATAAGCCTTTTATTTTCTTTCCTCGAGTGTCACATGTCGCCTTCACAATGGACATGATGACATTGGTCGTCTTGAATCTCGAGAAAAGGAAGATTTTTTTATGTGCGTTTGAATGGTTGTTTTCCAAGCCATTTTGACTCGATTTTCAACCTGATTTCACTAAATTGATTGTGAAATCATGAATTACACATGGGATACCATGAATCGATACCAAAATATGGTCTCGATTCATAGTTTTAATAGGTTAAAATAAGCTTTGAAAATTAAAAAAAAAAAAATTAGAGACGCAGATGTTACTCTATTAGCATTAATGGTGATTTTGACTAGATTTGAGCAAAGTGAAACTTCCAAGAATTATCAAATTGTAGAATATGTGTGGGATATTTATTTTTTTATATCAAATTAACATATCAAATTAACATTAATTGAGTCAAAACCCTAATTTCTATCAAATTGAAATTAAGCAAAATTAATTCATTTCCATGTTTGTTTAAGCTCTAAAATTATAAATAGGATATCGAACAAACCATTCTCAATAAAAAATCATACAGTAATCACAGAAAAATTAAGATCTAAGAAGTTCTTAAAGTTAGGGTTTCAGAGAAGATTTCTTCAAATCGGAGGGTTTCATAGGTGAAATTGAGTGAAACCAACACCATAAAGAGATTTTAGGTAAGATAAGCTTCCATTTGGTAGCTTTAATTCGTTCCATAGACGTCTAAATCACCAACCACCAACAACACCGCCACCAACCTCTATGATTAGGGCTTGAACAACTGCTTTTGGTTTCATTTCTAGAGAAAACTTCATTATCTGACTATTCAACATTCTCCATTTAGCTAGTTTGATACAATCTACCACCGTCTGTTAGAAATAATACACAAGGAATATTTGAGAGGGGGGTGAATTAAGTATTACAAATTTTTCTATTTTATCAAACCAGATTAATTAACTAAGATAAGACAAGAGATAACTTAAACAAACAAATGCAGTAGAATAAACTAATTAAAACTAATTAATAAATAAGTAGAGATTAAGAGGCATAGAGAGAGAGAAAGAGAAGCAACACAAGGATTTAACGTGGAGTTCGACTCACTGCCTACTCTCCACGGTGCAAATGCCTCAAAGAGGACTTTTACCACTATATTGATTATTCCAAAATCAATACACCTCTTAGACGTGGAATTACAATAATGCCTATCACAATAGGACTTTTACAATTGTCTTTCACAAAGGACTTCCACTTCACAAATCAATTGTTGTGCTGGTAACACACGACCAAACTTCTCTTTGCCTTCCATAAAGGGCTTCCTACCTAATCGCATTTAGGACGATGCTGGCAACTCCAGATCAGACTTCAAATGCCTCCCACCGAGGACTTCTTTTTGCCTTTCACGAAGGACTTCCCGCCTAATCGCAATTAGGACGATACTGGTAACTCCAGACCAGATTTCAAATGCCTCACACTGAGGACTTCTCTTTGCCTCCACTAAAGACTTTTAACTTTGCCTCTACGAGGATTTCTTTTACAAATACCTCATTTGAGGGCTTTTTATAAACAGCTCCTATATGAGCAGATTTACAAACTAAAAACTCTTAAGGAAATATACAAATTTTCTTTACAAAGAAACGTTCCTCCTTGAACAGATTTACAACAGAAAAAATACTTTAGGAATTTTACAAATTCCTTTTACAAATTGGGCTCCTTAAATGAACAGATAAATAACTTTTGTAAATCTTAAACAGTGCTCAAAAACTCTTGTTTAGAGTGTATCAACAAATTTCGAAATAGAGCACTAATTGTTCTCTTAGAAAAAAAAATTACAAATTAACGAGAACAAGAACAAAAACACAAGTAAAAAAAACTTTACAGAACGTTATTTGTGTTTTTACTGTGTGCTAAAAAATTCTAGTATTATTTTTACGAAAAGAAGAGAAAAATTCTATTTATATCTCTTGATAAATAATTTACCCGTTATCAAAAAGTTTCTGACAACCCATACTTGTGTTTAATATACTTAACGTTTTAATAACGTGTAAAGTTCAAAAGCAATGAAAGAGTATTAAATGTCTCTGACATATGCATTAAATGCATTATAACAGCCTTTTTCTTTCTAAAGTCGAGGGCAAACTTTCTGAAGTCGAGGTCTGAGGTCGATGCCTAAACTTCAGCCCTTGACTTTATAAATTTTACTTAAAATTTTATTCCTTGACTTTATAAATTTTACCCAAAACTTTAGCCCTTGACTTTACGATTTTGTCCAAAACTCCAGTCTTTGACTTCATAGTTTTACCCAAAACTTCAACACTTGATTTTACAAGTTTTGCCCAAAATTTAGCTTTTTGTCTTTATTTGATGAATAGTATCTCCACATTTCTTTTACTGGGCTCGACAATTTTGTCTTGACTTTTCCTTAACTTTTTGTTATGTTAAAACTTAAATAACAGCAGAACAAATACAAAGCATATATATATAAATACTTTAAGTATTTAAACAATTAAGGATATTTAAATAATTCATCGTGTAATAATTATTCTCATCAAAATCATTTGTGAACATAAAGTTCAATACCGTCAACACTGCAAGACCACCATTTCCTAATCGCGGCTAGTTGTTCTAGCATTTCTAGGCTTTTAGGTCATTTTAGGCTTTTAAAAAAAAAAAACAGAAATAGGATGTTTTAGAAACATGTGCTGTCTATGATGGCTCCTTCAGTATTTCTACTTGTGTGTACACATAGACACAAAGGCATTGTCAAAGTACAAACCTCCATAACCTAAAACTAGACTCGTCAAAAGCCAAAAATTAACACAAATACACATTCAAATAGTTAAATACTTTAATCATGTAGAAAAATGTCCAACATGAGCTCAAACTTCACACATCATTCACATACTCACAAGTGAAATATTCAACCAGCTCAATAGTTCAAAGCTACAGTAAAATGTTCAGCATAAGCTCAAACTTCACACATCATTCCCATATTCACAAGTGAAATATTTCGCCAATTAAACACTCCAAACCTGTAGAAAATTATATAGCCCAAGCTTTTCACACCATTCACATACTCACAAGGAAGATATAGTTGACTATATAAATTGAAATCTAAGATGACACATGTTTTTACATTGTAGCATCGAGCAACAACAATAGAAAAGTAATGTACAATCCTATCGCCTCCTACTACCCTTATGTATACTATGAGCGATCCTTGACACTATGGATTCCAACCTCGATGTGCAGGTGTTGTGGCTTGTTCCTCTTCCTCATCTGCTATTGTACCAAAATCGGGTCGATCTATTGGGCCAGCTTGGGTGGAATTCTGAAATTGTAAGAGCTGTGTCAATCTCTCAACCATGTTGAGATGATCACGATCATTAGTTACACGCCTCTTTTGTGGTGCAGGTAGAGTTAGCTAAGATGATGTTCCACACTCGTTGGATGGAGTGTAGTATGATGTTAATGAAGATGTATTTTTCTGTCCAGCCATAAATGCAGATGTGGCATGAGATGTGGATGGAGCACGCTCAACAATCTGATATTGTTGCTGCTTGCCCTCATTATCAGCCTGGCCTCTAGTCATTCATAGCTCCATCCTCTCTATGCATACTATGCTGGAACTCAGGGTATAGATGATCAATGACCCCATGCTCGTCTACTATCTCAATAGCATCATCTATAATGGAGTGAACCTATATAATGTCAGAAGTTAGCCATATCTATTGGAATTGATTGGCCAGTAGAAGAGGCTAAAACACTTAAGGTTAGTATAGCAAGTCTTGCTCACCATTTCACATGTCAAACTGAAAACATAACTTATAAATGAACCAAATGTAGCTCTGATGTGGGAAATGTATCATCTCTTGACTCTTTTGTACCAACATACATAATCTGGGTCAGCACAGGAAAGAGGCTCTATAGGGACCATCCGATATCGCCTTTCATTCCACGTCCTATGGTAGACTGCATGATGAATTAGCCAATTTGTCTCTACTCTTTCTCTTAAGTTAATCTGATGCAAGTCTAGATTCATGTTGACTTCCAACGAAATAGTTTAGAAACCCCCAAATTGTCGAATGATATGGTTTGGGAAATACCACTCAACATAGCAAAAACAGATGAGGGGGACATAGTCCGTCTACACATCAACACCATGTCAATAATACGGTGGCAGTCTGCTCATAATATCATCTGTGTAAGGCATCCACACAATCTGTCACACAAAACAAAACCTTTTAATCAAAAGTAATGATCATCTTAAATTAAGAAAATGATGGGAAAGCAAATGTCCTTGTCAAGCTCCTATCATGTTAAAAGCCTCTTTATAAGATGAAACCATAGGGTACCAGGTCGTGTCCTAGATAATCTACCATCGAGCAGCAAGGGGTGCCCCCTCATTGAAGGGTGGCTCAAAACAAGCACAAGGAGTAATAACAGGAAATCAATCCCATGCCTATGCCTGCAAAAACATTACTATTCTATCTATGTAGACTACATTCTTAGTAGATGCCCAACAGAACTGATGATACAACTAGCTAAGGCATGCCGCCGCCTAACTACACCAACCAACCTATGTGAAGTCCTCTAGAAGGGGTAAGAACATGGTATGGACCAACGATCCTGACTTGTTAGCAAAAATACATCCACCCATAAGTTAGAGTATGTATGCACGTGCATGCCGCATGATTTGCTCCTCTATTGCATCATCGGGTAGATGAGCAAAATTGTCGCATAGCCAAGTAAGGCTCAGACTGGCTTCACGTGATGGAACCCCAGGGAATAGCTCCTCAGCAACCTCATACACACTAACCTCTACCTGGTGGAGGTGTTACCAACAACTAGCAAGCCGTCAATTGGCAGTCCTAAGTGAACTTCCACATCATGTAGAGTGATGGTCATCTCTTTCTGTAGCATGTTAAATGTATGCATCTCTAGCCGCCATCACTTTACTAGTGTAATGTTGAGATGTTAGTCAAGATGAATGTATAGGAGGCACATATGACCTATAAATCCAGCCTTTAAGTAAAGGACAAAGCGCTCATCAATGGTTCTTCTAACCTGCACATGCCTCAATGTCGGTTCCCTTTATCCAACGACAAGGGCATTAGTTGAGGCTTGAAAAAGAAAAGAAAGTACATTTAGAGATGTGAATATAATGCATGCGAAAGTGTAAAGACTATGTCATGCGTGTATTCCTTACCTCATCAATCCAAACAGCTGATGAACGGTATCTCTCCTACATGGTAAGCAATAAAAGATCAATGGGGCCCAACTCCATCTAGTTTGCACAAATGAAGGAAAATATTATAAGATAGATCAAATGCAAGATCAAAAAGAATAAAACACAAGTGTATAAACTGTTTCACAATATTATTGATAATACATGTCAAACCTGTCCATACCCTGTATCAGCCTATCTGGATAACTCCTCCTTATTATGGTCCTTTTGCCTACATAGACCACATGACAATTTGTTAAGTTGCTCTCTATACTCCATTTATATTTTATATCGCTTTGTTCTTGGCTTGTCCTTTAGGCGTGTAGTCCCTGGATTAGGGATTAAATAAGGAAAGTTATTTGGGATAGGCCAGTCAACCTCATCACAAAATTGATGAACTACAAAAGGTAGTTGCTAACTGTTCGATGCATCATCAACCACCCTAGTGACACCAGCTCCCCTATCTAAAATAAGGCATACAATCTCCTCTCCTCTATGTTCTATGACTCCTTGTTTTAGTTTTCATAGAAACCAGGACCATGCTGCCATAGACTCAGATGGTGCAAGACACAATGCAAGGGGTAATATGTGATTAGCCCTATCCACACTATATGCCACGAGCAAGAATGTTTGCATTTGCCATATAGAAATGTACCATCAATACAAACAATTGGCCTACAATGCTTAAATGCCTCCACACAAGGGCTAAAATTCCAAAAAAACCCACTTGAAATATGCCTCATTCAGTTGAGGCAATCTTGTCCACTCCCATTCCACTAACGATCATGGATTGGTGGTCTTCATTGCATAGACTAATTTTGGGAGTTCATTATATGATTGCACCCATTCCCTATCTACTATAGCAATTGTCTTTCTCTTGCCTTCCCGTATTCTTCTACGGGAGACCATATACCCATATATAGTCAAGTAATGGGACTTAAGCTCCTTTGCCTTACAATCGAGATATTTGAGTTTATTTGGGAATGGTCTTGTCCAAGTATTGGATTAGTACAAGAGTAAGGACCATCAAGCCTCATGATTACAAAAAAACCTCTTCTAATTTTTTAAAACAAGCCCTTATCCTCTATGAACAACCTTGATCACTTTTCGTGCAATGAGCTATCCATAAACTTTTCTTTGAATCTTCAATATGAAAATTGCAATGTGTTCTCATGTGGAATGCTTTAATAGCCTGGATTAAATCATCTTTTGTCTTGAACACCATTCCCTTGGTCAATCATTGGCTATCACAAATATTATTGCATAAAGCATTCACTTTATCTTCAAATGTCACATAACCATCACCATATCCACTCACGTTAAAATAAGGAATTGAATCTCTCACCAATGCCTGACTTGACAACACTTCTTGTGGTATTGAACATTGGGGAACTGCCAGCTGTACCCTTGAACCTCTTCTTCCACTTTATCCTCCTCTTCATCATCTCCCCCATCTTCTACAATAGCCCCATTTTCGTCAACATGACAATAACTATTGAAATGTTCCTCTTTTACCCTAGAACTAAACGCCCGTGCCACTTCCTCCTCAACTCTATTCTCAAAGATCGATATTGACTCATCCACTGGCATATGATCATATTCTTCACAACGCATATGTGAAACTGAAACCACCGCTTGCTCATGTGGAGGTGCACGAGCAGATGATCTAAGATGACAATGCTGACCTCCTAACATGTTGGTCTGTTGCCTGTACACATCGTCTCCACTATGATTGAAACCATGGGTAGTGTTAGATTGAGAAATGGTTTTCACAAATATTTTTAGAATTAACCTAACACCCAACTCAACAGCCATTGAAATCATATCATCAAGACTATCGTCATCCATAATTGGCATTAATATATACACAACCCCATGGCTCATATAATGAGTGTGCCTGTGTATTATCTTTAAATCATTGTTATTTCTATCTACACCAATCTTCTCACAAATCACTTCCTTAAATTGTTGAAAATTCACATAAGTTCTTACCTTTACTTTCCTAATAGAAGGCATGTCATATTGTGACTGATGAATTCCATCCACAATATTCCCATTTGCATAGAGAATGAATATTATGTAGTTGGCCATTTCAAACTTACCGATATTAAACTGCGATGTTAGATTGTACTTCTCATAGATTAAATTATGGAGAACATCTTCAATAGCTTAAACATTGATAACACATACCTCAAAAACTTTAATTTTCTTAATCAAACTAATCTTAACCCATTAGGGCATTTCACCAAACACTTTGTAGGCATCTATATTTATTGATTATAAGCTACCTAAATTGACCAATGCAAGCACGTAAATCTCACCATCACTATACTCACAACTTTTATTACACTTAGCATTTCAAAATCATCATCTAAATCACACTAAATAAGACAGAATGACACAATCACTTGCATAGGACATTTCATATGATTTTGAGTGAAACAATACGAAAAAATGAAAAAAAATCAAATGAGCAAGACATTACCTAACTTTGAGGAGGTGAATTAAGGTTGAAAGAGTCAATTTTGCTCCAAAAATTACCAGAGAAGGATGGAGGCGACAGAGACAGTAGAGAGGAGAGTAGAGGAGTTAAAGTTTCTGAGGAGAGAAATGAGCTGTTATCAGCGTGTTTGGGTTTTTCATTTTTTTTGGGGCTGTATTAAAGGACGGCTCCTTCTTTAGGATGTTGACAGCGCCTTTCATGTGTATATAGACATGAGGTGCCGTCTCAAATTTATATAGCACCTTCACTAGCCTACTTTATGAATATGTTTCCAAACTGTTCTACTTCTATATTTTTTGAAAAATAAGCCTAAAATGACCCAAAAACTAGCATTTGTGATCTGATCATGGATCAAGTCCGACCCAACTCGATCCAAACCTACAGACTTGCTCCACATACGACCCGCGCCTCCATTTCCAATCCATACCCGTCCTTCCACATCCTACTCATTCCCAGGTAACTTATTCACGCTTTAGTTTAACATTATTTTTTTTATATAGTGTATAATATTACTTATATGTATAATATAAAGTAAGAAAAAAGAAATAAAAAATATGAAACTTAAAAGAAAAAAAAGAAAAGATGGGATAGAAAATAAAAAAAGTAAGATATGTGTTGTATTTATTAAAAAAAAAGATAATAATAAGAAAAGCAAAAACAAAAATAAAAATTTAATTTACAAATGAAACTTGAAAAAAAATCTTACCATGTAATTAATTATAAAATATATTTTATCACTTAGGAAAAAAAAATCACATGTTCTTTAATAAAAGTCAAGTTGATAGTTTTTTAGATTGTCAAACTAACGATCCATTTTTCTAATCAAAATATTAAACTTTAAGGAATTTAAAGAGAAATAGTTCAAAAAAAAAAAAAAACACATCAAAGTTTTTATTGAAAGAACTATGTATTATTTGATCCCAATTAGTGAGTACTAGTCACCTTCGAGGCGACATAAAAAAAAAAAAATTCTTTTCTCTTATCTTTGTAAATATTGAATTGGTTCTATGTGATCACTTGTCTTGATTTATTAAAATACCCTAAACCATCACCTACTTAAATTAGAAATGGTTTAATTGAATAATAGAATAGATGGTTAATTGTGAACATAGTTAGATAGTTTAAATGAGTAAAATAAGTAAATAATAGAAAAGGAATAGGCAAATTGATATAATTAAATAGCTAAATAGGTTAAATTGAGATTTGAGAATTTATATATTATTTCCAAAATGTATATTTTCTTCAATTATCAATTTTATAAATTAAACTTTTCAATTTTGATTTCATTTAAATTCCTTTTACTTTAAATCCGAATTCATAAATCTCAAAACAAACATTTTAAATGTTTTGTAAACTCCTAAACCCTTGGATTTTAGTTAACTTTCATTTTTGTAAATCTTTATAATTTTTGAAATCAACTACTAGTTTAAAAATATCAGTTATCAAATCCAAACTTAAATTAGATATCAGTTTATAATAAAGTAAACTTCTAGATTATGTTTTTAAATCAAGTTGTTAATTTCTATAATATAGACTCTCAAATTATTTTCTAATTACTTTCAATCCTTAAAATAAATATAAGAAAGTTTTAAATACAATACCCTATATTAAAAATACTTTAAATATATATATATATATATATATATTCATCTTTCTCTTTTTCTTTTCTTCCACCTATCTCTCTCTCTTTTCTTCTCCTTTCTTCTTTTTCCTTCTAAGTTTTTCCTCTTCTTCTCCTTCTCCTTCTTCTCTTCTTTTCTTCAAAATCAAATCATAAATCATATATCTCAAGCTCAACAAAATCATGAGGAAATCAAAGGTAGAAAACAAGATGGATGATAAAAATCTTGCAAGAAACCATTTTAAGATCTTAGAAGAAGCAGTGGAAGAATGATCAAGATGTGTGATTTATCTAAAAAGATAAGTTTAGTTGTTTTCTTGTTTTGATTGTTATTTATATATGCAAATGTTGAATTAGAACTAGATATATATAGAATTTATGATGATAGTTATAAACTAAAGATATATGATCATATTTGCTAAAATCTAGATATATGTTTATTTATGTAGGTTAATTATTTGATAAAATGAAATGAAGGAATATGATATGAGTATATATATAGAAGTGTTTATAAGTTAAGATTATATATGATTATGTTAATAACAAGATGATTTTGCTGAGGTATGAAGACAAAGGAAAAACGAAGCATAATCCCCCTATCCATCATGGTTGTATCACGACCTTGATGCATGCGAAAAAGGAAATTAGGGGTGATCACGACCATGGCGAAGGGCTTTATCTCCTTTAATCAAAAGTTAAAGCACGATAACCAGCATAATTTTACATGTGATTGACATTAAGGCCGAGATCATGGCCGTAGCAAAGAGCGTGATCTTCTCTAATAATGCATTTTCAAAAGTAACAACCTATATCACGGGTGTGACGAGGGGCATGATCTCCTCTAATGATAAATTTTTCCCTTGTCACGCCCGTGACAAGGCACATAATGCCCATCGCGGTTTCCATCACGGGCATAATGAGGCCAGTGATGATGATCACGGTCCTCATCACGGGCGTGATCTTTGTCCTAGTGTTGTTAATAAAAAGAAAGAAAGACAAAATAAAATAGATAAATGATAGATAAAATGACATGTTAGTGTTTGTATAATTAGGAATGAGTTAATGAATTAAGAGGATTAGTAATTATCTTGGGTTAACATAGTTCTAAAGTATAAAATGAACTTAATTAGTAAACTTAAGTTTAAATTGACTAAATAGACTTCAATGAGCTAAAATGAATTAGATTAATTAAGTTTAATCATCTTGACTTAGTAATTGAATTAAATGATTAAAACTAATCATGTTAGCTAAGTTAAGTTAAAATAGATATATGATAATTACTTAAGGATATAATTGAATCTAACTTAGTAATTTAATTAAATGAGTAAGTCTAATTAACTTGATTAAGACTAAGATAATATAGGCTTAATAAGCTATAATTGGCTTAGATCAAAATAATAGGTTAAACCTTAAACTATAAGGAGTACGTAATTTCTAAAATATGTTAAATTAAAGCTTTGTTTAATAAAAGAAATGATTTGACAGCAACGGAGAACTGTTCGTATCATGGCGGGGCGATCTTCGCAACCATAATGGGGTTCTTATTACATGTCTAATCAAATAGAAATATAAAATGAATATTTAATATGAAAGTTGATGTAAGTTAATAATATTTGCTTGTGAACCTACCCTCTAGTCTATCTCCTAATTCTTGTGGATTGTGGACGTCATTTAAAGGTACACAGTAACTTTTGTGTTGTATACTAGGAAAGACATCCTAAATGAATGAAAACTTAAATTCAACTTAATAATTAATGATTTTTGCTTATGTGTATGCCATTGAATTCGGTTCAGGGAGCGACAACCTTATCCCGGGGGGACACGGTAGTTTAAACACTTAGGCTACTCCTGTCATGATGCAATGACTTTTATAAATGGCTCGGCAGATAGCCGATAGGGCAAATTGTATTGGCATAACATCTACTTAGACTAGGGGTTAATTAACATGTTTTAGTTCACGTTTATGTGACTAGTTGAACTAACTAATGTTATGGACTGGGATAATAAGTGGCTCAACGGATAAGTGGACCAGTTGAATTAACACTATAGTTTAGGTACTTAGGCCACTCTTGTCATGATGCAATGATTTTTATAAGTGGTTCGGCGGATAGCTGATAGGGCAAATGGTATTGGCATAACGTCTACTTAGACTTAGGGTTAATTAACATGTTTTAGTTCACGTTTATGTGGCCAGTTTAACTAACTAATGTTATGGACTGAGATTAATAAAGTTGAGTAACAACTATAAACCCTTGATGAAGCTATTTCTTGTAACGTTATGTAGGAGATATAAGTATTCATGTTGCCTATATCAACCCCCTGAGTAATTGCTATTACTCAGAACTCCGGATCCTCAAAGATTGTTCTGAGGTGTGAGTGCTCCAGTATTGTTTGATTTACTTTAATGGAAAGATAATAACTTGTTGTTTGATGCATTACATTTAGTTAAGCTCGTGTGTCATTTATGTATGGTTGTGTTACTATATATTAGGCTTCGGCTCATTATTATTATTGTCTTTTTATAGATATTATTGATGTTGATGAGTCCAAGTTGTTGTGATGATGACGCTGACTCGGGTTATGGGTGTTTCTGAAGATTTTAGGAGGAGAAGTGAAATGAGTTAGGACAGTGGTTATATTTTAGTTTAGTTTGTTTTGTTTTATAAAGAGCTGGATTTATCTTCGAAATTGTATTTTCTTTGAAGGGCCTTGAGGAACCCATATTTTGTAATAGGCTTTTATAAAGCTTTATTTAAGTGAAAATTCTTCCATTCGTACAAGAGGAAGGTAGAAATGTTTTTGTTTCGATTGTTTTATCGTTGCTTAATCCAATTATTATGAAAATCTAATTTAACGTTTTAGAAAATAAAAGTGGTTAGCAATGTTCAACACAAACAAATCCTTTTAAGGAAGCCTGAGCATATAATATATAAAGTATTATACGTGGTAGTAATTGCCTTAATGAAATTTTAGGTTGTTACATTTATAAATTGTAAATGTAACACTTTGTAACATTAATAAAAATTTTTAACATTGAAAGGATAAGTTATAACTTAAGAATTTTAAGTGGTAACCATATGATTTTAATATAATAACCCTTGAATTCAGAATTTCTAGCATTTAAAAAAAATTGGTTTTTAATTGGTTTTTATCGGAGACTCGTAGCTAAGTTAGGATCAACTAACCCATTGATCATAACTTGCAATTTTTCATAATTGTAGTTGTGTGGCAACTCCTTTTTGAATATTTTTTCAATTCCTAATCGAGAATTATTGTCAAATGAGTTAGGCTTTGATACAGATCAAATTTAAAGAAATCAAACCAGAAATTGAAAAATCCATGCTTGACATATATGATAAAAATATAGAAGTAAATTTAACAATAGCCTCCTAGCCTTTAACTCTTGTGTCCATTCTTACATTTGAGTTAATCGAATATTATAATGTTTGAAACATATTCAATAAAGAGATTTATTTTATATACACGAAAACTGCACCCTATTTCGAAATAAAGTTAGCATATAACAAGATTCGACGCCCCTTCAACATGAAAATTATGAAGATGATTAAGTGAAGATCAAATGAGATGGAAAATATCTACTTTACAAAATTGAGAAAGTAAGAAGTTAATACATGGCACGAATTCTACAAAACTAAAAACACTTGTCATTACAGATCATATGTATTTTTTGCCATTAAAGAGTATTTTGTAAAACATTCTTATAAAGTTATATGAGAAAATTTATGTGTTTTTTGGCTTTTATGGGCAGCAAGGCTTGTACTTGTACCTCTAAGGAGTTTAAATTGATTTGTCCATCAGACTTTGCATATTGAGTGAAATGGCCCAAGAGTATGACCTGTAGAGTTAAAATGAATTAGACACGTTTGACATGATAAAACTAAAAGAAGAACTTTTAATTTGACTATTTCACTCTTGACCTTTTTCAAGAGCATATATATAGTTAGAGATATCTTTTTATAAGGTTGGACCCAATAAAAATCCATAAAGAAGAGGACTCAACTTAATTGTTGATTATTAGTAACATTTGACGAGCATCATCTATAGCTAAATTCTATAAATACTCAAAAGCTCCTTCTCATGTGAAAAGATGCAAAAGTTCAAATGCTTGATTGCTATTTCAAATGAAAGAAAACTTAGAATATAATACTCTGTTTCTTCTAAAAAATAGCGGGATTGATGTTATATAACTTGTTCATCTGTTACGTATATGTTCTAATTGTTTAAAACTACCCGCTCTTCATGCTCACCTTGTCCAAGTTATCTTCACATGTCATTTCATGTCACTCTTTCAAAGTCACGTGAATGTGAGGCTTATGCTACATGCATGTGATAATTATAATTGAATCCTCTCAACTATATTTCGGTAGCTTATGAAACAGATTAAGTGAGTTGACAACCTAACAATAGCACCTTAAGGAAGAGTATAGTTGGCTTGATTGACACCACTACAGCACTGCCTAAGAAAAGTTAACTTTAACTTGCTACAAAATAATTGCAACACTTAAAGATGCCATCAAGGCAACACTGCACTAATAGGTATGTATGAAACTGTGCAAATAAGAAGCATACTACAAGAAAAGCCCAGACCATGATTTAGTTCATAGCAATATTCTTTTATCTCATACTAGAGATGGTTGTTGCTACACTTGCATAATAGGGCGTGGCTCTAAATAGTAAGTCCTCTTAGTGCTAAGCTTTAAGGGCATCGTCCAACTGGTTTAACTAATCAATCCTTTGCTATTAAAATAAGATATATGCCCAATGTGTCTAAAATGAACTTGTTATTCGAGTAGTAACTTGATGTTATCCGAGTGGTATATAAATGTATTTTATAAATAGTGGCGCAAACAATCCCAAGTTGGTGCCCGATGTTTCTTACAGCTTCGTACCCTTTTGATCCTTGTTTTGCATATTAAACCTTTTTTGGGTCTTGAAGTCAAATTTAGATCTCATCATAGAAACAACAATCTTAGAATTTTATGAACAAAATACTAAAATAGGTGAAATTATGAGAAGATTATATGCAACTTTAATGTATCCTTTCCCATACTATGTAAAATTATAGCATTCTAATTTGCATTATAAATGTACGAATTGTGGAAACTATAGTGAGAAAATGTCACAAATCCTTATCCAATAGCCACGGATACCTATGTTAGCGAGTGTTAAGAATTATCAAGAAAAAAAAGAAGAGTAGAAAATCAAAGCGAAGCTGATGCCATGTGTATAGTATCAGCTATTAGATTCAAACTCTCTTCGCTCCAACCAGCATTTTTCATGGCATTATGGCTAGAAAAATGACTAAAATCAAACATCTTAATTTGAAACAAATCCCAGATCTAAGATGGGATTAACTAATAAATCCATCCACAAGTCCCTATGAAAAATATCATTGACGTGCAATTGGCACGGTCATTTATCTACGGATTTGATCTAGGACAAAGTATTCGATTCAATAGTAATGGTAGAGCAACGAGCAACCTAAAAGCAGTTCCGAAACAGTAGTTCAATGCGATTCGATTCAGCCTGAAGGTTTTTGCCGAAACCAAAGCACTGAACTGCTTGGAGAATATGTTTGTCTTGCGGTGTGTACCAACTGCTTAAGAGAATATGTTTGTCTTGTCGTGTACCAACTGCCAGTACTAGGTGCTTTATAAAGCTAGCATCCAAACCCATCCATTTGGCATTTAACAAACCTCCACAGAAAAAAGATGTTTCAATAGCCTACTTTTCGTCATTGAAATATTTAAAATTGAACGGTTAGGCATGTGAATTTTTAGAAAAAGGCAAAATTCAATTTCTACTCGTCTATTTTACCCATATATATATATATATATAAATATATTCCAATTATTGGTACTTTCCTAGTATTTTAGTTGAAAGCGAAATAGTAAAATAAGATCTTGAAATACCAATTTTTAAAAATTTGAAGGTCTGAGATACGATTCTCCAAGATAAGTGGTTAAATACATATGAAAACAAAAATATCATATTGTTGAATTTTTATTTGTATCAAATTAGTATCGAATCGGTATCGATTCAATATAGGTTAGATTTAATCAGATTATGAGTAAAACTGTCAGTTTTTCATCGGTATTATATCAGTATCGGTTCAGTATCTATTCAGTTTAAAATATGCCAAAACGACATCAAAACAATGATCCTAATAGTATTACCATAATACGATTAATTAGAGTAAAAAATATTTAAAATGATAGTCCTTGTGCTTGATGATAAATCACCAATTCATGGCCACAGTGAGGGCTAATTACTCCTATCTGTTCTCCTCAGAAAAGACAGGCTCCATCTTCTACTTAAAAAGATGTTGCTTCCTTTTTATCTTATCCTCCTTCCCCAAGCTTAAAACAAGATGTTGCTTCCTTTTCATCTTATTCTTTATCCCCAAGCTTAGATTGGAGCTTGCTCGGAGTTCATCGGCTCAACAGCAAGTGATTGGATTGGAGTGAATGTGACAAATTCCATGCTTCAAAATCTTTGTACCGTTTCACGGTCTACATTCACTAGCAGTGGCTCACCACCACTAGGATGGCCGATGCTGGAAGTCCGGCTACCATTCTTAGCAGCAGTTTAAACTTGACATATAAACATACAAGCAATATGTGTCCAAGTCTTTTACCAAATCAGGTTCCTTCAGAGCCTCTTGAAAATAGCAAATAACAATATATTAGTGTAAGCAAGAACACAGACACACAGAATTATGGTTAATTAATGCTAGATCACATCTTATCTGCGATAATCAATTCTAGTGCATGCCATTCATCCCCCGCACATGAAGTGCGTAATACAATAAATGCATGAGTCATGGGATTCTTTATTTCTTCCCCCCATGGGAATGGAACAAAATTTTGATTCCATCATTCACTTTACCTCAAGAAAATTTACAATTGATGGAAAATATACAAATATACACACACTTTGATGCTCAATTCTAAACTCTAATGGTTAAAGGATGTCATCAATCAGAGCAACTTTGACCAAGTAGTCTATTCCATCAAAGCTATTCTGTCAAAAAGTGCAATGATCTTTCAAGACCTGCCTAGCAAGATCATAAGCTCCACTTCTTTTATATATCAAATGCAAATTGTAAGCAGCTTCTCTACGAAGATCACAATATCCTGGCTTTGGATTTTCCATAGGTGATGAATCATGGGGAAGTCTTGGAATATCGTAATCCTTTTCATAACTTGCAAGCACTTTTTCGTAGTAAGATGCTGCAAGAGATAGTAGTCCAACCTGATGAAATGCCCGAGCAACATTGAAAACGGCTTCTTGACTTTCTTTGCAAAGTACCAAGTTTTTGAACAGAAATGCGAGGCCTTGCGTAATGCATTGGTGCTTGTTTGCGAGTCTAAACCCAAGTGCTAAGTTGATCAATGAAGTTCCTGCACAAAGATTAATCAAGGGATTCTCAGGCAGCAATTTAGATGCTTCTAGGTATTCCCTTGCAGCGTCTTGGTGATGACTGCTAAAAGTAAACTGATGCCCAGTGATGACAATAGGAGGAGCACAAGACTTGTCTTCAGCACGCACATTGCGTAAAAGCTTGGAATACTTCGTGTAGCTTATCTCCAATCTTGAAATAACTTTATAGTAACAATTCCATGCAAAAAGTCCATAATGATCCTTTTGAAGCAACTCTCGAACCCACTCAAATCCCTGCTTAGGATCTGTGGTGATATATGCTATCCGTGCTGCCAGAGATTCTAGATCAGTCTTCTTTTCAGGACTCAGTTTGTTGCTTGCCAATTTCAGTGTGCCATTAATAATATCTGAAGCTTCCAAGTACCTCTGCAACGACACGAGTGCTCTGCACAAATCTAGTATAAGAGCCTGGTGCTCTTCGTTCTCCCATAAAATGTGTAGAGAAGCCTCGTTTCGCTCTGGCTGGAAATTTTCCAGCTGGAGGTTTTCTGGCTGTTCGTCATCAGAAGGATCAGTATGACAAACAGCTTCAGAAGCCATAGAAAGAATCTTCTCGCCCTGCAAAATCTTCCGCTTCTCAAGCAACCTTTTTGCTCTCCCTGCTTTCAGTAAGTCTGAAGAGGAAGCAAATGGTCTGAAACCACGAAAGATGTTATCATGGTGATGATCATCCAAAATTTTGGCCCTCTCGAACAGCACAGTTTTTGATAGTCTTCTCTTCGGTTTGACCTCTTTGAGATGCCTTTCCACATCAATTGCCGTGCGTAGGAGGGGTGTCATAATATCAACAAAGTGATCAGTCATCCCTTTTGTTTTATAAATGATAGCAAGCTTCATTCTTACTTTTCCATGAATCCACCACGGCACAGCTCCTTCCACATCCACATTCCTCGACTCAGAATCCTCTGGAGGAGACAGCACAGATATGGCTTCATCTTCTTTATTTTCCTCAAGAAGTAGAGATGCCAAAGCAAGCCGGGCACCAACATTGTTGTCAAGTATACGCAAGCCTTTGTAGAAATATGAAATAGCTTCAACCCTCTTTTCCAATGACAAATAGCATTGAGCAAGCTTCATATGCAACAAGCCATTGGCTTTGAAATATCCCTCCAAAATCCCATAATATTCCAATGCAGAGTCAAAATGTCCAAGGCTCATATAAGAATCAGCTACCTGGAAAATCAGATCGGCGCAACCTTCTGTAATATACCCTCGCAAAACCCGAAAGCCATTCTCCGCCTTCTTTAAATCTCCAAGGTGCAGATGGCATATCCCAGCTTTAACCATCAAGTTCAGAGGGAGCTCCCTTTTTGATTCTTGAGACTGAATCAGCTGAAGAGCTTTATCATACAAACCCCGCTCCATGTACATCGCAGATAACAATTCAATCACAGTCCAATCAGCATCACATTGCTGGCTTTCGACATATTCCAACAATATCCTAACACCATTATCATGCTGTCCACACCTAAGGTACAACTTCGCAGCAGTCGTCAAAGCATCCACCCTATCAAGACAGATCTTTTGTATCTGCACATACGATTCGGCCGCCTTTCTATAATCCTTAATCTCGAGATAAAGAGAAGCAAGCTGAGCCCGCAAAGAAACATCCACAGGATCAGCAGTGATTGCTTTACAAAGACAATACCTGCCTTGGGAAATATTTCCATGATCAATGGACCATGTGAACAGAAGTTTCCAAAGTGATGGATCTTTCGGAGTAAGATGTGCAGCAATCATGTAAAAGTCCATAGCTTTCTTATCATTACCAAGAGTATCGTAGATTAATCCAAGAGTATGATATGAATCAGGGAAATTAGGAACAAGCCTTACGACTTCGTTCAAAACAGAAATCGCTTCTTCATAATCACCACTTGCGTAGAGAAGGTTCGCGTCGCCGAGCATTCGGGTGATTTTAGGATCTTGCTTCTTTTTTGACCCCTTTCGTCTTCCTTTCCGCTTGAGCTTCCTTTTTTTTCTCCGGCTGCTGCCGTAATTCATAGCTTCCATGATCTCTTCCATGGTGGCTCCTGGATTTTCGCCTAATTTAATCCTCTTTAAGGACTCTTCTTCTTCGGCTATGGGGCGGCTGGAGAGAAGTTTCCGTTTTTTTTCTGCTAGGGCTTCGTATTCGATGCGTTGAAACTGCTCGTAAGGTTGGAAACCACATGAATCGTTTTCTAAGAAATCGAATGGGTTCATCCCGCTTTGGAATTTAAAGTTATTGTCGTCTTCTTCTTCTTCCTCCTCCTCCTCCTCTTCCTCTTCTCCACCATCCTCCACCACCTCTTGGTCTTCTGATTGAGACACATCTCCTGCGATGTCGTCTCTGATAGCTTCTTCCTGACCTGTGGAAGGAGCAGCCATCTGGGTTTGTCTCTGTCGGTGGATTCGATGAGTGTACCAAATCTCAAGACAGTGATGAGTGGATTTGCAGACTGAAGTGAAGGATGAAGGCTAGGGTTATGACGGTAGACCAGACCAGATTGAAGCTCAAAATAAACTACTGCTCCATTTTAAAGAGGACAAAGAGGTCTATTCTGTTCTCCATGCTTTTGTTTCCATACCAATGCTTTATTGGTTCTGTTATCGATTAGTTTATTTTTTTTTTTTGGTAATTTATATCTATAATATATATATATATATATATATATAATATACACAAGGGTGTAAAATATATTTTACACCACTAAAATTAATGGACAAATGTTGTAGTTTACAGATCATCTTTATCCTTCTTTTGTAATTATACAATTGAAATTTTCAATTTTCAATTTATATACCTATTAAGATATTTATTTGTTACTATTTATAATTCGTTTTTATCTATTAAGTTTTGTTATCTCTATTCTTAAATATGGTAACTCTCAATGCAACACTTATATATATATATATATATATATATTATTTATTTATGAAGTTATTGGGTTGTAAGTGAGCCTAGATAATTTGTAGGCTACTCGAGTCGGTGATAACTCGACTTCAATTGGACTACAATCGAGTCAAGCTTGAATGCGAGCTACTCAAGTAATTATCTAATTTGACTTTCAAAATACTCGAATCAAGTAGCTTACGAGCCTAATTAAGTCTAACCGAGTTGAGTTCAAGTTTAACCAGCATCGAACTCTAAGTTTTTTATTTGAGTCGAGTTTGAGATTAGCGTTATATTATATCTACTCGATCTGTTTACAGTCTTACCATATATTCAATAAATCCGCATAATCAATACAAATTAGGAAGAGAAGATGTGGTATGAACTAAATATTTAATCAGCTTGATATATGTATAATTATAAAAAGATAACATTTGAGATATAAATAATGACAGTATGTCTAAAAATGATTACCGAAAATATCATCATAATTTTTCTACCAATGTCACTTTTATACCTACGTAATCATGCGTGATATGTTATGATATTATGTTACAACACATAAGCAATATTGTAATATTTTTATAAATTGCTACATCTATTATTATTAAGTCAATCTTATTAATTTGTGTCAAAAAATCTACTTCTATGGTACGGTAGTTATTTTATATCTATTATATCTATTGTTATTAAGTTAGTCCCTATAAAAAAAAAAATCTATTTCTATGGTACAGTAGTTATTTTATATTGTTATATTATTATTAAGTTAATCCCTTTGATTAGTGTCAAAAAATCTATTTTTATGGCACCATAGTTATTTTATCATATTGAATCGTTATTATTGTCTTTATTTCAATAACAAACCATCATTATCTTTTTTTTTCGTTAATAAATATATAGATTAAATATATATTATATATAATATATATATATAACTATAGATTATGTATATATATTTATGTTATATGTGATACATACATATAGGATACAAGTTATGTATCACATATGTACGAGATCTACAACTATAATATTATTAAGCATATACTTAATATTATAATAAAAATTTTTGTCAAAATCATTGAATACATATTTTTTATATTAAGAAAAAATACAAAATCATGACATATGTTTTAGTACTCCTACAAATAAGTGACATATGTTTTGATTTTCAACAATAACATGGCAAATGTTTTTGTACTTTTACAAATAAGTGACGTAAGCTTTGCTTTTGACAAACACATTACCCGAATTTTGCTAATTTTACAAACAAATGACCTAAGTTTTGATTTTTGACAGGTATATGACTTGTATCATTTCACTTTATATTAATAATAGATAAGACACATGTAGTTTTTTTTTTTTTTAGTGGTTGATAATATTATCATATGAATTTAATTATTGTAGCTTTTTATTTATATTATTTGGTTAAATTCCTTTAGTAGTATTTTGTACTAATGAAAAAAAACCACATTTCCTTAAAACTCATGCCACTTGTTTATAAAAGTATTAAAAACACATGTTATCTATTTGTTAAAAATAAAAAGCCTAGGTCACTTGCCATGCATTTGTCAAAAATTAAAACTCAGATAATTTGTTTTTCAAAAATATCAAAGCATAGTACATATTTTTTCACCCCTCTATATCATCATAACCACCAACAAATAAATCAAATTGAAAAAAAAAATCCTTAATTAGATTGACAATTGACATATACTATTTAACTTGAAAATAAAGCTAGTAAAGATAACTTTAATTTTTGTAATTTTTTTTTTCATCTTAACATATAACTTTTAAATTCTTTCTTTTAATACCTCAACTTGTTAAAGTGAAATAAACTGTGTTTGTGGTAATAACAATAGTGGAAAATATACTAGTGATGACGATAGTGTTAATAATAATAGTAACGACATCAATGAAGGTGGTGAAAATAGCTGTAATATGGTGGTTTTAGGCTCATAATGGTGAGGTGGAGAAGGTGATAATAATTGATAAAGGTAATGGTAGAGGTGGTGGTGATAGTGTGGCAGTGGTAATGGTATTGATGAAGTGGTGTTGATAAAAAAGAAGAGTTAATTTGCGTTTTAATTTATTAATTTTAAGGTGACCCTTATTTTACATATTTGCACAATCACAATGTAACAACTTGCATACCTATGCTTTATCTCTATAACACTACCTATAGAAGGATATAAATTAACCTCTAATTGATCAAGAACACAATAAATATCAATAGTAATGATGGAATAGTGACTATAAAAGAAAAACTAGTGGTGATAATATGGTGTGGTAATTGTGTTATTAATAATGCAATTGCTATGATACTAACAATGGTAGAGTGGTTGTAAAGTGACAATACTATTACATATAAGTTTTTCAAGATAACAATAATAACAACAAAGGTCGTGCATTGTGAATGGTGTGAATAGTAATGGTAGCAAAGTGATGATAATATGATGATTATGGTATTGAAATGGAGCTAGAAATGGTGATGGCATAGAGGTGTTAGTGGTAGTGGTAGTGGTAGTATTAGTAGTGAAATAACAATGACAAAATGTAAATATTAGTTTTGAGTTTCACCAAGACTTGACTTTGGGTTTCACCAAAACTTAACTAGAGTTATTATCATTGTAATGCCTCATAGAGAAGATGACCATTCTTAAAATTTAAAAAATATACAAAAATTTTATTATTTGTATAAAATTATTTAGTTAAATATTATGGATTAATAAAACATGACCCTTATTCCTTGATAGTAATCATATGTAAAGATAAAAATATAGGTAAAAAAATATCAAAGAACGAAGCACAATATTTGAAGGGTAAAAAAAAAATATACATATACAAAGTGAAATTTAACTAAGGATTTCCCCCCTTTCCTAAAGCTTCTATGCCGCCAAAAAAGGAGGCAAAAATTGTTTATTTATCCAGTATTATAAAGGGTTTTGTGTATCATATCATACTTAGACCAAACATGACATACATATTTTAATTGGTTGAATTCTTTAAAAAGTTGTAAACTCAAATACAACAAAATTAGCTTAAAAAGCTAGGTCCATTCTTTGAGTTAAGGGGCCATATGCATATTATAAAAAGTTAAAGGATTCGAAATGCAATTTATCCTTAAAATAAAGGAGAATTGAAGTATTATAGACTTTACTCAATTGCCTACTTAGATCATCGATTCCAAGGGTGCTATTGGCCCAGACCTACCGGTTGGAACCAACTGTGATGACCTCTATACATGAAAGCATCTCCAACTAGACTTCTAGAATTTAGTGGCTTGAAAAGTAATGGTTACTGCATTTTTGTCTTTTAATCTTTTTAAAAAACTTTTTTAGCAATTTTTCATATTTTATTTAATTACATTTATTTCATAA
Source organism: Combretum micranthum (assembly GCA_024138025.1). Classification (NCBI taxonomy): domain Eukaryota; kingdom Viridiplantae; phylum Streptophyta; class Magnoliopsida; order Myrtales; family Combretaceae; genus Combretum; species Combretum micranthum. The sequence continues at coordinate 440,014 of JAMXBD010000150.1, read as the reverse complement.
TATTTTTAAATTAAATTAATTGTCTCAACAAATAAGATGTTACCATGTGTCGTTCATGATATGATGGCATTAGCACTTAAAAAAAACTCATATATTCTTTTTACTAAAAAAAAACACATATTATTATGCAATAGGATATAAACATAAATGAGGTTTTGTTAATCTACCCTTTAACGTATTTATATTATTTTAATTAATTTAATTATTATGGATCCATCAGAAGTATATTTTTTGAGAAATTACTTAATAGAGTTAACAAAAGCAGTTAAACGTTTCAAAAGAATAACAACTCAAATAAGAAAAATAAATTAATAAATAAAAACTTCAATAAAAAAGTTTTTTTTTTCTTTGGGTAGAAAACGAGCAGGAAATAGCTCAACAAACAAAGTACTACAAACTCATCACTGATATTTAGGATACTAGATATATCATAATGTAGATAAACTATTCTATATATATATATATATATTAAGGTAAAAGATAATCTATAATGTTAGATTAGTCTGTCCAACTAAGCTTTATATGAAAAGATTTATACGTTCAAAATAAAACAAAAATCTTTTAATTAATAAAGACACAAATATTCCTCAGCATAAATTATCATCTTTTTAGTTTTTATTACGATATCATTAGGTTTACATGAAGATTTAGTCATATCACTTAGGGTCATCCAATTAATATAAAAATAATATAATGTGATGAATCAAAAATTTAATGTGTACTTACATATTAAATTTTATAGAAAAAATGGCTAAAGTTAAAATAGGAAACATAATTGGGGTTCAAATTCATAAATGCCGGATATATTATTTTATTTTATTTCATTTACAAATAAGAAATCATAAACACATGGGTTTTGTCTTTCGTTTAGAATTGCAAGTTCTAACGATAGGTTGACTAATTTTATATAGATAGTTCACACAGTAGAAATATTTGTTTGTTTACAAATTTGCCGCCAATTAGTTTATGCAAATTTTAATTATAAAAAAATTACTTAAATACCAACACAAAATGTCATGTTCAACATGTGATTCTTCTTTTTATATGTATATTGAATGTTCAACATACAATTTTGTCAATCTATGGATATGTTGCAGTTTCAATATGTAATTTTTCTAGGCAATGATATTCTTAAATCACACGTACATATAACTTCTTTGATTTCAGATAAATCCATTTCTTAGATGCGATTATATGATGGTTTTTAGGTGATTAAAATTATATGATTTGTATTAATGTAATCTTAATTTATAGAATCAATGTACATGTGTTGCACTCCAATACCACATGAGAAAACATATATGTGTAATAATGAACAAGACTACATTGAAGGATATCTTATACAATAATAGATTATATCAATATTAACACTTATCCATATATAATAAATGTTTATTTCATTAATAAAACATTTATATCATCACATCTAACCACCATTTTTAACACAACACCCTATTATCTAATGAATAATAGAGTAGGTAAAGTAGCTATTAGAGATAGATAAATCTTTAAAATATTTACATATGATGTTACAAATATATTAATATAATCTCAGAAAATTATATATACACAATATTATTATAACACATGAAAGGTCTCACATTTTAGGTGTCAGCTAAATCCATAAAACAATCTACAAAACGAGGTTGAGTTCTAAATACCCATAAATGGACACAAGATATTACTCATATCCAAAAAAACACTCGATGCCTTTGTTGCTTAGGCTCATAAATACTAATTTGAATCGACTTACCTAAAAGAGAAACAAAGGTAGAGAATAATCAGTATTAAACAAATACTTACACACTTAGATATCACCAAATTATTTACAAGAATTACATTAGCTTATTCGCTAGTTTAACTCAAACATAGATTCTTCAACAATAAAGACAAGCTAGCACGTCACTAGACTAAGTTCCCCAGCTAGTAACTTTAGTCATCATTACTTGTGCTTCAGACCGGTAATGAAAACAAAATCCCTAGCTTATTTAGAGCAAAGTGAGTACATACATATAGAGGGTTATTTCGGTAATTGAGCTTTTGATATAATTTAATACCAACAAGGCTTAGAAGATCAAGTTCAACAAGGGATGTCGTGGGGAGATTTAGCTTGATAGGCTTAGAACAGAGATTATCAGACCTATTCATTTTGCTTTTGGCCTAATTTGATTTTCTCACGTGTGAAATGTAGACTCCAAAAATATTTTTCTAGGCTAATTTGGGCTTTGTTTGACTAAACTAGAGCTTATTTGTATTAAAATAAGCCTTAAGTCCTTTCATATTGAAAATGAGTTATTTTAAAGGGTTAATAGGCTTTTTGATATTATAAAAACCTTTAAACTCTTTCCAAGCCTATTTGCATGCTCAGCCCATTACTAAATAAAAGAAGGCTTCAATCTTAGTTGTCAGATCTTTACAAACAATCCAAAAGCTAACATTAGCTTTCATAATCTATAAATAAGAGGCTACTCTTCTCATTCAAGTCAGATTTCGCGTATTGCAAAGTTTGAGGCAACACAGAAACTCTGTCAAACATCTCCTGAAAAGATCATGATATCCACTTCGCGAAGAATGATTTAAGAAAGATTGAACTATTTGATTTGATCTTCTGTTACATTCAAGCACTCAAGAAATCGAGTTTGACTGTTCCTCCTACCATGCCTCTCTCTACGGCATCTATACACGTATCATCAACTCAATTTTCTCTCAAGTCGACGTCACACTTACTGCACATGATCAACTGAATGCAGCAATCCTACCATACAATACCAAACTCAAAAGGAAACAAAACTCATACTTCATAAGATAAATCACAACTTATCATATTCAAGCATTGAAAGGCATGTATGTGATTAAAAAAAAAAAAACCAGGAAGGAAGGGTGTAATATCATAGGATCACGATACTATTTAGAGAGTCTCGTACATAACTTAATCAAAACCTTATTCCAACAATCCTTATAGACCTACTTACTTTTATGAATAGTCACACATGATCCATCTTAAATGAATGACAAAGGCACCCGTATTTGCATTCCTTAACCTATGATGTTACAAGTATACAAATTCTTGTACCAACTTTGACCACTAAATTGCAGTTATTTTAGTGTGTTTTCTTGTTTGTCCTTATAGGGTCAATTTAACCATTGTACCATATTCTTACTAAGCATTGCTTCGGATCATTACTCTTCGGTTGGTATTCTTACCTTTTAAACTATAACTCAACCAATTTTGGGAATCATGAATGCATCTATTATGCATAGTATTAATGCACAATGCTTTAAAATCATGAGCTTCTAAGTTAGAGTTCTTAGCAATGACTATTTTATATATGTATATATACATATATATTTAGCCATTTAAGCATCATTATCAAATAAATAAGGAATGTCATTATATATATCATTGTTAAGGTACTTATTTGAGAAGCTAATGCAATCATTAAGAAACATTGTTAATGTTTACTAGTTAGTAAACATTTTTCACTCGTGTAATGATCGTAAGAGGTGTAAATGTTGTAGTTATTAGCATAAATCGCAACTATATCTTCTTATACGTTCTTATATTAACTTAGTTTCTTTATCTATGAATGTGAGCATTTACACATCAAGAGAAGCACTTGCCATTCTTTGATTGTCAGAGGCATCAAAACCTTCTAAGTTGAAATATGGCTACATTTTTTGCTCATGAATTAAAACAAATTAGGATTCTTAATTTTCAATGGCGTTTAGTGGATAAAAAGTGTCTTTTGGTCCCTTGATGACCATTTTACCCTCTAAAAAATAGTTTTAATTTTTTTAATTATTCAATCTAAGAGAAAAATAGTGTAAATGTGTTTTGTCATTAAGATTTCAGCATCAAAGCAATATGCACTTAATTTTAAAAACATAACAGTTAAGCATATATGAAACAAATACACGAGGCAGTACTTGCAATTTACCTAAATTTTATGGTTTAAAAGAGTTAAGAGTAAAATGGCAATAAACTAGATTAAGTTTATTTAAACAAAATCAATACTGTAGATTGTCAAGTACATAATCAGAAAGAATTTCGTGAGTATTACACGTCATGCGTAGTGTATACATATATACATATATATATATATAGTGTATAACTACTAATAGTTTTCTCATACGCAAGCATATGAGAAATGGTTATTTTAAAAACTATATTTCTATATTACCTCCATGTATTAACATATTATTAGTTGACATTCCATATATACATTTACATTACGTGTATTACTCATTCAACAATTTTTTCAAATACACCCACCCACCCACAAGTTAGAAACTTAATTTGGTTTTTTCTATTTCAAGATTCTGTTTAAAGCTGTTTAATTAATACGAAATCACTTTAATTGGTTCGTAAACCAAAATATATTATTAAAAATGCCAACGATTTGACCTATTTTAATTTAATTAAAACACCCTATATTTTTCTTTTTCGGACAACATATAAAAATTTTAGTGTACTCGTCCTTTATTTCTCTAATTTATCATATACAAATACAATTATATACATATGAGAGCTGATCCATATTTGAAACGCTAAATAAACTACAATAAAAGATCATGCAAAATTCTAAGCTTTTCAACATCAAGTTTTGGTTTTGGAAAAATAAAATTAAGGACGTAACAAGTATCTTTGCCATGATACGTACACCACCACGGTCAAAATTTAATTTTATAGACCGAAAGCCATAATATTTACTATGATATATGCACCACCATAATCAAAATTTTTTAGTACTAAGAAGGTCGGTGCCAACTCTTATATGGATTTTTATTAAATTAAAAGTGATAAAAATGCTCTACAATGGAAAGAAGAAGAAGAAGAAGAAGAAGAAAGCAATAAAGAAACATTAAATTGGATAACATAGACCAAAATTCCACGTGGAATCACACAACATAAACCAAAATTCCCCATCTTAGTATTACTAATTTAGTAAATATCTAATATATAGTTTTGTTATTAATTTTAATGGACCAATTGCTAGGGTGATAGGGACCATAAAAGTTTCCTTTCTAATTGAAGTGAAAAGTGGAAAATATTTGAGAAAGAATTAAGTGAACTTGGGCAACATAGATGTAACGTCCGGAGCTCTGCTCACCGAGGAATTATCTGCTTTGGCCATATGTTGCACGATTTTGTTTTTTTGATACTAGCACTTTCCAGGGATCACCCATCCTAATATTGCTCTACAAAGAGCATGCTTAACTTTAGAGTTTCGATGAACTCCAAACCATTATACCAAAAGGCACCTCTATGATTAAAGTTTGACCATCTATATTTGAGGGGTATCACATACTCTCTTACTTATAGAACTAACGCCCTTATGTTACATAAGTCTAAAACCACACTAGGTGATGAGGACACACTCCTCTATTTCTGGTTGGTGAACTGCTCTGATACCACCTGTAGTGCCTTAAAACTCCACCAACTGTGGTATTATCTGCTTTGGTCATACGCCGTACGATTTTATCCTTTTGGTGCCAGTGCTTCCTAAGAGGTCACCCATCCTATGATTGCTTTGCAAAAAACAAGCTTAACTTTAGAGTTCCAACGAACTTCAAATCATTAGACCAAAAAATACATCTGCGAGCAAAGTTTCACCATCTATGTATCACAATAGATATACGTATAAGGTTTGTGAGGCGATACAAAATAAAAATAGAATAAATAAATATAGAACATGAGCAATGCATAAGATTTAAATAGAAGCAAGATGACTCTAGTATTATTGCTCCATGAGGACCTTTTCCCTAGCATAATTGCCCCATCAGTTTTATGGCATCACTAGGGTTTCAGATTTTCCCATCCCATGACCCATCCTTTTGCAACACTTACACAAAACCATTATAAGTATATATTTTGCAAAATCTACACCAGTTTTGTTTTCTCATCAAAATAATAGCTTTTACTAAAAAGTTGCAAACATATGACAACCTTGTAAACATCGAATTCATTCCTATTACGAATTAGCTTGAGCATGGTGAAGAGCACACGGCATGGTAAAGCGACATAATGGGCAAAAGATACTCCCTGAGAGCCACCGCTTGATGCAATCTCCATGATATACATGCGAGCAAGGCAACTTTCGACCTTCCATTCCACAACCCAAATCATCCAAACAAATTGCGCACGTATCATCCATCAATTTCATTGTATGGATTGAAACCTTCTCCAATGCCTTAATAGAAGATTCCCTTGCACGACAAGTGATATCGTCTTCCTCCGACTGATAATTAAAATTTTCATCCTCCACTGGTTCTTCGTCATCATCAGAATCCTCTATGTCGGTGGTTGTCTCCCACTGATAATTAATGTTTTCATCCTCCCCCGGTTCCACATCATCATCAGAGTCCTCTATGTCGGTGGTTGTTCCGATGTTTTGAGTTCCGGGCCTCTCCATCTCCACATAGTGTCTCACATGATTTATATTCACTTCCATGAACATTGGTCCATTAGAGTAGTAATAGCTTTGCATCATAGACCTTGCCTCGTTACAAATCTTATCAATAAAACCTTGTTGAAAATCAATAGGACACCAAGGTTTGATAGGATTAAAGAAAGTGGAGACCTCGTGTTTGTGGGCATATTATCCTCCATGATGAAGACCCCGTTTTCACTTAGAAGATCATCTTTGTGCATGTTAATGATTTCTGCGTGTGTAGAATCAAGATGCTCACTAGTATTGGAATTAGAGGGAGTTCTAGTCACCTCTCGAATCGAAAAAGTTAGTGTGAACATGTGGGATGATGTATCATCGTTGGTTGTTTGGTTACTACCAAAGGGGATTCTAGGGTTGCTCATATGTGACCAAACTTCGGTAGTATAAAAGTTGGGGATTTCTATGTTTGACATACTATTTGTCTTCTCAGAGAAAAGAAAAGAAAAATCAAATTTAATTTTTGTAGGGATAGAGCACTAACCTTAGTCGTGGCAAGAACAAGAGAAGTTGACCTTTCCTTTGACGAACTAGGATATTGTTTTAAACGAATGAGGATTGCTTCTTCTTATTTGAGTAAAATTTAGAGAAGAACTTACCACTGATATAATATCTAAAAGATTTGATATTATAATGCAAATAAAGCTACCTATAATACATCCTTTTAAAGGGAAAACTCAATCTCAATCTATAATATATTAGAATAGTTTGGAATTCGATTGGATAAGCTTTATTTAAAAGTATATTTTCGAAATAAAACTAAGATCTTTTCATAAAAAACGCAAATATTTTATAGCGAAAACTATCATTTATGATATCACTAGATGAGGGTGGGCATTGATCGGTTTGTTCTAGTTTTTACTAAAATCAAACCATTAAATATGGTTTTGATTAGATTAGAAATTTTCTAACCATTAAATAATGGTTTGGTTCCATTTGGATTATGGATTAAATTAAAATTCTAATTAAAAAAACTTTGTTCTAATACTTTATATTTGTGCAAATATTCAAATATTGAAATCACTCTACAAATTCATATTATAATTCACAACAAAATACTTTATAAATTCATCACCTTTGTAATCCATAATTCTTTATAAAATCATTTAGTACTAAAGCAGTATATTCATTGACTGATACATAGTATATTCAAAAAAATCATCCAGTTAATCATTTACTAACAAATTTGGCTAAAAAGAATCATCTACCAATAAAAGTCATTGATAAATAAAAGTAATCTACTAACGGTATATAATGAGCTCCTAATACATAATAAGATATATAACTAAATAACAAAATCCATATTCCACAAAGTTCAAATGATTAATAAAAAAACAACAATAATAAGTTACCAATAAAGGAATATATCTTGAACCTGGAAAACAATTTAAAAAAAAAAGTTAATATTCACCAATATTCATCAAATAATAAATATCATAATAAACTCATAAGAATATATATGACACTTAATAAATTATCATAACAAAATTTATATTTATGAAGAAAATATTTTTATGTTTATCTAAAACGATTTAGTTTAGCTTTACGGATTAGTTTGGTTGACCCCTTCAAAATCAATATAAATTTATGAATTGGTTCGAATTGAGAATTTTCTAAACCAATTTATTTTAAAAAAACATATTTTCAATTTGATATGATTTGATTACGAATTAGTTCCTTTTGGATGGTTCTTTTGCCAACCTCTATCACTAGATATATAAAGATTTGGTCAAAGCACTTGGAGTTATCCAATCAAAATAAGAATAAATAGTAGATAACAAATCAAAGATTTACTAGGTACTTATCTCATTATAATTTAAATAAAAGACTATGGCTTAAATGAAAATAGGAAACAAAATTATTTTCAAATTTATAATGATGTAGGATACTTTTTTTTATTTTTTTTAATAAACAAGATATTATAATTGCATCGGTTTTGTGTTTCTTTTAGGTTCACAATCATAATCACATTTCACATAGCACATCGATTTTATCTTTCATCTATTTTTCAAGTCCTTTGGATTAAACTTTGGGCTGTCGTCATTTAAAAGTACCTCCACAATATAACTGCACCATGCATGTAGTCACTTCTTAACTTGCTATTACTAAGTATTTTAATAAAAGTTTGCATCTTTTTTTTTTAAATAGTTACTTTTTATTTTCTTTTACTTATTCTTTTCTAAAAGTCACTTTTAAAAGTTCTTTTCCTCTTTATTATATATCGGTGATTTAACATCGTTAGGAATAGATTTTCAAAAAAGTTTTCCTACGCTATACTTCTTATATTATACTATACACAATATATTAGCAATTTGTTATTAATAATCCATATTATATGCTTTGTTTTTTTTTTTTTTTTTTTGGCCCAACATATTATATGCTTTGTTATTGTCAATGGTTATCAGTGATCATGTAAAATTTGTCATTTATCTATGTGATGCTCTTGGCTTTGCCTTGTATACTATTAAATAAGGAATGGAACAGTTCTCCTCAAGTTTCAGTTTTTAGGTAATGCAAATAAAGTTATAGGAATTTGCCTACCTCCTGTGTAAGATATTCCATTGAATAATGCGGTTAAGTTGCCTTATTAAAATCAATTGACATTAGCCTGTTGTTTATATCTATATACACACGCAAATATATTACCAATACAAAACGAAGTGGAGTTGAACCTAGTATATTTCGCTTGAAAGATCAAGATGATACCACTAAACTATAAAATCATTAGCTCCTATTGTAAAAATAGTCATTTTTGTGCATATTCAACTATTGATTTGAAACCCTAAATTTCTTTTTCTATTTTTTTTCTCCATTTACTATAGACTACAACATTTTGGGAGGGGGTATAACAAATCTAAGTCAATCCCATTAGGATACTAGTGTTGTTTATACTTGGCTAACCTTTTTCGAACATGGTTGCTTTGCTCTTACATCTATTTTTTTTCAACATACACATTTAATCTATGTGTTGAAGGGAAAAATAAAAAGGAAAAATACTCAAATAAGCCACTGAAATTTTGTATTTTGGTCAATCAAGAACCTTAAGAATCAATTTGATCAATTAGCCCCTTTAACTTTCTAATTTGTTCCATTTAAACACTTGCCTTTAAAAAAGTTAGTGGAACAGTATCAGAATGCTGACATGGACACACACAAATGACTTTCTTGAATAAAAATTCATAACATGGCTTTTTTGGGCTTTTCAAACATATGTGGTATGTCAATCCACTAGTTTCTCATCTCCAGGAGGAACATAACCACCAAAATGAAGGAGAAAAATTGCTACTTTAATTACATAGCCCTTCTAGCCTTTAAGAAAGAAAAATTAGTCCTGGTATATATAAATAATAAAATATAGTGAATTGTCTCTTCATTCTTCACTATGTACTATAGAGCGGTTCTCAAGTGCTCACATTTAATAATCTAAGGCATCAGTTGAAAAAAATGTAATATCAATTTTTGTAAATCATAATCTTTTTCTAGGAAACCTATTCGAAGAAGAGATCACAGTTTCCTCTCATAAAATCAATGTTTTTGCTCTCATTTGTATCATCAACCACACAATTCTGATTTGCGTAAATGTTGCAATATATTTGTAAATGCAATATAGATGCACTAATATTTTGTCCACAATGTGCTGATTTATTTAATCATGTTATATTTATTATTTTATAATGTGAAAATCTAACATGTAAATTTTTTTTTTGCCTCATCAGCATTTATATGTGTTCATGTCATCATTTTGTCACTATTCTATCAACTTTTTAAAGGAAAGAATTTAAATGGAACAAGCTAGAAAGTCAAAGGTTTTATTGACAAATTTGAATCTTAAGGGTCTTAATGGACCAAAATGCAAAGTTCTAGGGGCTTATTTGAGAATTTGACAAAAAAAATTACATTGACATAAAATATTCACATTTTTAAAAATTTTTCATTTATAAATTTGAGTGAAAAGAATGACATTCTTTTTATTTATATATTTCTTTTTTGTAGTGGAAGAAACTAAAAAAAAAAAAACTCATGTATGAAGAAAGATAAAGAAAAACTTATATTAAAATCATCACTTTTATAGAGGAAAAAGCTTCTTGTGCAAATAGATACATTCTACATTTATCATCATGCATCTTATTTCATTATGTGGCTAACAATTTCATGAGTAATTTGCATACAATCATCATGGGGAAAGCTTACCTTACAAACATCAAGTAGATAGCATGCAATAGCTTTCAACAGCATTTGAAGTAGCATTGTTAGATCAGAAGCCATGTTGAGTTGATTCTAACCCATCGTCTTTTTTTCTTTTTCATCATTGGATGATTGTCTCAGCATAGGACGTCTAATTCATTGAAACTCCATGAGGAAGTACTTTTTTTCTTTTCTTTTCTTTTTTTTTTTTTTTTTTGCCTTCCTTAAGGAGGTACTTAGTAGACATTTTCACTTATTAAAATGATACTAAGAGGTGTAAATGTTATAGTTCTAAGCATAAATTACAAAAATATATATTCTTATATATTCTTACATGTTAGTTTCTTTACCTATGAATGTGTGCATTTAGACTCCACCTAGGAAAAGCACTTGCCAATCTCTGGTTGTTAGAGGCATCCTAACAATATTCAAGTTAAAATATGGCTACGTTTTTGGCCCATAAATTAAAATAAATTAGAATTTTTATTTTTTATGTCGTTTAGTGGGTTAAAAAAGTATCTTTTGGTCCTCTAATGACCATTTTACCCTTTAACAATAGTTTTGAACAATTTTTTTTTTTTTTTCAATCATTCAATCTAAGAGAAAACTAGTGCAAACATATTTCGCCTGTTAAGATTTCAACATCTAAGCAATAAGCACTTAATTTTAAAGATATAAGAGTTAAGCATATATGAAATAAACATGTGAGATTGTACTTGCAATTTAGCTAAATTTCATGGTTTTAAAATGTTGAGGGTAAAATGGCAATAAATTAGAATGAGTTTATTTAAACAAAATCAATACTATAAAGGGTCAAATACATACTCTCCGATGTAAGGTTTGATATATCTAAGCAATAGTAGAAGACAGAAACTATAGAATGCGAGAGTTAAGTTAGGAAAGTTATTGAGTTAGTCAATTAACGAAAAAAGAAGGAGAAAAAGATAGAGCCAAGTTGCTGTGGGCCGTGGGCTAAGCTACTTTATTGTGAAGCCAAGTGGGAGTAAATAAATTGGCCTTGGGCCAACACAGTGTAATAGTCCACATGTTGATAGAATATTATGGATAGCAACTTATGGGATTTAGCAAATATTATGGTTACATAGTACAGTACTAATTCCTATAGGAATATAACATAATAGTGACCTAGCGTATAGTATAATGTGCCATCACCTGTGATCTTTAAGGAATCATATTAGTAATATATGTATGCTGGACATCAAAGGAAATATGAATATAGACATTACTAATTATCTTATTACACTTGCATTCCAGTGGCTACTTGTATTTAAGTAGCAGCAATTTCCAAATTCAGATCCTAAAAATCGCTTATTAGCATCAACTGGTATCAGAGTACTTCTAGTAATGGTAGGAGAACCTAAAAAGTTTGAAGAGTTGGCTCGGACGATTAAGGAACAAGCGAACAAGAATGATGCTTGGGTCAAAATGTTTGCTGAAACCTTCAAAAACCAGCAAGCAGTGTTAGACAAATAGAGCCAAACCATGGAGGAGCTTCGCTAGCAACTACAAGCAAACAATGTCGTGATTGGTTCCACAATCCAGTGTGGCCTATCGTAGTAAACACCAAGCATCAGCACCTCCAGAACATCTGCAACATGGACAATACATCAATATTAATACCATAAATGGATACTAGTTACCTGTAAGAAGCACTAAGGTGGAGTTTCTAGTGTTCAGTGGGGAAGGTATTAGGAATTGGCAAGTTAGGGTGGAATAATTCTTTGCTTTGGATGGCACACCCAAACATCTCAAGGTCAGTATTGCATCCATGTATTTAGAAGATAAGCCCTATGAATGGTACCTATCATATTCTAAGACTAAGAGTGATATTAGCCCTATGACATGGGAAGAACTAACTAAGGCTCTCGAAGCTAGATTTAATGAGCGCATATTTGAAGACCTTATGGCCGAGCTCAAGGAGCTATATCAAGCAAAAACATTACAAGAATATCTAGATGACTTTATGCAATCAGTTACTCAAGTCCAACTACCTGAACCATACCTAATAAGTTGTTTCCTCAGTGGACTAAAACTTGAAATCCAATTCCCAATTCGTATGTTTCAGCTTAATACCCTTAATCAAGCATACACAGTAGCTAAGCTACAAGAGGCAACCATCCTTTCATCCAAGAGTAACTTGAGAACTTCTAAACAAACTACCTCTCTTTATAGCCCACATACTTCAACCACATATAGATATCAAACCACAAACACTAAAAACCAAACAGCATTCCAGCACAAAAGCCAAACCCTACCAACTACTAACCAGCACATCCACCTAGACCAAACACCAACCAACCCTTTAGAGCCACTAGAAGACTCACACCCGAAGAATTAGAAGAGAAAAGAAGGAAAAAACAATGTTTCTGGTGTGATGAGCTATTTGGACCCGGACATAGGTGCAAGAGTAAAAAACTTAATATGCTTGTGATTGAGCCAAATGAGGACACTCGTGAAGGGGTTGAAGACTCCACTAAAGTGACAAAATTACAGGAAGAATTAGCACAGCTTACCTTATGTTCTCTGAGCAGTGGCTCTGAGAGGATTAAGAAAAGCATGCGTGCCAATGGATATTTAAAAAAAAAAAAAAAAAGGCATCTTAGTGTATTGATTGATACAGGCAGTTCCACCAACTTCACTGATGAGAGGTTGTTTAAAGGAATCGGTTGTCAGGTCTCTAAAATAGCACCCATCAAGGTAATATTAGCGGATAGTACCCATCTTAGTTGCAATGGGAAGGTTGAAAACTTCACTTGGTACATGCAAGGGAATGAATTCTTAGTAACATTTTTTGTGCTACCCTTATCATCAAGTGATCTTATCTTGGGAATACCATGGTTATCAGTTCTAGGGAAGTTGAATTGGGATTTTAGAGCTATGATTATGGAGTTTGAGTGGCAAAGACAAAGCTATGAGTTGAGAGTGAATTGGAGAGACTTAACATGATTCAATAAGAGGAGTTGGCACATTTGCTAATGACCTCTCTAACCATGGCTGAGGTACACTATTAGGTAATATAGGGGCCCATACCAAACGTGATCAGTGACAAATAACAGGGATTACACCGTGTTGGTGGATTTACTTGAAGAGTACCATGATTTATTCGAGAAGCCTAAGTCACTACCTCCCCAACGGCCCTTCAAGCACTAGATTCGCCTTCAATATCAATCATCACCAATTAATATAAGGCCCTATAGGTACTCCTCTCTAGAGAAGACAATGTTGGAAGAAATGGTGAGGGAAATGTTGTTAAGTGGGGTCATACAACCTAGCCAAAGTTCGTTTGCAGCACCAGTTGTCTTAGTAAAGAAGAAAGACAACTCTTGGAGGATGTGTGTGGACTATAAGGAATTGAATAAGCAAACCATCAAGGACCACTTTCCAATTCCCATTATTGAGGACTTATATGATGAACTAGGTAGTGCTTGCTACTTTAGTAAATTGGACTTAAGGTCCGGCTATCATCAAATTTTAATGCGACCAGAAGATGTGTATAAAATGACATTCAAGACTCATGGAGGATACTATGAATTCCTAATGATGCCATTTTGCCTCACTAATGCCTCATCAACCTTCCAAGCATTGATGAATCATATATTTAAACCATATCTAAGGAAGTTTATCTTGGTCCTTTTTTTATGATATCTTGGTGTATAACTAGCACATGGAAGATCATGTTAAGTTGCACTGTGTATTTGAAGTTTTGAGAAAGGAAAGGCTATACCTCAAAAACAACAAATGAACCTTTGGGGTGAAATTGAGTACCTAGGCCACATTATTTCAAGGGAAAGAGTAGCTACAGACCCAAAGAAGCTTGAAGCTATAGCGAAATGGCCAACTCCTACTAATTTGAGACAATTCAAGGCTTTTTAAGGTTGGTTGGTTACTATCGTCGATTTATCCTTGGGTTTAGAATCATAGCAAGACCTTTGAATCAACTTTTAAAGAAGGACCAGTTTGCATGGAGCTTAGAAGCACAGAAGGCTTTTGAAAGACTTAAGGCTAAGTTAATGAAGCCTCCGATCCTTCGCTTACCAGATTATTCAAAGAGATCTATGGTGGAGACAAACATGTGTGGAGATGGGATAGGAGCGGTACTCATGTAAGAGAATCATCCAATTGCCTATATCAGTAAATCCTTAGCACCAAGACACCAAGGGCTGTCTGTGTACAAGAAAGAACTGATGGCTTTGATCTTTGCTATTGAAAAATGGAGACATTACTTGATTGAGAGACACTTTACCATTAGGACAGACCATCAAAGCTTGAAATATTTGTTGGGTCAATGCCTAATTACTCCTATCCCACAAAAGTGGCTTACTAAGTTAGCTAGAATAAACTACGACACAGAGTACAAGAGTAGAGTTCTGAACAGAGCAGCTAATGCCTTATCAAGAGTAGAATGTCAACAACTACAAAATTTGATGGTCTCATCAGCCTTGGCTGATTTTATTGAGGAGATTAATGAAAGCGAGATGATGTAAGGAGATTATGCTAGGATTATATCAAGGCTACAACAAGGACAGGAAGCTAAGAATTACACCTGAAACAGGGAAATCTTAAAAGGAAAGGGAAAACAGTGGTGGGTCCTTCTCAAGAACTCAAAGAGAAACTATTGCGCTATTATCGTGAGAGTCCTTTGGGAGGAGACTCTGGTGCTCATGCTACTTATCAAAGGATTGCTAATTTCTTTTATTGGCCAAGGTTAGAAAGTGAGGTGAGACAATGGGTCAGGGAATGCGATACATGCTAGAGGATTAAACCAGAGAATATGGCCACACCTGGCCTTTTGCAGCCACTCAACAAACCTAATGAGTGTTGGCAAGATGTGAGTGTGGACTTTATAGAAAGGCTGCCTAATTCTAATGGTAAAGAGTTGATCTTGGTGGTTGTGGACAGGCTCAGTAAATATGCCCACTTCGTGGCCATGTCACACCCATATACATGTGCTAAGGTGGCCCAATGTTATGTTGATCATATTTATACATTGCACAGGATGATAGAAACTATCACTTGTGATCGGGATCCAATCTTTGTTAGTTCTTTTTGGCAAGAGTTCTTTTGTCTCCAAGGGGTAGAATCCAACATATCAACGGCTTACCATTTGCAAACAGATGGTCAACCGAAGTGTTGAATCGATGCCTAGGGACTTATTTGAGGTGTATGACTAGGGAATCACCTAATAGGTGGAGTCAGTACTTGAGCCTAGCAGAATGGTGGTAAAACACCAATTACTACTCTAGTACACATTCCACCCCATTCCAAATCTTATACGGTTATCCTCCTCCAATGCACCTACCATACACTCCTAGGGATTCAAAGAACGAGGCAGTGATTAATGTTAACCAAAAGGGAGGAGACGATAAGGTTACTTAAAATTTCACCTCAATCGCGCAGAACAAGATGAAACAATTGGCCGATCGGAAGAGATAGGAGAATTTTTGGATATGGGAATGGGTTCTCCTAAAGCTACAGCCTTACAGACAGAACTCAAGGAAAGGAATCAAAATACATAAGTTAATTCCAAAATATTACGGGCATTTAAGATAACTGACGAATAGGGCCTGCTTACGTCTTGAGCTACCAATTGGAATGAACATCCATCACATCTTCCATTTTTCCCATCTGAGAAGGTATCACGAATCTCGAACTGTTCCAGCGACTCTTCCACCTGTAGTGCACACATATAGGGAGTTAGAACCGCATGCAATCATTGATCGAAAGATGATAAAAAGAGGGAATAGAGCAGGAACGATGGTACTCATCGTTTGGAAGAACCACTCTCCTACAGATGCTACTTAGGAGTTCCTTGATGATCTTAAGCTTCGATTTCCCAATCATTCCTTCTAGGCAAGGAATTTTGAAGGAGAGGGAGATGATATAGGGTTTGATATATCCAAGCAACAGTAGAAAACAGAGACTATAGAATGCGAGAGTTAAGTTGGGAAAGTTATTAAGTCAGTCAATTAATGAAAAAAGAAGGAGAAGAAAGACGATGTTAAGTTGCTGTGGGCCGTGGGCTAAGTTGCTTTATTGTGAAGCCAAGTGGGAGTAAACAAATTGGCCTTGGGCCAACACAGTGTAATAGTCCACATGCTGATAGAATATTATGGATAGCAACATGTGGAATTTAGCAGATATTATGGTTACATAATACAGTACTAATTCTTGTAGGAATATAACGGAATAGTGACCTGGCATATAGTACAACATGCCATCACCTGTGATCCTTAGGGAATCATATTAGTAATATATGTATGCTGGACATCAAAGAAAATATGAATATAGACATTACTAATTATCTTATTACACTTGCATTCAAGTGGCTACTTGAATTCAAGTAGCAGCAATTTCCAAATTCAGATCCTAAAAATCATTTACTAGCATCCACTGGTATCAGAGCACTTCTAGTGATGGCAGGAAAAATTTAGCCTTTAAGAAAGAAAAATTAGTCATATTATATATAAATAATAAAAGATAGCGAATCATCTCTTCATTCTTCACTATGTACTTTAGAGCGGTTCTCAAGTGCCCACATTTAATAATCTAAGGCATCAATTGAAAAAAAGGTAATACCAATTTTTGTAAATCATAATCTTTTTTCTAGAAAACCTATCCGAATAAGAGATCACAGTCTCCTCTCATAAAATCAATGTTTTTGCTCCCATTTGTATCTTTAACCACACAATTTTGATTTGCGTAAAGGTTGCAATCTGTTTATAAATGTAGTATGGATGTACTAATATTTTCTCCATAATGTGCTGATTCATTTAATCATGTTATGTTTATTATCTTATAATGTGTTTTTTTTTGTCCCATCAGCATTTGTATGTGTTCATGTCATCATTTTGTCACTACTCTATTAACTTTTTAATGGCAAGAACTTAATTGGAACAAGTTAGAAAGTCAAAGGGTTTGTCATGTATGAAGAAAGATAAAGAAAAGCTTATATTAAAATCATCACTTTTATAGAGGAAAAAGCTTTTCGTGCAAATAGATACATTATAGATTTATCATCATGCATCTTATCTCATTATGTGGCTAACAATTTCATGAGTAATTTGCATACAATCATCATGGGGAAAGCTTACCTTACAAACATCAAGTAGATAGCATGCGATAGCTTTCAACAACATTCGAAGCAGCATTGTTAGATCGGAAGCCATGTCGGGTCGATTCTAACCCATCGTCTTTTTTTTTCTTCATTGGATGATTGCCTCAGCATAGGACGTCTAAGTCATTGAAACTCCATAAAGAGGTACTTTTTTCTTTTTTCTTTTTATTTGGTCCTCCCTTAAGGAGCTGGCATTTTTCACTTATGTAATGATACTAAGAGGTGTAAATGTTATAGTTCTAAGCATGAATTGCAAAAATAATATTCTTATATAGTCTTACATGTTAGTTTCTTTATGAGCATTTAGACTCCACCTAGGAAAAACACTTGCCATTCTTTGGTTGTTAGAGGCATCCTGAAAACATTCAAGTTAAAATATGGCCACATATTTTGCCATAAATTAGAATTTTTAATTTTTTATGTCGTTTAGTGGATAAAAAGTATCTTTTGGTCCTCTAATGACCATTTTACCCTTTAAAAAATAGTTTTGAATAATTTTTATATTTTTCAGTTATTCAATCTAAGAGAAAACTAGTGCAAACATATTTCACTCATTAGGATTTCAACATCTAAGCAATAAGCACTTGATTTTAAAGATGTAAGAGTTAAGCATATATGAAATAACATATGAGATTGCACTTGCAATTTAGCTAAATTTTTTGGTTTTAAAATGTTAAGGGTAAAATGGCAATAAATCAGAACAAGTTTATTTAAACAAAATCAATACTATAGAGAGTCAAATACACACTCCTACCCATAAGTTAGCGAAATTTTATATCCTGTCATTAAATAGTTGATTGGATGGTCCTGTCGACGGGATTGTAGAAGCTTCCGTAAGTTAGAAACTCAACTTTGTTTTATCTATTCCAAGATTCTGTTTAGGGCGGTTTAATTTATACTAAATCACTTTAATTAGTTCGTAAACCGAAATATATTATCAAGAACACCATTGATTTGACCTATTTTAGTTTGATGAAAACACCCTATATTTTTTTTTCGGGACAATATATAAAAATTTTAGCGTGCTCGTCGTTTATCCCTATATACAAATATAATTATATACATATTAGAGCTGATCCACATTTGAAACGCTAAATAAACTATAGTAAAAGATCATGCAAAATTCTAAGTTTCTCAACATCAAGTTTTGGTTTTGGAAAAATAAAATTAAGGACATAACAAGCATCTTTACAGACCAAAAGCCATAATATTTACCATGATAAACCACCACAATAAAAATTAATTTTTTAGAAGTAAAAGGAATAAAAAAAAAACATTAAATTGGATAATATTACATAATAGTGAGAATATAAACATACACATATTGCTTAACTTCAAAACTTAACTCAAGGTGCGTGGCAATTCATTTTAAAAAAATATTTCCTTGTGTAATATCACACAATATAGAAAGTTTTCTATCTTAGTATTATTATTTATTGAATATCTATAATCTCATAATGGGATTAATTTAGTCGATTATTTAATAGATAAGATTCATATCTAATCGTGATTACACTATTAAAATAACAATTGTGATTATACTATTAAAATAATTATTATACCAATTGTTAGGATGGTGTTGTTGAAGGGAAAATTTTTAGGAAAGAATTAGGTCAACTTATTGTATGTATTATAAGAGTTTCGTGGCACCACTAGGATTTCATGTTTTTCCATCCCATGGCCCATCCTTTTACAACACTTACAAAGCCATTATAAGTATACATTTTGCAAAATCTATACTAGTTTTGTTTTGTGATCAAAATAATAAACTAAAAACAAAAGCTGAAAACATATGAGAAACCTTATGAACATCGGATTCATTGAGCATGGTGAAGAGCGCAAGCCCACAGCATGGAAAAGCGACACAACGGGCAAAGGACACTCCTTGAGAGCCACTTCTTGATGCAATCTCTATCATATACATGCGAGCAAGGCAATTTTGACCTTCCCTTCCACTATCCAAATTATCTAAACAAATTTGGCACTTATCATCCATCGATTTCGTAGTATTGATCGAAACCTCTTCCAATGCCTCAATAGAAGATTCCGTTGCACGACAAGTAATGTCACCGGCTGTCTCGGTGTTCTGAGTAGTTCCGGGCCTTTCCATATGGTGTTTCACGTGACGTATATCCATTATCCACATCCACGAACATAAGTTGATTAGATTAGTATTGTCTTTGCATCACGAACCTTGCCTTGTCATAAATCTTATCAATA
The DNA here is from genome assembly GCA_024138025.1 of Combretum micranthum. Lineage (NCBI taxonomy): Eukaryota > Viridiplantae > Streptophyta > Magnoliopsida > Myrtales > Combretaceae > Combretum > Combretum micranthum. The sequence continues at coordinate 420,025 of JAMXBD010000150.1, read as the reverse complement.
CAACCTTGTTGAACATCAGCAGGAACACCAAGGTTCGATAGGATTAACGAAAGACGAGTCCTCGTGTTTGTGGGCATATTATTCTCCATGATATAGACCCCATTTTCACTTGGAATAAGATCATCTTTAAGAATGGCAATGGCTGTTGAGTATGCAGAATCAATATGCTCACTAGTATTGGAATTAGAGGTAGCTCTGTTCACCTCTCCCTTAATAAATTCTAATGTGAAAATGTGGGATAATGCGTCATCGTTAAATGTTTGATTACTGCCAAAGGGGATTCTTGGGGTGTTTATATATGGCCAGACTTTGGTAGTATAATAGTGGAGAATTTCCATATGTGTCTTCTCATAGAAAAGAAAACAAAAGAAAAATCAAATTTACTTCTTGTGGGTATAGAGCCCGAACCTTAGTGGTAGCAAGAACGCAAGAGAAGTTGATCTTTCCCTTGATGAACCAGGATATTGCTTTAAACAAATGAGGATTGGTTCTTCTTATTTGAATAAAATTAAGAGACGAACTCACCACTAATATAATATAATAACTAAAAGATTTGATATTGTGATGCAGATAAAGTATCCTTCCCTTTTAAGGTAAAACTCAATCTATAATGTATTAGATTGGTTTGAAATTTGATTGGATAAGCTTTTTTAAAAAAGATAAATCTTCAAAATAAAACTAAGATCTTTTTTATTAAAAAAAATACAAATATTTTATAGTCAAAACTATCATTCTTCATTTATGATATGACTAGATATATAAAGATTTGGTTAAAGCACTTTGAGTTATCCAATCAAAATAAGTATAAATATTAGATAACAAATCAAAGATTTACTGTATATGTATGTATCTCATTATAATTTAAATAAACGATTAAGGCTTAACTTAAAATCGGAAACAAAACCATGTTCAAATTTTATAAAGATGTGGGCTACATTGATTTTTTTTTTTTTCTTTTTCTTTTCTTATAAACAAGAAATCATAATTGCCTAGGTTTTGTATTTTTTTTTTAGGTTCGCAACCAGAATCACACTTCACATGGGACATAGGTTTTGCCTTAACTTGCTATTACAGGTATGGGAAGCTTCTATGGTTCCATCAATGGAGCCATCCTAATAATATCTAACTATTAATATATAGTAAATGGAATATTAATTATTTTAGGGATTCGATCACGGTTAGGTATGGTATGAGCCGTTGGATGATGATGGAACCGATCCTATCAAAACTAATGGTAGGACAATAGAATTTTCCTATAGGGTATGCTAAGTTAAAAGTATTTTATTAAAAGTCCGTATCTTTTTTTAGTAGTTACTTCTATTTTCTTTTTATTATTATTATTATTATCATTTTTCAAAAAGTCAATTTTAAAAGCTCTTTTCCTCATTATTATATATCGGTGATGATTTAATATCGTTAGGAATAAATTTTCAAAAAAGTTTTTTACGCTATACTTCTTAGTATACTATATACAATATATCTTGCCAATTTGTTATTAATAAACCATATTATATGCTTTGTTATAGTCAATGGTTATTAGTAATCATGTAAAATCTATCATTTATGATTTATCTATGTGAATGCTTTTGCCTTCGCCTTGTAAATAATTAAATAACGAATGGAATAGTTTTCCTCAAGTTTCAGTTTTTAGTTAATGGAAACAAAGTTTTAGGAACATGTCTGCCTACCGTGCAAATTATTGCAATGAATAATGTGGTTAAGTTGCATTATTAAATCATATGATATTTGTCTATCGTAAATATATATATATATATTATATATTCACCATTACAATGGAAAAGGGGAGTTCAGCCTAGTATATCTCATATTAGGATGATACTATTAGACTACAAGATCTTTAGCTCTCATTGCCATTAAAAATAGGGGTAAAGCTCATTTTGATACCTTAACTTCAACGAAAAGATCAATTAAGCATTTGAATTTTAAAAAGTTCAATCTCTTACCCATTTGAACATTTCATGCCCTCAAACACCATCCACACCATTAAATCAATATAACAAGTGTTCATTATTTAAAGAGACAACGAAATGAGAACATTAAGTGAGATAGTGTGTAAGGGTGTGAAATATTCAATTGGAATGAAATTGATTTTTTTTTTTTAATTTAGTTACCTAATTGACCTCTAATTCAGATACAAAATGGATATTTTCCCTTAAAAATATCGCTTTTGGTGCATGTTTGACTATTGAGTTGAAGCTTTAAATCTCTTTCTTTTTTTACCATTTACTATTTACTGTAGCTTTTGAGGGATGGGATACCGAATCCTAGTAAATCCCATTAGGATACTACTATTGATGCCACTTAATTATAAGGTCTTTAATTGAAACCTAAATGTTGAATATCCAATCTAGATATTTTTTCAATTTCGTGATGGATGAATTTGTACATGCACGTATCACATGCTATTAGAAATGAATAAAAGGAACGGACCTCTAACTAGTTTTATTATGTTCTAGTAAATATCATGGTATATATTTGTACATATATGACGTATAGTGTAAGATGTTACAAGGCAACTGAATTTTATTTATTCACATAAGGAAGAGGAGAGAGAGAAAAGAAAAATGGAAAGCATTTATTGCCATATTTTTCTCCACACTTCCTTGCCTTCTTTCAATGACATAATTGCTTTGCTCTTACACCTAAATTTTCTAACATGCACATTAAATTTGTGTGTTGCAGAAAAAAAAATTACATTGACATAAAAAAGTTCATTTTTTTAAATTTCCGATGATAATAAATTTGAGTGAAAGAATGACTTTTTTTTTTTTTTTTTGTAGTGGATGAAACTCAAAAAAAAAAAAAAAAAAAAAACTCTTACATTAAAATCACTTTTGTAGAAGAGAAAGCTTCCCGTGCAAATAGATGCATTCTAGGTTTAACATCATACATTTTATTTCATTCTGTGGCTAACAATTTCATGAGTAATTTACATACAATCACCATGGGGAAAGTTTACTAATTGCTCAAAACACTACTAGTAGAAATAAAATAGCATGTACCTAAGTTATATTTTGATGCGTTAAAAGTTTATGGTTTTTGAATTTTATTTTAAAATCACCCAATATTGCAAAATTAATAATTTTTTATTCTATATAAGAAGGACTGCCAAAAAAAAGGGAAAAAATGAAAAATCAAATGTTGTTCCACTTGCTCATGGTCATGGCAAATGACTCAAAATGGAAACACAAACCAGAAAAGCATCCATTGTTGTTTCAAAATTCTAAACCATGTTAGACGTCCTTAAGGCGCTGGTAAGAATAAAAATTTACAAAACAAACATAAAAGAAACATAAGCTATGTTATGTCTTCTCCGAATTGTTTTGCAAAGATACATGAACTTTTTAGTGCCTCCCCAAAACAGCAAATATGAGCAAGAGTGCAGCATACAGAACCTTGTACCTAGATAGAATCTCAAAAATACAAGCAGACAATGGTCAAAATTTAAGGGCATATCAGTCTATGGAGGAGAAAAGAGTCAGTTTGAAATATTCCTCATCTCGTTGTATAGCTTTAAGAGCTGGGGAGCTTCGTCGTGAAGATTCACGTACTTGTCCAAAAACTTTCTGTCCGTTAAAGTAAACAATAAGCATAAGAAGAAACCCCTTTAATCCAACCTTTTAGCAACAGCAGTCCTAGGAATGATCCTCTTCTTTAAGCTAAACAAGATCAAGCTCGGCCTTTTGGCAATGGTCAAAGGATTCATTCCAATCGATTAACAAAAAAGTCCATGGATTCCATAATGTTCTTTTCGGATACTTTCATGCACAAAGGCTGTCTTCTAAATGCTTCAATAATCACATCTTTAGACCAACCCCACTTCCTATACGCATCAACCTTCCTTTCCCATAGGGACTTATGCATAGATTTCACATAGATTGCTAGAACAAATACCAACTGGACCGGATCAAACCCCATTCCCTTTACTTCTCTTACTAAACCCTCGAACTTTTGCGGTCTAACGATGAACAGCCTTAGGGTGAAATAGAGCAAATAAGCAACACTCGACTTAGGCACTCCATTATTTATAAGAACACTTACATTAAGCGCAAGACCCTCATTGACGTTGCGTAGCATTATCCCCATACCTCTTCTGAAAGCAATCACAGCCTTCGCATTACTTCCAAGTATCATTTGACAAACTCAAAATTGGGAGCTCTAACATTCTCTAAACTTCTAAACATAATAAAAGGAAAAGAAGATATATACTCGACAATATAAGGTCTCGAGAACCCTTGCGTGATGAAAAATTCAATCTTGGGCAAAAGGGTCTTTTCATGACGGCCTAAAAGCACTCTAGGCCATTTACTAATGAATTTCGAGATCTGGATTTCGGAGAAACCTTGAAGTTTAAGAAACCCAATTACAGTGTCCGGTTTTCCTGTGCTCATAAAGCTTAATTTTTTTGATGCAGACAAAGCAGCTTGTGGAGATAAACCTCATTTGTTTATGAGGTAAGAGAGTATGAGAGACTGTTCATTTGATTTTCTTGAAAAGGGTCTTGTTAATAGCTTCAGTACAGATCTAGGGTTAGGGTTTTATCCTTGAAATTTGACCATATAAGTATGAAATTGGACAACTATGCGTCTAATCATTAGGTTAATTACGATGAATAAGTAACCTTGTAGGAGGTTTTAGATTGAGTTACACAAACGGAAGGAAAAGTCACTTCCTGGTTATTTGCTTGGTAGAGGATGGTTTGGTCTTCCTGGGGAAGAGAGAGATTGAAGATAGAAAGAAGAAGGGCTTCCATTGTAACAGCTTAAGAAGCTCCAAGCTGTCCTGCTTCGGGAGCATTTTTCGTTTCAGGAAGAGGAAGACTGAAGCAACCGATGGGCCATAATCACTTCGATTTTGCTCTAGTATTTCGTTTGTTTTAGGTTAATTACGGATACAAAAATATGGGTTGATATACGCAAGAAAATTTAAGACGGTACTTCCAACCTATAATATTACGTCATGTGTCAATTAATGTGACAAATTTATATTTTCTATTTTTTTATTTTTAATTACACAATTATTATATTTTAAATTAACTGCACAATTAATATTTCTTACTATAATATTTTATTCACAAAAGGAATGTTAGGCTTTTTGGTTGAGCCCATCAAACACCGACTCCAAGTCCATTTATAGGTATCTCTTCTTTAATCAAGATCTTACCAATTGCAATTTATATAAAAAGCTTTTTAATATTTTATTTCCAATGTGGGGCAATCTAGACATAGGTAAGATTGGGTTGACAGAGAAAATGGGTAACGGTGGATTGTCCCTCTCTCTCTCTTGAATTAGATGAGTTAATGGAGCTTAGGAGTTCAAGTCTTGGTGTTGGTGGTCAGCATTGTGGAAGCGACAGAGATGGCAATAGATGGTGGTTCAACAGAGGGTTTTGGCTTTAGTGTTTTTGTGTTTTGTGTTTTGTGTTTTCATCAGACGAGGAGTTAGCAACAATCATGCGTTAGAGGCGGTGACGGTAAAGGGTTTTTTCTATGTTGCTTTGCTTATATTTCTATGGCAGTAGTGATAGTGGGTGTCTTGGGTGCTTGTGGGTAGTGTTTTGGAAATTTGGGGTGGTTGCCATACGCTGTGGCAATGCATGTAGTTGTTAAAATGGTGGTCATATATTTTAGTTGCAGTGTAGTAGACTAGTTTTGTATTATGGTGGCAGTGGTGGAGTCTCTATTGGTGGCTCCATCACAATGGTTGAACAATTCTTGCTCTATTTTTTATTCTTAAAATAAAGTATTTGGTGAAAGTCGATGATCTAAATTTTTGCAAACTCAACATATTACGGACCAATCTCAGACCACCATATGTGTTGGAGATCATGGATAGTCCTCTTCTTTTGCTACTTTCTACTCTTACCAATCTACATGTTCGCCATGCCGCTCATGAAGCTTCTCAAACAACCTAACAATGTGGCAGAAATGATGAATCTGGTGGTTGGATTGCCAAAGTAGCATGGTAATAATGATGTGGTGGACAACCCATGGAATTCATATGATATATGCTCCATGGCTAGCCTTTATATGCTCTATATGAAGTTTTCCTTTGATGACCACCTCCACCGATATGCTATAAGGCAGCTCAACAAGGTCAGTGTTATGTTTGCTATATCGTTTCTCTTACTGCCTTAGTAAATGTCGATTTAATTTGATATGCAACAAATGGTGGTCGTTGTGGTGTGTTGTTGTGTTCGGTATGGGGATGGCGATCATTATGGTGGTAGACTTTGAGAGTGTGTGTTGAGGCAGATGAGAGAGAGTGCGTGTAAGAGTGTGAGTTTTGAGAGTAAGAGAGAAGAGAGAAGTAGTAGAGATACAAATGAGATCCCACATTGTTGAATCACCAATAATTAGCCCTTTATATATTGTCTTAATTGAATGGACCATGACTAAATTGGAAAGCTAGACATGGAAATAAGGATGCAACTGGGTAGGTCATGATAGGGTATCCGACCCGTAAAATGGGATATGTTTGGTAAAAAAGATTTCTAAACCTATCGGATTGTAGGTTGGGTTCGAGTCATAATTATGATGCTATAAGATCGTCCCAACCCGCTAAAATTACTATAAAATATTCAATTTAAATTTTTAAATTAAAAAAAAAACTTAACAACAATTATGGTTTGTCATAACTCACATATTATCAAGTTGCTATAGGTAAGTGGATTAAAAAAAAAACTTATATATAATGATAGAAGATCAAGTAATATTGTCGTTTCCAACTATTATTAGTATTGATAATTAAATATTAGATAATATGTCAAAGGAATAATTTTCTTATTTTTTTAATTAACATAATTTATTACTTAATATAATATAAAGTGTATATTTTATTAACTAAAAATATTATTAAGCACAAATTTTCTATTGTTTTCGATATTTTGACATTGATGCTTTTTTTTCAACTAGAAAAATTAAAACGAAATATCACCTGCAGCTCAAAAAGATAGAAGGCTAGCTTCATAAATTTTGTATTATAAAGTTTGGAACAATTTTCTTTATTTAGAATGGTGTTTACATTTCCATTACACTTAATCACATATTTTGATGTAGGAAAGATGCAAAATAATCACATCTTATCCCATACCAAAATTAAATAAAAAAGTATATATAAAAAATAAAAAAAATTGCAAAAGAAGAAATATGCATCACACATGTACTACAACTTTTGATATTACACTATCTTGTTTTTATGCTTTTTCGAAGGTATTGATATAGAATATGCAATGTGGAGTTAATATTATATTGTTTTGTTTGTCTACTTTACAAGACCCTCTGCACAATAAGAATGAAAAAAGAAAAAAAAGAGTAAAACTACAATTGGATCGGTAGGGTGAGTCAAGACTATGACCCTATTGAGGCAAGTTTGGGTATTGCTTAAAAAACCCTATAAGGTTTCATGTTGAGTTTAGGTAACCCTATAGGGAACCGGGTCGGGTTTGAGTCTTATAGGATCTGTCCTAAACCCGCTCCGGTTGCATCTCTACATGGAAGTTGGGGGTTATTTGAGATGGGTTGGGTTGGCATGTTTAAGGCCTTAAGTGTTTAAATTTCTTTAAGATAATGAAGATTAGTTTATTTGTTAATAAAAATTTAATAAAATGATGAAAATAATTTAATTGTTGTAAATATTAATTAAATATACTATACATGGACATGTGACATAATTCTATAGGTTGGCAGTGTCACGTCAGCTAACGATATTAACTCCGTAAGCTCAAGTATAAAAAAAGACTCAAAAAGTTCAATTATGTACTGAAATTGAACTTTTGAAAGTTTAGGTAGCAAAGTTTAGATATTAAATTTGATATTAAGCCCATAAATATATATCTGTGTGTATGTATTTTTACCATTTTCATATTATATTTGCTTTTTAGTTTTCTTTTGTGAGAAAATTTTTTATTTACCAATTCACAAAAAAAAAAAAATTACACAAATACCAATTAGACAAAATTAATTACACAAATATCGTCACTCTATCCTATTTTAAAGATGTGGTATTCGGATTTATAAGAGTGCATGTTTAAAATATGACAATGATATAAATTATAATACGTGTATCATATGTTCAAAATGCAATACCCTTATAAGATTATTTTTCATACATTACTATATTACATTTGGAGGATGCAATACTCATATTAAATATAAAATCTCGTTTTCAAGAGATATAACATTAGTATTTTTATATTTTTTTATATATAATTTATACTTTTTCTAATTAAAAAGGGGGTAAAAATGTTGTTCACCTTTTTTTTTCAATTTTGCATACCTTTCATTAGCTAAGCATTAAAAAGTATTGTATAAAATGTATGCAGCCCCAAAAGTCTGAAAGTCTAATAAGGATTTATTATTGTCCCTTTATACTATGGTTGTCAAATCCACAAGTCTACTTAGATATTTCTATGACTTTACAAATTGATGATGTGATTTCAGATCAACTAGTATATAAAATCGTTATTGGAGTAAATTTCTTGTAGACCGAAAATTCTACTATGTAGAACTCATAGTAGAGTCAATAGTAGAATTGATGGTGTAGTAATTTTATACATTTGTTCTATCTAAATTTTGTCAAGCAAGTAATTTAGTATGTTTAAATTTAGGAACATTTGGGTTGTTCTTGATATTTATCTTCAGTTAGCATAATTTTGGGCTTTTTTCTTTTTTTTTTTTTTTTTTTTTTTTTCCTTTTTTTTTCTTTTTTTAGAGGGTTATTTTTTTCTAGGTTATATACTCCGATGTATTTTGAGCAAGTGAAATGAAAATTAAACAAATATATAAAGTACTTTATTTTCCCTTTTTTAAATTTTACGTATGTAATTTATTTCTCATAAATTTAATTTTTTTAGGAAAGTATTTAATGAAATGAAAATGCTCATTCATACACAAAACTAGTTGCTCATAGATGGTAATTTTTTTTCTTTTTTGCTAAGGAAAGCTTCAAATATAAAACAACCAACTTTACAAGCTGAGGAGACAAGATCCATAATCAACAAACAAGTGACAATAAAGGAGATGGGGGATCTAAATCCCGATAAACAATGCTCATCCCCTCCTTCCCTTGGGATGCAACCTAGTTAGCACAAGCATTTGCTTTCCTATTTATTAAGTTAAAAGAACAAAAGCAAAATAATAATAATAATAAGATTTAACATGAAGAATGTCTTTTATGATAGGATGGGATTTCCATGAAGCCTTTTCAATGATGTTGAGACTAGAAAACATCAAGGACTTGTCTGTTTCAATTGCTATCTTTTGCCATCCACTTTTACGTGCATATTTCATTACCTAAAGAATAGCATGTGCTTCAGCAGCTTTAGCATCTAAATGTTGGGAAGAGCTAGCTTTTGCTAATGAGATTGCATTAAACATGTTAATGAGAACTTGTCACGCCTCAGAGGTACTCTAAATGTGACAGTCCATCATACATAATTTTAAAGCTTAAGAATGACTAGCTTAGTCATACAAAAGCTTCGATATTATGCACAAGGCGTACTTTCACAACTTTTAGAAGACGTTGGTAAAGTTATGCAATTTAAGGAGATAATAAAAGCATACAAGAGAACTAAGCATAAAATGGATTATTTAAGCAAATACTACATTGTCTTAAGGGCATTCCTTCACTAAGTCTTCAATACCCAAAATAAAATCTTACAATCATCCAAGGATTTGCTAAACACAAAAATTCTTCGAAATAACATTAAATTAAGCTATCAAAATATTTATCTAAAGGCCTAATAGCTCCTTCCATAAGCTCCAAAGTTTCAAGAATTGCTACCTGTGGCAAGCCTTTCCTTGGAGTCAACCATATGTAATCTTGTTTTAGCAAAAGTCTATAAAGGGATAAGCTAACCACAGCTAAGTGGGAAATCTCTATGTATGTACCCATTAAACAAGCAAGCAAGTTTTATTAGACTGCCATATGCAATGCTAATGCATCAACCACGTGTGACAACAAGAAATACATATAGTCATCTAAAAACCTAATATAGAACAGATTTACACTATTTATGATAGGGGTTGGGAATCGATCAAAAGCCTCTATGGCCTTACCACTAATCCCTAGGTACCCACCCATAGTGAACGATGTCAGTGCAGCTCCTCCATGAGGTCGCATTCCCAAATGTTTGTTTACCCTATGCTGGAGCAGAGTCCGTATAATTGCGCCTTTATACGGTTTGCATACCCCTTCAGTCCTTAGTGTAGGAACAGAGGCTTTTATAAATGTGACTTGAAGGATGCTATGCATGTTTAGTTATATGAGTTGGGTTGAATTTAGTTATCACAATTTAAGGTGATCAAAACCAATAACCACAAACATAAGACAATAGTTAATATCAATGATTACGATAACAACCATGTGTAGGTTTCGATATACTTAATATTCGTTGTCACACAATAAGCAAGCACAACATAGTTCAAGAGTCATCACTCTATTCAATTTATCTTGTACCTATAAGCATATAACATGAAAACCTTAAAGATAACTCACTCGACCATCTTGATAACTTCAATCGAAATAATCCTCGAGGTAGAAGGGATTGTCTTCCTCCTCACTTGAACAAAAAAATACCTTAAATGAGTATTTCATACTAACCTTGTTTAAATTTTTACTTTTATATTTTCTAATTTCGCTACTTTTCCTAATTACATAATTTAGATCTCAAAATGGTCATAACTTATTCATGTTAACTCGAATTTTCTTGTATGAGTACTTAATCTTTACCTACTTCGAATGTTCTATCTATTTCTATAGTTATTTTAGAAATTTATGGTCATTTAGGTCTTGGAATGTGGTGGTACAAATTATGTCAAGAAATGTCTTTATTCCAATTTTGCATTTTTCAGAAGTTCTGCTTCATATAAACTCTCTAAGGTTGCGTTTGGTTGCCTATAATTTATGGGATAGGACAGGACTGGACAAATTCCTTTGTCCCTCCTTTGATTTTTCTTTTGAAGAATTGGATAACACAAAAGAATCCTAAAGCATAGGACAAACTTCAAAATATCTGTTCCATACATCTAACGATATAAATATCAAATGCACAGGACAAATTGACTTATTTTTTAAAATTACAAAAATATCCCTAGTAGCAGTCACTTTCCTCTTTCCCTTCTTCGCTCAAGCTGCTTCACTCATTTCAAACCCTAGGTTGGCCAGCTCTTTCGCTTGCTCTCTCTGTCTCTCTCCCTCTCCTTTGGTCATCTCTTTTACTTCTGATCATTCCTTTGCTTTGTTCATTGGCAAGTCTAAACCCTAATATCTTCTACTATATCATTTTCGTTCTGCTTGAAACCCTAACTGAGGTGAGTTACCCATGCCACTCCATCAGTTGTGAATGATGCATCTGTGTTTACTTTGTAGACATCTTCTATTGTATCGTTTAACTTTTGTTGATTTATCTCATTAATGTATGAATATTTGGGTTGGACTTGTTTATGTTTATATTTTTGTGGATTTCTAGTCATTACAATGTCGTATTCCTAGCTTAATAATAATGGATTAAGAGGAATTATGGGATGTCGAGAGAGCAATTCTAGAATGTTATGGAGTTGTATTTGGCCTGTAGATATTGTTGTTACCAAAAATTAGGAAATAAGTTATCCTTTTTGCATACTGGGTTTATACCAATTAGTATATTTATGCAAATCTTGTGCTAATTGTTTTCTATATTATTTTTTTTTCTCTTTTGATTTTGCACTTAGGAAGTTGGGTTTTTTACTTGATTGAATTGTGGGTTTTAATAGGTATTGAATTCCAATTTAGGGTTTAGTGGGTTTTCTATTGTGTCGTGCAAGTGAACAAAATTTTAGGTGCATTTGTGAGGAATATGTAGGTCAGATTTTATGATTGATCATAGTAGATTTGTGGTTTTTCTGAATTGGGAATTTGTTCAGTTTTGTGTTTGTTGATGATTTAATGTTGTAAGAAGGCTTGTTGATCGTAATTGTTGGACAATTGTCGTTGGTCGAATTAGAATTGTGTTTTGTGTTGTGTGTTGATAACTGAAAGTGCTGGAGGGTCTGCGGGTTTTGGACATATTGGAGACTTGTTTTTCAAATTTAGAATGGTATTGTTTGTCTCGCGTCGGTAATTAAATGTCTTGTGGAGGGTTTATGGAGTGTACTTGCTGAAGACCTACTGTTTTTTGAATCAGCATTATGATGCACGTCTTATCTTGATAAGTTGAGTCTTATGTGTAAATTTTTGTATTGAATTAGAAACCTGAGTTGTAGGATTAGGATTTTCCTTTTGTAGGCATAATTAAGAGATTAGCACACTACTTAAATTGGATCTTTTGCGCACAGGTCTTGGAAATAGATGGGAAACAAAGAAAACTTGGTTTAGTAGGATAAATGACTTAAACAAAAGTAGTAACTTTCTTGGCATTGTTCTTTAAGATAGCTTCATGAAACTGTTTGTTAGTGGATCTACGAAAGATGGTTGAAGTAGGCAAGTACTTTATTAGAGATGCCTTTCTAGGATATTCACAAATCATAAAAAGGTAAAATGTTATATCAATGGTGTCTTGAGGTCCTTCAAGTTTTTCCAATGTCCTCATGTTGGTGAGACGTTAGAGGAGATTCTTACCCCATTACATAGATTATTAAAAAAAAAAAAAAATTTAGCCACCAATATCGATCCCATTGTTAACACACTTCAAGTTTTTAGTTATCACCGTGAGGAATTCTAAGTTTTTAGTTTTTAATTTGTTGGCATTTTCTTTAGTGATACTTTAATGATCAGTAGATGAATAAGCATAGATTGTATTTTCATTATGCCCAAGATGGTTTTTAAATAATTAGAGGTTACAAAAGGGTATTTTTAAAGAAAACAATCAATCTTAGCTTCAAAAAGTTGATAGAGATTGGTTTTTAGTCATTTAGTCTTATCTGCATTCAGTTTTGTTAAGTTTTCAACTTGCTTTTGCTGATCATTTATGTTAAATAAATTTGTCAAATGAAGTGGAAGAGCTTTGTACTGTGGATAACAAGTAAGTGTTTAAGTGCACTGTGGGTTACGATCTCATGTTATTACTGATTTTGCATTCCTAAATTCTCACTAAAACGCATCATGGCTGAGTGGTTTATATGCATGCATTTTTTTGCTCAATCGAGTTTGTGAAGGTACTTTTGCTTAGATGGTGGTGTTTTATGTTGTAGGCATTCTACAAATTGCTGAATTTATGGAGGTTCTTCAAGGAGCCTTAAGTGGGGCATTCCTCTCAACTTTGAGCTCATATGTTGTTTAGACAATTTTTTACAACATAAGCAAATTCTGGTTTTTATTTAATTTTGGGATTTCTCTTGTTTTTCTGATGCTTTTATGTTAAGTCTCTTGACCAACAATGCAATGTGTTTTATTAGGAATTCTATGAAGATTTAGAAATTTTCATGAAGATCTCACAAAGTTATAAAGTTTGATAATTTTTGTCATTCCCATTTTGGTAATATGTAGAATTTATTGATTTATGGGTTGTAGGTGCTAATGTCAATATTGCTTACTTTTGAATGCCTCTCCAAGACGCTCCAGCAAAGATCATACTGTTTATGGAATGCAAACCAGACTTCATAATTGGAAACTACTTAAATGGAAATTTGGTAGCATCTCTTGTGGCAAACAAACTTAGGATAACGCAGGTTAGAAATTAGATTGACCTGACATCTATGTTTGAATTTCTTTTATTCATGATTATCAAATTTAAATATATGATCCTTCATTTTCCTAAAATTTCAATCCAGGGAATGATAGCTCATGCCTTGGAAAAAACAAAATATGAGGATTCAAATCAAATGGAAGGAGCTTGATGGAAAGTATCATTTCTCTTGTCAATTTGCTGCTGACCTGATTGCCATGAATGCAACAAACTTTGCCATTACTGGCACATATCAAGAAATATCTGGAAGGCTAGTGCTATTTTTACTTAATGATAAGATTTTGCAACAATATCTATCAGTAGCATTGACCGAATTTAGTTTCTTTCTCCAACAAAACTAGAGCAGGACAATATGAAAGCCACATGGCATTTACCATGCCAAGTCTTTGCCAAGTGGTTTCAGGAATCAATGTTTTTGAACCAAAGTTCAATATTATTGCACTTGTGGCTGATCAATCTATTTACTTCCCGTACAAGGAAACAAGAGTGGCTTATTAAGTTTCATCCTGCCATTGAAGAACTATTATACAGCAAAGAGGACAATGATGAGCACATGTTAGTCCCTATCTATATAATAGATTATTTAGTTTTGTCAATACAAATCTAAGGCACCTCATAAATTGATAATGGCTATTGTTATTTCTGTTGAATAAAGGATATCTTGCAGACAAAAAGAAACCAATCAACTGGAATTTCTAGAAAATAAATCCTAGGATGTTTGGAAAGTGACGAGACGATAAAAGGTGATGAAATTCCTATTGGGGAGGATGGTATCAATACAATTGGAATTATGGAGGCTAGTGTAATGGACTCAAATGAGAAATAATGTAGCACAAGAAATGTACAATGAATGGAGGGCACGTCGTAGAAACTAGAAAGTTGCTTTTTTGGTCAATTACTTGTACTTTTTTTGCTGTTGTAAAATTTAGGGGTGAGCAGGTGCAGGGTGGGTAGGGTATGAAGTGCTATCCGTACCCTACCCTATATGCTACAGGGTATTAGATTTGGTACCCAAAACCTACTATGTGGCATCTTTTACCATCATGTACCTTGTACACTATAAAACCTACAGGATACAAATACCCTATGGAACTTGTTGATTTACTTACGAGTTACGACATATCTATTTTTTTGTATTTTCATAAATTTCAGGTTTATAATATTTATATCTTATAGTATGTATAACTACCTTAATTTCATATATTCACTATCAATAGCATAGAAAAGAATTTTTAAAAGTAATTTGTTAATATCACAAGTTCTATAATGTGTAGAATCTATTTATGTGGGAAGCTGAAAATTATAAAAAAAAATCTATAGAACGTGTTTATATGACATTAAATAAAATTGTAGCAAATTCTAAAATAAAAAACTTTGGAGCATTTTTCATATTAACTAGTCTTAGAAAATAAATAGTATCTATATAATTTGGGAGCTCAGGTATATACATATAATTATAGGCATTCTAAAATAAAAATAACAAGTGTTTTCAAAATAAAAGAGTACAAATTCTTCTATAGTAAAAATTTTTAAGAATATATTTGCAAAATGATAATCTTTAATAAAAAGTGGTCGTCAAATAAAAATATAGTATTGTTATTTATTTGTATATTAACATTGCTTTATAATATTTTAATAAGATATATATAATATACTCTAAAATATGTTAATAATATAGGTTCCAAGGTGGGTACAGGGTATGAAATCTTCATACTCGTATCCTACTTTGTGAACGCAAGTTCTGTAAAATCTATACCCAAAACCTATCCTGTAGCCTTTAACACCTACCCCCCCTTACCCAGTCGAGCAGAGATCGGATAGGTATTCTAACATAGGTTACCCGCTCACTCCTAGTAAAATTTAACACGACTTTAAAATTAAAGCATATATGTATTGCTATTGTAATGATTATTTAAGTTTGGTCATTTATCTTTTTTTATTCTTGTATAGATATAAACTAGTTATATGTTAATTAAAGTAAAGTATAGGATTATTTATTATGATTTATTATTAATTAATAATTAATATTGTTCAATATGAGCACTCACTACTAATGTAATAATTAATAAAGATCTAAATATATATTAAATTGTTATGTAATTAATTAGCTTAATATTGATAGTTAGAATTTAATTAATTTTATAATAATTAAACAATAGCTAATTTTCTATATGAATATTTAATATTTTAATTATTTAAAAATAATAATTTAATTATGGATTTTTATTTAGTAATATATGTAATAATTTAATTGTAAAATATTAGATTAATCTTTTTAAAATTATTTTATTAAACAACATATAAAATTAGTTAATTAAATATTACAATACAAAGGCTACTGGTCAAAAGATAATGTCATGTCATGTCCGTATTTGCTTATATCACACACTGGGACAAAACAAACATCCTTATCCAATGCCATATAATCCAAACAAGGTACAAGGGAGTTGTTCTATCCAATTCTTCTTGTATTGTAATGTCCAGTTCCTTTTGCC
Source organism: Combretum micranthum (assembly GCA_024138025.1). Lineage (NCBI taxonomy): Eukaryota > Viridiplantae > Streptophyta > Magnoliopsida > Myrtales > Combretaceae > Combretum > Combretum micranthum. Next base: position 403,846 of record JAMXBD010000150.1, on the reverse strand, counting down.
ATATACCAGTCATTGCAACCAAACGCAACCTAAGTCTTAGCATATATTATTCCTATACTTAATCAAATAAAAACCATGGTAGTAGCTCATCAACACAGCATAATCCTGGTGATGCTGCTTAAAATTAATTCTTCTATTAAAAGTCCTTATAATAAAGTTATGGAACTTAGGTTTATAAAAAAAAAAAAAAAAAAAATTTGAACCCTTTTTAGTTTATAGTAAAATCCTTACTTTTAGGACTTCATGAATAAAAGCTTAAAATTTTGGTAATTAAGGCTTTACGACTTATAAGTTCGACATTTTTAAGTAAAGTTGGCATAGAGTTTGCTCTCTTGATTTTCTTATCTAAATCATCAAAAATCATGTTAACCAAAGTTTCACACCATCCCATTTTAAAATATATACACATATCATGACATTTTAGGAAAGTTAAGAGGATGATATTGTTTTAAATTTATCTTTTGGTAAAATGTTTTCTCATGTTTTGAAAACAAGTTTTTGATAATTATTTTGCATAACAAAGAATTATCAACATTTGAAGTTCAAGAATTTATTTTGAGATTATGACAACATCACTATGAACATATTGCATAAATGAACATAAAAAAAACTTTTAAACATAAACTATGAAGATAAAGACAATAATAATAAAGAACTAATAATCCAATCACCTTATAAAATAATTAAAAGCGAAACATTATGAAATAAAACGAAAGTCTTAGAATTGGGACAAGACTTCCTAGGACTTAAAAAATATATCATTTTTTTTTTACTTGCGTAAGGACAAGGTTAAGACTTAGATTAAGGACAAGTCTCAAAAACATATAAAAATAAATTGCATAAAATATATAAGTGCAAGAATAAAAGTTAAGTTAGTGAGTGATATACTCTAACAATTTACAGATACTTATGTATAGATATTACATATATGAAGTTAGATTAGATAACAAGATATAATCAACACAAACATGATAACATAATCAACTCATTACAAGTTTCAAACTAGCATTTTCATCCTTACCTTTTATGCATCATAGGAAACTTTTGCTCCATGAAAAATGCATGAAACTTATGTACTTCAACATATTATAATAATAATAGAATAGGCATAAGTGTTTACCTAATCAAAACACAAAAGAAGTGTTGTGTTGTTGGTGGAGGGGAAGGGGGGTTTAAAAACAAAGAAAGGAGAGAATTTTGAGAGAGAAATGGAGAGAGCTTGAAGTGAGAAAGAGTAGTATAAGATGTAAAGTGGAAAAGTGAAGAGGAAGGCGGTATTTATAGAGAAAAATTAGAGAAATTAATGTGTAAAAGAAATTGAAAAAGAAAAGAATAGAGGGGTTGGGGGGGTTGGTGGTGATGCCTTTTAGAGGAAAGGAGAGAGAGTAAAATGAAAAGTGGATAGATTAGATATAAAATATATAATGTAAGATGTAGGTTATGTTATATAAGAAATAGGATTGTAAAAATAGAGACAACAATGATTGAAATAAATAGTAAAAAACAATTTATTACAAGCAAAAGTAAAATACATGTATAAGTATTGTAAATTGAAGTTTTTAATAATCGATAAAATTATAACTGATATTATATAAATAAATGTAATATTTTGAATTTAATAGTTTATTAGATTAAATTATCTTGATTTATGTGCTAGTGATCGAATAGGGAAACTGATCTAGTAGGGATTGATTGTGGTTTTAGGAAAACTCATCATTTTAGGGTATGGGATTTATACTTAGCTTGTTTTCAGGGTTTTCATAACTCATTTACCTTTTTAAGGTTCTAAAGTTTGTCTGATCACGTCTAGGGTTTCTAGGGTTTAGGGTTGACTTGCTTTAACTTTAAGGTTCCGGTTCCAATACCAGTTTTAAGTTTGTTTCTAAATTGCCTTAAAATCTAGGGGTTTACAGAACATATGAATTATGACAAGTAAACTTGTGAGCAAGATTTGAATTCTAGTGGAATGAGAGAGATTTGAAGGTATAAAAAAATAGGTCTTATGTCTTCATTTTCACTGTTTGTAACTGAAACTAAAGTTAAATGTCTTTATTTTCATCATTTATTTAAATTTTTATTAGTATAGGAAGTAAATCTATAGTTTTTGCAAGAAAAATTACATTAGTTATAAAATCTTATGATTCTATATTCTAATTCTTTTAACCCCCTGACAATTCTAGGTAAAATCTCAACTTTGACAACCATACTTTAAAATGAGTTTAGGTCGTTGGTATGACCTCAATACGGCATTTGTTTCAATTAGACTATTTGTCAAAAATAGATACAGATGAAAAACAAACATGTTTGTTCATAAACAAACCAAACAGATCTGATACAAATTCAAATCAGATACAAAGAAGATACAGATAAAAATCGGATCCTATAGTCCATTTATCTTTCTAGTTAAATTAAGATCATTGAATATTATTCTATACCTTAACTACACAAGTTACATTATCAAGTCTTCTTAGTTATTTTTTTATCCTATTTTTCTTTTCTTTTTAACTACAATCGTAACCAGGTCAATCTTCTCCTAGTGCATTAATCTTTCATTTCTTTGTCTACTTCATAAACCCAAAACTTCAACCCATCAGCAATGACAATTTCCCAAACCCAAATTACTTTAATCACCTATGATAAAAGGCCTAACTATCATCTACAATGACAAGATGATTCCGGTCTCACTCCTTATTCCAAGATAAAGTTTTTTCCTTAACTCATGAGGTTTCTTCAATCTTTTACATTCATTTTGTTTAATTTAGTTTTCTTTGTGATCTTTCCATTTAGTGTTACTTTATTAAGAGAGAAGACATTTATGGTTCACTTGTAAAACTAATTTCATGTGTTACTGATATGTTATATTCCTATATTTATTCTAGATATTTTAAGAGTAGCCATATTTTAAGTGTCTTATTTTTATTGTTATCCTATTTTTTAGTTAGTTACCAATTATACTATATCATGTTAGGATCGTCTTATGTACCTATTATTACACCGAGTCTTGTTAAAGTTATATGATTGAGTTTTGAGTGTTATTTTCTTTGTAAGACTTGTGATGTCTTGTGTTTGAATATTAAGTGATATAATTTAATTTTTTGTGTTCTTATCAATCTTGTTATAGATTGTGATGAATATATTGATTGAATTTTTTCATCCTTTTAACACTTCTGGTAGTTTTATAATTTGTGGTCTTTATCAAATTTATTAGACTTATGAAGTCTTGTGTTCTTAAAGTTGAGTGATATTTCGGTTTATTATTTTGGAGTAAATTACACTAAAATGTTGCAACATTTGAAGGTAAGTTCATTTGAGGTCACAACACTTCGAGCTATTAAAAAAATGTTATAACGTTAAAAAGTAAGTTTATTTTAAGTCATAATATTTCAAGTTGTTAAAAAGAGTCTAAAACATTTAGAGTGGGTCAATTAAGATCACCATTGACACGTGTCATAACATGTCAGATCTTCTAAGTTTTAATTTTAAATATTTCTCTTATTGATACGTGACAATAGTGACCTAATTTGATCCATTTTTCTAAACATTATGACATATTTTTAATCACTTAAAACATAATAACTTCAAATAAACTTACCCTCAAATATTATCGCCTTCCGGTGTAATCTAGCCTCTTGTTTTGTGTTCTTATCAATCTTGATAAAGATTGTAGTAAACATGTTGATTGAATTTTTTGGTCCTTTAATACCTATAATAGTTTTATAATTTGTCATCTCTATCAAATTATTATTTGAAGTACAACATGGTTAATTTTTAATATCCATGGCATCTATCAAATATTAATTACATCCAAATCCTAATTTTATAGTTACTTTAATAACTCAATAAACCAAAAAGAAAAAAAAAATCAATTCTCATACTAAATTAGTAACCTCTTATCAAGCATCCATCAGATTACTATCAAAGTTATACAAATTTTACATCATTTGCTATCAGAGTAAAGATTCCGAGCTTTTTGTTGAGTTTAGCAGTCTCTTCTTATTTCATTTTTGGGTCGTAAAGTAATGTTATTAGCAATAAATTGTTGAGACCAAAGTTTAATAAAAAACAAGAGACCTTAGGACTATTATGGAAAGGTTTGAAGGAGAAATAAGTGTGTTGCCACATGAGGAGATTGATATGATTCCATTTCCACCTTTTACTAAGAGTAGTAGGCTTGAGGAATTTTTCGATTAAGTGTAGCAAATCGAAAGTTTGTTTTACTACTTTGACTGAGGTAGAAAGACCAAGATAAAGAACGTACCTCTAAATTTTATTGGCTGTGATAGCCTATGGATGGGTAAGTTACAAAAAAAGAAAAAAAAAAAAAAAGCAACATAAGACCGTAGAGGATGGTTAATCCCAAATTTCGATCTATCCTCCTAAAGATTCCAAATTATATTAAACCCAACCCATTTAATATAGAATACTTTATCAGGAATCAACAGGGTTTGGTAAAATTTTGAAAATGTCTTTTGGCAAGAGTCGCCAACAATCGTAGTCAGAAAATAAAAGGATGAACCAAAAATCAAACGGTGATTTGACTTCTAATTCGGCCACAAATTTGCAAAAACTAAAATTTACTATGGGCTGCTACTTTAAAATTTTAAAGTTATCGAGAATTTTTATAGGTTATGGAAATTTGAAAATGGATCATGAACCTTCTTAGTTTTCTCATTTTTTTTATTTTTACAAAAATAAAAAAAGGTCCAAGAAAATCCATATGTTTTTGTTTTTCATATCAATACCTAAAAAGGGAATATATTTTTTTTATTTTTTTCAAAGAAATTCCTACAAAAGATGACCATTATGCCCTCATAATTTGTTTTAATTTAACAAAACTTTTTAATCTATTAATTAATTTTAATTGTGAAAAGTTGCCAAGTTCAAATTGTTTATCTACTTTGATTTTGTTTTTCTGAAAAGATCCTAAAAGATCCCATGTTTTATCCTTTGCTTTTGAAAACACTAAAAAAAGATCCTAATTTTTTACAAACTCCCATTTATTTGTTTTAGTTTTTTAGAAAATAACTACATGGTACTTATATATAAGCTGACAAAATGATATTTATTTACTAATATATCTTCCATATACGAGAAGAAATATAAAAGAAAAGAATAAGGGAACTTCTTTTTTATTTTTCGAATTTCCAACTTTTAAGAATTTAATTTATTTTTTTTTATAACATTAATATATATATACACAAAATAAAAAGCAAATAATACATATTGAACATTATGACAGTTATATGCATACAGCATATACATTTACAGTATATAAAACACGTTATCACACTTTTTATATGTCCATGATACTGACCTATTTAGAGCATACAATCAACGACCATATAAAATAACTTTTTTTTATGTGTTTTCCATATAAATAAGTTATTGACTTTTCACATACAATGAATCATATGAAAGAAAGATATCATTTTTTTATTTTATATCTTTTATACTTATTAAAACATTCAATAAATAATATAGTAAAATCTTTTCATATTTTCTATATACATTTTCTATTTTCATATGTAAAATTATGCTATCAAGCTACAACAAAAGAGAAACGAATTGATAAAATCTATTTTTAGTTTTCCATAGGGACAAGCTGCTAGTACATCTAAAACAAGCAATCAAATCAATAACAAAGCAAAATTCCTTTCTTATTGTACTTTTATATAAACATATAGTTGACATGCAATTAATAACAGATTGAATTTTTCTTTTTTTACACATTTTCTATATACACACACACATAAGCCATTAATGACAAAGTAAAATTTTTTGTATATAATCCGTAATATACTATTAACATAATTAAAGTAATTAATAATAGAATAAAATTGTTTTTCATGAATAGCTAAAAACTTGCGATCCATGACATAACAGAAAAAAAAAAAAAAAGATAGAAAAAATCCTTTTCCTTTTTTTTTTATATAAATATGATTTTAACATAATCAAACACAAAGAAAGAAAGGAATATTTAGAAAGAGTTTTCTTTTTATATTTTTCATACATACTAGCTAACACTCAAGACAAATTAAAATTCTTTCATAAGCAATCAATGACAAAACAAATCTCTTTTTGTATTTTTCATATCTAACATCATTTAAATCATACAATTAATAATAGAACAAAATCTTTGCATACACATAATAAAAACAAAATAAAATCATTTTTATATTTTCCATTGAAACGGGTTGTTAACATTTAGCATATATAAGAATTTGTAGGTAATGTCATAACAGAGAGAAGAAAATAAAATGGAATAACGTAAAATAAAATCTGTTTTCATATATATATATATATATATTCCATGCAAACAAGCTCTATTAACATAACAAAAATAAGCAATTAACATAAAACTCTTTTAATATTTTACATTTGAATATGCCGTAAAAACAATGAAAGCCCACAAAAGACAAATTTAACATAAAACACAATGACTATTGTGGGTGAATGATAATATACACATGATAACAATATAATTATAACTGTAACAACATACATGCTGCATATTACCTATATACTAAGATATCATATAACAAATGACAAACGTGACAATAAAGAACGTTATATCTACTACACATATATATTGTAAAAAATAACAAATATAAATATAAAAAATAAACATATCATATGTCATATACACATGTTCACATATTATAATGAATAAATAATGAATCATGATATAGAAACAAGTATGATAAGTGACATACATATATTGAAATATAACACAATACATATACATAAACTTAATAATACCTTTTCGGCGCCCAAAAAAAAATTAATCATACCTTTTTCTCAAGTCAATGTCACGTATATTGCAGTAATTATGCTCTTTAGGTTATGTTATATGTATCTGATTATCATGCAATAATAAACTATATGTTAGTGTAAATATAATATAACAACGCCAATATATAATGTCTACGATGTACATAATATGATAATATACACCTTTTATGTAGTATGTACTAAGGCTGTATGTAAGTTGAGACAATTCATAAGTTACAGGAGTTCGACTCAACAAAAGCTCAAATTCGACTAATTTACAATCAAGTCGAGCTCAAGTTCGAATTACTCAAATAGCTACCAACCTCAAAATCGAGCTTTATAATACTCGGTTAGATGAGCTTGCGAGCTTAATAGAGTTTAGTTGAGTATTAAATGAAGTCGAGTCAAATTATCAAGTATTGAATACTCTTTATAGGTAAATTTATAGTTAAATCAATATTTAAAAGAATAATTAAGCTTGACTGAGTCAAGTTTTAGCTTATCGAATATTAAATTGAGTTGAGTCCAAGCTTAAAAATCAAAGCTCGATCAAGTTCAAGTTCAAATTTCTAGTTTTTCATTCAAGTCGAGTTCAAGCTTGATACTATACCAACTCGACTTGACTCATTTAACAGCCTTAGCATATATGCGTCAAGTGCTTACTATGATCACGATCCAAAGCTCGACCCACTTATCTCACACTACCACTCAAATACTCTAATCACCCTTACACACTCTGCTCCTCAGACCACCTCTTCTTCTCAGATACGAAATTTTAACTTCGTCTTCTTCCTCTTTCTCCACGTTCTTACTTATCAACTACTAACTACTTTGTTTGTGTTATGCAGGTATGCAAACTGCATTTGGCAATTCGAGTCACCATAATTCCAAGATTATCTTATGGATCTAAATTTTCGGATCCCCTTTTCTTATTGTTATTTTGCTTTCTATATACATCCTTTGTAACAGATGTTAACTACTAGTGTTATTTTCTAATACAAATAGCTACAGTTTGTTAAACAATCTACTTTAAGCAGTTAAGCACCATATCCTTCCAACCACTTCCATGGCTGTGTACTTCTCTTTGATCCCTCATCTGTAACAATTGTCTCTCCCTGTCAAAATAACACCTTGTCCTAAAGGTGAAATTCGTTATTCTGGAAGTAAATGTCGAAGAGAGTCAAGATCCTCCAAACTCAAGTCGTCCTGAGGTACCCTCCTGACCACTGAACCAATAATCGAGGCATCCCCTGACCATTTGTAAAATAAGTTAAATAACCCTAGTATTCAATAAAAGCAGAGGCACCAGAGAGGGTAGTATTGAAACTAGGAAGGTAGGGCTTCGGAAGGAAATACAGACCCATGTGCTTGCTTCAAACTTGAAACGTGATACACGTTATGAAACTTACACTCTTGAGGCAACTGCAAAGCACAGGTTGATGTATCAATTTGCGTCAGTATCCCATAGGGCCCATAAAATTGTTTTGATTATATGTGATGGATGTCTGAGTCAATGCTTCCATGGCAGCTTTACGTTCCTAAATTTGTACTGAAATTTTTTATGTTCCAATTAACAGACTCATAGTGACCTTTCGAGGCAACATTGTCCTTGTGAAATTGAAAATATATTTTCTTATCATTTTTATTCTTCTTTCTTTACTCAGCAGGGTGTCATATCCTCCTCTACTATATGCTTGATACGTATTAATAGAAATAAAACAGCATTTTGTTTTCAGAAAAAGAAAATTGATAATCAAGAGCACCAAGGACTCCTAGGAACAAAATTCCTATCAACAGAACTCATCAAAAAAGCTCCAAGGATGTTCCAAAACTTCTCAAAAACCACACTAAATGCCACCTATACAAAAAAGCTACTGACCCTGGCCTTAACCATAGATATGTTTGTTTTTATGCCATCAAATATTCAAATTTTGTCCCACTTGCTCATGGCAAACATCTTGAAATGGAAACACGTACCAGAAAAGCATCCATCGCTGTTTTGAAATTCTTAATTATCTCAGTCCTTCTTGACGCACTGGTAAGAGTAAAAACTTGCAAAACAACAATAAAACAAAACACAAACCTTGTAACTAGATAAACTTGGAACTACTGAATTGCCCTTTTTTTAAATAAAAATAAAAAATAAATGAATTTTAATTTTTAATAAAATAAATTTTAAAATCAAAAATATTAATTATTAGATCTATAAGTGTCAAATTATTTACTAAAACTTTTAAAAATTTGTTTAGAATGCGTATTTATTTATACAAATACAACCAATATCAATTGTAGTAAGTGGTATGAGATTACAAAATATTGTAAAGGATAAATACAATACAAAAAATAGTCTCACGTTATTAAAGAAATGAATTTTGTTTTTAAGAAAAGTTTATATAAACTAAACTATATATAATTTTAAGTTATATTTATTTCTGTTGTTGATAATAACATATTAAATATTGTAAATAGGTAATAAATTTTATCAGTAGTGTAAATATTAATAACTACATATTTAATATAATTTTTTTTCATTTTTTTCTCCAATTTCTTTTGTTTTTTAGTGGAACCAGTTGGAATCATCAGTTCCACTTGGTTCTAGATCGTAGAACCACCTAAGAACTAGAAAACTGACGGTTTCTTAACTAGGTATGAAGCTGGCTAATCAGTCCGATTCCAATTTTGAAACCGTCGATGATAGTTTCGGTTCGGTTTCCGGTTTGGAACCTAACCGTGTCTATATCTAGTCTAAAAAGGGCTTCCATAGTCCCTTTATACTCTTAATTAATTTATTAAATTAAATCAAGGCTATTGAATATTTTTCTATATTCATTAAAAATTAAATGAACTACACAAGTTACATTATTGGGTCTTTTTAGTTATTTTTCATTCTATATTTCTTTTTATTTTTCACTACAATCAAAACCACGTCAATCATCCTCCTAATCCCACTAATCTTTCATCTCTTGTCTCCTTCGCAAACCGAAAACCTAAACCTCTCACCAATGGCAATTTCCCAAGCCTAAAAGGCTTCAATCTCCTATGAGAAAAACTCTTTAATTCCCATCTCTAGTAACAAGACGATTTCAGTCTCTCTCCTTATTCCAAGATAAAAAAAATTTCACCTTGACTCATAAGGTCTGTCTTCGGTGTTTTACATTTATTTTATTTAATTTTACTCTCCTTTTATGAGCTTTAATTTTAGTGTTACTTTATTTCATGAGTAAGTTTCTAAATTACCTTCTAGTCTAACCTTACTATTAAGTAGTTTTTTGGGTTATAGATATGGTCTCTGTCCAAGTTATTGGCTAGATTTTGACACGATTTTGATAGAAATCATATTAGAGAAAACCAAAGAGGGAAGATATTTGTGATTAAACCCACTAAATTAATTTCATATGTTATTCAAATGCTACTTTCCTATTTTTATTCTAGATTTTCAAAGATTATCTATATTTAAGAGAAAATTATTGATTTATCGATCCATATAAAATGATATACATAAACATCAATTATATAAATATCGATGCAAAATCGTATATATAAAATGCGATTTTATTTTTTTTTATAAATGACGCATGTCTTACATGCGATTTTTGCAAATATTTATAAAAATAGTAAAACTTTTCATTTATAGTAAAGCGTATTGTAATGCACTAAAATTTCAAAATCATATGTTAAATATGCCATTTTTTCCGTTAAAACTAAAATAGCATATCTTAGATGCAATTCTATATTGGTATTTTGGTAATTAAAATTATGTGATTTGTATCTAAGTAACTTTATTTTATAGAGTTGATAAACATGTGTTATACCCCATATTTTAAGTGTCTTGTTTTATTTATGTCGAGCCTGGATTTTGATTTCTAGTTCAATTTCCTTTAACTCGATTTATACTAAATCCTAACCCATTTAATATAAATTCTCAACTAAGAATTAAAGGAAATTTCTAATTTTAAAAAATATTTTGGAGTCACCACCCGACTAAAGCCGGGAAAAAAATTAAATTAGGACCACTGGGTAGGTTAAGTCCTAATTTAGCTACTGGTCTGCTAAAAATTGCCTTTAAAAAAAAACAATAACCAGGAATTCATGAGTCCGAGGGCTATCCTATTAAAACCTAAATGGTTACCACTTTTAACCTTTTAGTTATAAATTGTTCCCTAAATGTCATAAATTATATTATTATATGATACTTGCAAAAAAAATCATTAATTTAGTCAAAATTTACAGACTAGTCAATTTGATCAATTTTCACAAAAAAAAAAAAAGAAAACTAATTATTATATACAACCATTAACTAAATTATACAAGATTATCGATTTACTAAATTATCTTAATTTCTCAAAAAAAATAATTTTTTCTTACATTTTTTAAGTCGCCCATTGGGTGCCTACATACCCGCTATTCGGGATCAGACGATACGTAGTTCTTTTTATTTGATGAAAATTTTAGTTCGTGGATTAATTTTAGATACTTGAAATCTTATCTCTTTAAATTCATTAAATTTCAATAATTTAAAAAAAATGAATTTTTATATGGTGACTCCTAAATCTACCAAATTAATTTATCAACAATTTTATGAAAATCGGTTTTCTAAGTGTCAAAAATTTTGAACAAAGAATTATAATCACATATCTTGACAAGCATATCAATTTAATCTACATGTTATCACAAATTAGATTAGTAAATATATATATATATATATATCAATTTTCAACACGTTAATCAAAACAAACTTATTAATTATGTTCGTACATCATCTTAATGCCAATATTAATTTAGGCTAGCATGAACATACATAGACATGACATGAAATCAAATATTCACAAGGTTCAATGTTGTGAAAATCATGGAATATCACCTACCGATAAAAAATTCAAATTTTAGGATATCATACATTGAATGTCATGGTTCTCATAAAAGAAAAAAAAAAATATATTACACTATCAGAACAAGATATTAATATAACATATTCATCATGGTATCAAACGTTAAAATAAAAATAAATAATAATTCTATAATATTTTCATATAATACAAATCCAAAGTTAAAAAAAAAAAAAAGAAAAAAGACAAATCGTAAGACAAATAGTCACTAATTTTGAGACAGATCAAACATTCATTAAGTTAAAAAAAAAAACTGTTACTATCACCATTAACTAAACACACTTTTTAAAATTTTCACAAGAATCAACACATTATTATCATACCATATTTATTATCATTAATATATTATTAATATTGATATTTTCTAACCATTACAATTTATTATGGCAATTATATATATAACTACTTACCTAACCGTGGATACTGTGGATGTGCTCGAGGAACAGAGCGGGTCGTAGTTGGTTTACCAATGAGATTTAAAGCCACCAACCTCTAGTTTTTTGACCCACCGAAAGTTCCTGCCTCCTTGGATTTATCTACTTTTCCTGAAACCCACTAAACTCTTCAAACAAAACCAAAATAAATTAACACAAGATGAAGAGCTCCAGTTCTGTTCATGGAACACGAATCATGGTTAAAATTTAGGTATGTTCAGTTTGTGCGAATTCGAGTTGCGAGTGGGACGCCGATCGAGTTTGGTGGTCGGTGGTGTGAGGCTGTTCTTATTGGTTTCTAGCGTTTGAATCTGGTGGAACGAAGGAGTTATTCTGGTTTGTTGGGTTGGTTAGGAAACAGTGGTGGTTGTGGTGGTTTGAGTTATGGGTTGCTGATGGCGGTTTGGGTGAAGAAGAGGGGCTGTTATTTACTTGAGGGAGAGAGGCTGGGTCAGTTCTGGTACATGATGGTTGTCGTGATTTGCTGGGTTCGAAATTTGGGAGTGGTAAATGTCGTGATTCTGTTGGGTTCGAGAACAGAGGCTGCTTTGTTTGACTTTCGTGGAAGCTGTTCTGAGTTTGTGGAGCTATATGAGGAAGATGATGTTGGAAGATGGTGTTTTCAAATTTGATTCGATGCCCCCATTGTCATCTCTGCTCGTCCTTTTTATAGACCAAACAAAGATAAGCGTGAAATCCTCCTGATCATTTTTTATGAAGCTCAATCCTGAACGTGCGTATCTACTTCAGATTTCAATGATAATTTGTTATCTCAAATCCTAATCTCTTTTTGTTCTTTTGATTTGTTTCTATCTTCTTTGATGTAAATCCATTACGTATCTAGACATGGTTTGAATCAGATTCATGTTTAAATAGATAAATTCAAATCCAAACCATGTCGATCAGCAAGTATATCTATGTGTGTGATTTCTAGAAGATGAAACAACCCAGATAATCTTAATTAGATTTTATGTATCTTAATCAATTATTATTTTAGTAAAAAATGGGGTGTTTACAACTGCCCCTCTTTGTGGTGAGATTTTGTCAAAAAATTTACCACAAAGATAAAGTAGACACCATTTTTCTCTAAGATGAATTATTGGAATCCATTATCCTTCCTAGTAGGCTTCTTGAGCTGACTGGTGTAGAACTTGATTGTGCTACCTAGATTGATATTGGACCTCAGTGGACTTTTGAATCAAGTCAGTGTTTTTTTTTAGTGCTTCTTGAGATTCAGGATGCTTCTTGAGCTAACAACTTGGGTGCTTCTTGAGCTAATGATTCAGGGTGCTTCCTAAGCTAACAACATGGGTGATTCTTGAGATTTAGGGTGCTTCTTGAGCTAACAACTTGGGTGCTTCTTGAGCTAATGATTCAGGGTGCTTCCTGAGCTAACAACTTGGGTGATTCTTGAGATTTAGGGTGCCTCTTGAGCTATAACTTGGGTTCTTCTTGAGATTCAGGGTGCTTCTTGAGCTAACAACTTGGGTCTTCTTGAGCTAATGATCAGGGTGTTTCCTGAGCTAACAACTTGGTGTTTCTTGAGGTTCAGGGTGCTTCTTGAGCTAACAACTTGGGGCTTCTTGAGATAGACTTTTATTATTTACCTGAAAAAGTTCTTTTGCAAGAGTATGTTTATTAAATTTCTTACCAGATTTTTATAGAAATCCCTAAACAGTCAGACCATTTTTCGAAGTCCCTTCATCACTAGGTTCATTTCGTCCGGTTGAACTATCCTCAAAGTAGTAACCCCTCTTCGTAAATGATGTTTTCGAGATCTTTCATTAGTCCATGCCTTTGCTCTATTAGGCCCTGTAAATATTCCCCTGAAGTGAATACTTTCTCTGAAAAGACTAAATTATAGAGTATCAATATGTTTTATAACTTTACTAATTGCTCAATTTATTGCATGTTGATGTTTTAAAGTGTATGGGAAATATGAGAATAAAAGAGAACTTATCAATCAGGGTAATTGGTCGATGACTACTCCAACAATTGATGACGGCTAAGGATATCTTTTTGTTGACAAATAATGAAAAATAGACCATGTATAGACAAAGTAATTAGCAAATTTCTGAACTTGATAGAATTTCCATTGATTTCTCAAACATAATACAACTTGACGGCATCAGAGTTTACAGGGTCTTTCACATCTGGACCATCCATACGCGTTAAAATTAATGCTCCACCGGGTAACACCTTCTTTACTATATATGGACCCTCATAGTTAGGAGTGAACTTTCCTCTTGAATCTTGCACATTTGGTAACACTTTTCTTAATACCAAGTCTCCTTCCTTGAAATTCCTTGGACGGACTTTCTTGTTGAATGCTTAAGCCATTCTTTGCTGTTATAATTGACCATGATACAAGGCAGTCATTCTCTTTTCATCAATGAGATTCAACTGGTCAATCCTCTTTCTTATCCACTCTGCTTCATCTAACTCTGTTTCTGCCAGTATTCTAAGGGATGGGATCTCCACTTCGACTGGCAAAACCGCTTCCATCCCATAGACCAAGGAGTAGGGGGTTGCCCCTGTCGAAACTCTGATGGATGTTCGGTATGCCATCAATGCAAAAGGTAACATCTCGTGCCAGTCTTTGTATGTGATAGCCATTTTCTCGATTATTTTTCTGATGTTTTTGTTAGCTGCTTCAACTGCCCCATTCATTTGAGGTCGATATGGAGTAGAGTTTTGGTGTTTGATCCCGAAATGTTGGCACAACTCAGACATCAGCTTATTGTTTAGGTTCGTACCATTATCTGTAATGATTATATGAGGAACCCCATATCTGGCTATGATATCTCTCTTAATGAATTTGACGACTACCCCTTTTGTGACATTAGGGTATGAGAATGCTTCAACCCATTTAGTAAAGTAGTCGATTGCTACTAGTATGAATCGATGACCATTTGATGCTTTTGGAGATATCGGCCCTATCATGTCCATACCCCACATTGAGAACGGCCAAGGTGAGGATAATGGTTGTAATTCTTTAGGGGGCGCATTCATCCTGTTGGAATATATCTGGCATAAATGGCAACGTCTCACATGTTTGATGCAATCTGATTCCATTGTTATCCAGAAGTAACCCAACCTCATGATTTTTTGGCGAGCATGTATCCATTCATGTGCGGCCCACATATTCCTTCATGGACTTCCCTCATTAACATATCGGCTTCTATTTCATCTACACATCTCAGGAGAGTAGTATCAAACGACTTTTTGTACAATGTGTTGCCACTAAGCATGAAGTGGGCCGCTAATCGTCTTAGTGTCCTTTGCTCCTTTGTTGAGGTGTTTTTAGGGTATTTACCTTCTTGGAGTAACTCCTTGATGTTCTTATACCATGGTTCTCCTTTTGGTACTTCTTCAGTATTTAGAGAATGCTGGATCATTTTCGATCCGGATTTTCAAAGGTTGGATCTTTACCCCGTTAGCGGTTTGGATCATGGATGCCAAGGTGGCTAATGCATCAGCAAACTGGTTTTGAGTTCTTGGCAGATATGTGAATGAGATTTCTTTGAATTTACGAGCTAATTCAGTCAAGTGTTTATGGTAAGGCACGAGTTTTGCATCCTTAGTTTTGTATTCTCCTCGGGTTTGAAAAATAATGAGGGAAGAGTCTCCGTACACCTCTAAATCTTCTATTCCCATGTCAAGAGCCATATTGAGACCCATGATGCAAGCCTCATATTCTGCCACATTATTAGTATATGGGAATGTTAACCTTGCTGAAGCAGGGTATTGGTTGCCCTCTGGGGATATTAAGACTGCCCCAATCCCACATCCATATACATTGGCTGCTCCATCAAAGTACAACTTCCACTTAGGGTGGATGATTCTGATTCCCTGTCTGAATTTGCTAGGTATGTTCTCATCTGGAAATCGAGCTTGTTCTTCGGGCACATTGTCATCAGTTGGGCTTTCTGCGAGTTGATCTGCAAGTGCTTGTCCTTTAGTCGAGCTTTGATTCACATATGTCATATCAAACTCTGACAACAGCATTTGCCACTTAGAGATTCTTCCCATTAATGCTGGTTTATTGGCCAAATACTTCAAAGGGTCGTGCTTTGTGTAGAGCTCAATGGAGTAGTATAAAGTATACTGCCTGAGTCGGTGCATGATCCAAACTAGGGCGCAACAAGTTCTTTCGACCTCTGTATATTTCTGTTCGCCTTCAGTAAACTTCTTACTAAGATAATAGATGGCTCTTTCTCTCCCATCTTTATCTTTCTGCCCCAGCATGCATCCCATTGATTCTGGGAGTACAGTTAGATATAAAAATAAAGGGCGACCGGGTGTTGGAGCCACCAATATTGGTGGATTCATCAAATACTGTTTGATCTGATCAAAGGCTTGTTGACATTCGTCGTCCCACTGGATGGAGGCATTTTTCTTCAGTAATTTGAATAGGGGACGGCACTTATTGGTCAAATGGGATATAAATCGAGCAATGTAGTTTAGACGGCCCAAAATGCCTCTAACTTCCTTAGGTGTCTTAGGGGAAGGTAGCTCAAGTATGGCCTTGACTTTATCTGGATCGACTTCTACCCCTCGCTGACTGACGAGAAATCCTAACAATTTTCCTGAAGTTACTCCAAATGTGCATTTTTCGGGATTCAACTTGAGTTGGAACTTTCGTAACCTATCAAATAGTTTCTTCACCACCTCCACATGATCCTCCTTTTTTTTGACTTGGCAATCATATCGTCAACATATACCTCGACTTCGCGTGCATCATGTCATGTAGTAATGCACCATTGCCCTTTGATACGTTGCTCGCATTTTTGAGGCCAAATGGCATGACCTTATAGCAAAAGGTACCCCAAGTTGTGATGAAAGTTGTCTTGGTCTTGTCTTCTTCCGCCATTTTGATTTGGTTGTACCCAGAAACCATCCATGAATGAGAAGAGATGATTGCCAGCCGTGTTATCTACTAAGACGTCTATGTGGGGTAAAGGAAAATTATCTTTAGGTGTAGCTTGGTTTAGATCACGAAAATCTACGCACACTCTAACCTTTCCATTTTTCTTTGGTACGGGAACTATATTGGCAACCCACTCAGGATAATCTGATACCTCAATGAAACCAACCTCCAATAATTTCTTGACTTCCTCTTTGATTTTTAGCAAAATATCTGGCTAAACCGTCTCAATTTTGTTTCTTTGGTTTAACGTCTGCTTTAGTGGGCAGCTTATGAACCACTATAGAGGTATCTAATCCGGGCATGTCTTCATAAGACCATGCAAAGATATCTAGGTAGTCAGCTAGCAAACTTATCAGTTTCTTCCTTTGTTCATCTGATAGGGTGGCTCCTATTTTTAAATTCTTAGGGCTATCTTCAGTCCCAAAATTAACCACCTCAGGGTTCATCGATCTTAATCCTATCTTGTTCGTATCTTTGCCAAATTTCCTTTATCTCTGGATGATCACTAACATCACCTTCAACAACTAACCCAGTAGGGCCAAAAGTGATACCAGTATTTTCGTTATCTATTGACGTAAGATATCCTTCGCTTTCATCATTATCATTGGATCTGAATAAGGTAAGATAAAGAAAGAAAGAAGGAGAATGTAAGAATAATAGATGCTACAAAGAAGAAATGATTGAAAGAAAGCTAATTTCATTGATTGATGTAACTCATTGAGTACAGTTTATTCCTAATTGAGCAAACTAATAAAGGGAATAAAACATAAAAATACTCTGTTAATTCAACCCTTACTCAAAGGTAACCCTCGAGTTACTAATGGGAACTGCAAACCAATTATTAAGTTGTTGAGTTAATTGGGAATTGCAAGCTGACTCCAATGTCCTTTCACTGCTGTAGCAACTGGCATTTGGATATGACTTGATTTTGGAAATGTCACCCTGATGTCTGGGGATTCAATAGGGCGATCATACCATTCTCTCGCTTCTTCCTGGCTTTTTTCTTCATTTCTTGCTTCTCAACTATGCTAGGGACGTACCCTAACCCGAACGTCCCCAACTGTCCTTCCTCATTCATCATGTTGATCTCTTCAAACATCTGTAATCCAAGATCTTCAGACCCTTCATCTCCTATGTAAGGTATGGCTGTATCTTTGAAGATAACGTGATCTTGTTCACCTAATACAGTGACAACCTGCTCATTAGCGATGAATTTGACCATTTGGTGTAGGCTAGATGGTATTGCCCCGGCAGAGTGGATCCAAGGCCTTCTGAGTAACAGATTGAAGGACCTAGGTATGTCTAAGACCTGGAATGGAATAGTGAAGTCTTGTGGACCGATGGTAATGTTTAGGTCTATCTCTCCTGCTATGCCCCTTTTTGATCCATCAAAAGCCCTAACAACTGTGGAACTAGGCTTGATATTGGATGTGTCGATGCCTAGTAGGTTTAGGGTAGCTAATGGGCAAACATTCAGGGAAGATCCATTATCAATGAGGACTCGGCCACAATCAGTCCATTGCATTTGACCACTATGAATAAGGGCTTCATGTTGAGTGCCTTCTTCTCCCAATTCTTCGGGCGAGAATGAGATCTGATCCAAAGTGAACACTGAGTTGACAACATGTCCTAAGGTCTCAGTAGCAACACCTTCAGGGACTTTGATTTGTTGAAGTATCTTGAAGAGAGCCTCTCGATGGGTTTCAGAAGTTAGCAGTAGGCTCATCAAAGAGATTTGAGCAGGGACTTTAGCAAGTTGGTCCACAATCTTGTACTCACTTGCTTTCATAATTTTGGTGAGTGCAGTTTTTTCATTGGGCTCCTCCTCCTTATTTTCCTTTTTCTGCATGAAAAATTCTTCAGCTAAAGTCTTCTCCTTTTCTTGGTTTTGGATTTTCCCAAGCTTTCCTATCATGGGCCCGGCAGATTGATTGATGGCCCGATAGTTAAACGGGTAGCCTTGTAGTCAGATGGTGCGATGGGCACATGGAATGTGTAATTTTTTGACTTCATCTCAAATGGTACCTCATTCGGTACTCTTTGGTATTGCATAATTATCCGCTTTGGATCAGACTTAATCATTCCTATGAGGTGATGGGTGCCTGCTGTTGCTGGGTTTCGTCTTCCTCTTCGAATCCTGGACCCCATCCGATGGCTGGGGCATCATTATAAACCTTCGGCTCAATCCATAAATCTACTAGGTATTGATATCCTCTCGGGGATTCGATAATGCCAATGGTGGGGTCTCCCGCTCGATGCCTAGCCCACAATTCCAATTTATTTGGGTTTTCGGGGCTTTGGAATCAGCATTTCTTCAATATCTTCTTTGATGATTTGCCCAGCTTTGAGTAGGTTATATATGGCAGGCCTTGTTTTGGTTCGTCTCTTAGGTTCATGTGGGCTAAGTACCCCTTTTGACGAAGGAGCCATGCAACCTGTTCAATAGGAATGGGTAGTTCGTCTAAGTCAATGGACGATTCGAGTCCTTCAACCATGATCATGTTGATCGTAGGCCCATGATTTGGGAGAGGGTTCGTGTTGACATTGGGAGCTGGGGCCTCCACAAAGTCTAGTTGAACTAGTTTTGCATCAATGAGGTCTTGAATCTTGTTCTTGAGCCTCCAACAATGATCAGTAGAGTGACCTACCTGTCCCAAATGATAGTCACACTTCAGCTCAGGATTATAGTTCCTCGGCCTGTAGTCTTCCTTAGGAGTCTCAAAGTTAATCAAGTTGTCGGCTCTAAGCCGGGCTAACACTTGGCTTAGGGGCACTGGAATTCTGGTGAACTGTCTTTTGGTGAACCGACTGGTTGATTGAGGTTGCTGCTATTGTTGTTGCTGAACAAATGATTGGTTGGTATTGAGGGTTGGTGGCATAGTGAAAGTTTGAACAGGCTTGAGATAGGAAGATGAGTTAACTACACTAACAGTGGTGTCTTTCCCTTTGTTGTTGAATTTGGAGGTTGGGGGCTTTTTGTCTATCTGGAGCTTTCCAGTAGTGATAGCACTTTCGATTCTGCATCCGGCCATCACTATCTCAGAAAAATTGGCGGTAGTATGCCCGATGAGATGAGTGAAGAAAGGCTCTTCCAAAGTATTTATGAAGTAAAGGCTAAGTCCTTTTCTGGAATAGGGGTAGCTACCATGGCTGCCATGGCCCTCCATCGTTGAGCATATTCTTTGAAGGATTCCTCTTTCTTTTTTCTCAAGTTACTCAAATCCCACATAGATGGGGCCACTTCGACATTGAACTTGTATTGGTTGTAGAAAGCCCTAGCTAATTTATCCCAAGTGTTTATGTCATCAAGGTCTAGTTGAGCATACCAGGTTAAGGCCGGGCCGGTAAGGCTGTCTTGGAAAGTTTGAACCATGAATTGCTCATATTGAGTATACTGGCTCATTTTTCTTACATAAAGTCTCGTATGGAGTTTGGGGCAACCAGTACCATCATACTTTTCGAAGTCAGGGATCTTAAACTTTTCAGGGAAGGTTCCAGCTTCAATTATAGGTAGGCTTGTGATCCCAGTTTGATCGAACCCATCCACCCTTTCAAAAGCTTTCAGTTTCTCATTGAATTGGGTAAAAAGCCTTTTCTCCATCTCTTTACTTTGGGCCTCGAGTTCTTTTTTAGCTTGGCGGAGTTAGGCTCAGTAGTGGATTTAGGCACAATGTTGACCTCTTGCTCTTCAATTGGTTGGTCATCAATCCCTTTCTTGGTTCCTGAATGCCCTTCGGTTGGCGGTTGAGGGGTTTTTTGAAGCCCGAGACTTTGAGTGAGAAGTTGCATTTGTTCAGCCATCCTGAGTACTGTTTGTTCCAATGTAAGGACCCTTTGTTCAGTGGCCATATTAGGATCGCTGGTGTTGTTGTCGTCACTGTTGGCCATTTTGGACTTTGACCTAGTGATGATTGGACTTCTAACCGGGCCGGATCGTTTAGGCGCTATATTTTTAGAACCTGACCGGAAAAAGAAAAAAAAATTTAATTCTCTATTCATGACAATTGAGGTTAGCGATCACAAAAATCACAAAAGGGTTAGACACACATATATATAAGAAAGAGAGAATAAAAGGGATGCACACACGCATGCAAATTGGGGCAATGAGGAAACGTTGTGGCAGAAAAACTAATTTATTTCATTAACGCTGAATTTATTCCAAGAGGTTCACAACATAAACTAGATTTCAAAATATCAAAATTCTAATATCCTAAACTAGTCTTCTAATCTTGTTGGGGCATACAAGTTGGTCCTCTAATTCCCTAATTGTTTTTCTCTGCCATCTTCAATTCTACTTCTAGCTTGGACCTTGTACTGGAACACTCCATTCTCTCTCGCATCTCTTGTTCCTTCTTTTTCATGTCTTGGAAATGGACTTCCATTCGAGCCCGTGTCAACTCTATGTAAGCCTTCATCTCTGGTCTGGATTGACTGGTGCTGGATTCAGCACATCTAAGCTTGAAACTGGATTTCCCCTTGCTTCCTTAATTGGTCAATAATGTATTCCCTAGTGGCTCGATATCTCCTGGTCTGGGGGTTATTGGGTTCCACTTCATAAATCATTCTTATCTCTCGGGTCCTCCATTTGGACAAAATATACTTGAGCCTTCCCTCTTTTTCAGCATATGACATGTCTGGATCATTGAAATTCAAAGTAACTTCATCCAATGGGGGCCTTGCTAGTTATATCTTGTAGCGGTCCCAATAGCCTTAAAACACGAGTCGGATAATATCTTGTGCAGCCAGTTATGCCGATAAGGGGAACTGCAACGTATGCCTAACATCCCATAATTGCGGCTTCGCAATAGAACCATTTAGCTACCCAAAGGATCCCGTCAGCCGGAATGTCCTCAAGGATGTGAACCCATTTGTTTGCTGATGCTGAATCTGGAATGTGGACTCTTTCGGCGAAGCACTCTACCAAATCGTAGTTACTATTGGCATAACGAGCCGGGTTTAAACGGATCCCATAATTAGTAGTATGGCTAGCAAACCAAACTATTAAAAGGGCCATGCTAGCTTTGAACCTTCCATAACCTTGTGCCTTCAAGTGATTCAAAGATCGAATTTGTTCTGTGAGTAAGGCTGGGATGTAAGATTTTCCTTTCATGAATTGAGCTACTACTTCCGCAACCCAATAATGGATGAGCAGGTTGACGTTTGGAAAGAGGATGGTGCCAAACACCGCAACCAAGAAGGCAGTGATGCGGTTTTGCTTCCCATATTTCCATGTCTCCACAAAAAGGTCTCTCTTCTCTTTGTAATTTTTTGGGACTCCAAACAGTCGATCAAAGCTGAAAGCTTGATTGAGTACAAATTAGAGTCCAAAAGGGCCTTAGATATTTCCTTCTTCTTAACACCCAAAGTATCTTTGAAGATGTGAACTGAGCCTTTGTTAGTTTGGGATGGTATGAGCCTACATAGGTCGGGGAGCCAGCAGGAGCTTGGTGTATTCCTCAATGGTAGGGCTTAAAGTATGTTCACCCAGACAAAAGGCGGTCTCCTCGAGGTTCCAATGATGTACCAAGGCCCTAAAGAGATTGAGGTTGATTTGGACCTTAGGCAATGAAAGTATTAGGCCCAAACGACTCTTGATAAACTCCTTTTGGCCCGGCTTGAAGGTTTCCAACCATTGGTTCAGCATAGGCATTGGATCGGTTGGTTCTTGGACATGGATCACAAGGACAAGTCTGGCCCACAGATTAATACTGGATGAGTCGCTTGTCATTTCTTAATCTGTTTATTATAAAACAAAAGTGTTACAAGAAAATTTACAAGAAATCTATAAGGGATCTATACATTTATCTACTTTACAAATGAGTATCTACGACATTTTTTTTTTTTTTACTATAAGAGATGTTTACAAGGGAAATTCAAACCCTTGGAACAAATTTAGCCTTATTTTTTTTCAAAACATTTTTATTTTTGTTTTAGCCACAACGCTTGATCATTATCCTCACATAGTGAATGCAAAATTTGGGTGGGTTCTAAGGTTCCCCGAGTAATGGGCCAAGGGCCACATTAAACGAAGTGGGGGCTAATTCGTGCCTCAAGCGGTGGATTACCACAACACCCGATGCCTACTGGTGCCCCCCTTCCTAGGATCCTAAGGTGGTCTAAGTCTGACCACATCTAGCACACATCATATAAAAATAAAATCCCTTAAAATCTCTCATACATATATTCTTCAAATATCTGCATCACTTTAAAACAACGATTAGTACAACTATTTACAAATAAATATCAAACAAACTCGATAGTTAATTTACAAAAATAAATATTAAGGGAACAATTTATAATTAAAAAGTATAAGGTGGCTAGCCCTCTTAATAATGTCCCCAGTGGAGTCGCCAAGTTGTCGAGCCTGGATTTTGATTTCTAATTCAATTTCCTTTAACCCGATTTATACTGAATCCTAACCCATTTAATATAAATCCTCGACTAAGAATTAAAGGAAATTTCTGATTTTGAAAAATATTTTGGAGTCCCCCCGACTAAAGCCTGGGAAAAAAATTAAATTAGGACCACTGGGTAGGTTGAGTCCTAATTTAGCTACGGTCTGCTAAAAATTGCTTTAAAAAAAAAAAACAATAACCAGGAATTCATGAGTCTGGGGGCTATCCTATTAAAACCTAAATGGTTACCACCTTTAACCTTTTAGTTATAAATTGTTCTCTAAATGTCATAAATTATATTATTATATGATACTTGCAAAAAAAAAAAAATCATTGATTCAGTCAAAATTTACAGACTAGTCAATTTGATCAATTTTCACAGAAAAAAAAAAAGAAAACTAATTATTATATACAACCATTAACTAAATTATACAAGATTATCGATTTACTAAATTATCTTAATTTCTCAAAAAATTAATTTTTTCTTACATTTTTTAAGTCGCCCGTTGGGTGCCTACATACCCGCTATTCGGGATCAGAAGATAGTATTTTTATTCTTTGACGAAAATTTTAGTTCGTGGATTAATTTTAGATACTTGAAATCTTATCCCTTTAAATTCATTAAATTTCAATAATTTAAAAAAAAATGAATTTTTATATGGTGACTCCTAAATCTACCAAATTAATTTATCAACAATTTTATGAAAATCGGTTTTCTAAGTGTCAAAAATTTTGAACAAAGAATTATAATCACATATCTTGACAAGCATATCAATTTAATCTACATGTTATCACAAATAAGATTAGTAAATATATATATATATATATCAATTTTCAACACGTTAATCAAAACAAACTTATATAATTATGTTCGTACATCATCTTAATGCCAATATTAATTTAGGCTAGCATGAACATACATAGACATGACATGAAATCAAATATTCACAAGGTTCATTGTTGTGAAAATCATGGAATATCACCTACTATAAAAAATTTAAATTTTAGGATATCATACATTGAATGTCATGGTTCTAATAAAAGAAAAAAAAAAGATATTGCACTATCTGAACAAGATATTAATATAACATATTCATCATGGTATCAAATGTTAAAATAATATAAGATAAAATAAAAATAATAATAATTCTATAATATTTTCATATAATACAAATCCAAAATTAAAAAAAAAAAAGACAAATCGTAAGACAAATAGTCACTAATTTTGAGACAGATCAAACATTCATAAGTTTAAAAAAAAAAAAATTGTTACTATCACCATTAACTAAACACACTTTTAAAATTTTCACAAAATCAACACATTATCATACCATATTTATTATCATTAATATATTATTAATATTGATATTTTCTAACCATTACAATTTATTATGCCAATTATATATATAACTACTTACCTGACCGTGGATACTGCGGATGTGCTCGAGGAACAGAGCGGGTCGTAGTTGGTTTACCATGAGATTTAAAGCCACCAACCTCTATTTTATGACCCACCGAAAGTTCCTGCTCCTTCGGATTTATCTGACTTTTCCTGAAACCCACTAAACTCTTCAAACAAAACCAAAATAAATTAACACAAGATGAAGAGCTCCAGTTTTTCATGGGAACACGAATCACGGTTAAAATTTAGTTATGTTCAGTTTGTACGAATTCGAGTTGCGAGTGGGGACGCCAATCGGGTTTGGTGGTCGGTGGTGTGAGGCTGTTCTAATCTGGTTTCTAGTGTTTGAATCTAGTGGAACGAAGGAGTTATTCTGGTTTGTTGGGTTGGTTAGGAAACAGTGGTGGTTGTGGTGGTTTGAGTTGTAGGTTGCTGATGGCGATTTGGGTGAAGAAGAGGGGCTGGTTATTTACTTGAGGGAGAGAGGCTGGGTCGTTTCTGGTACATGATGGCTATCGTGATTTACTGGGTTCGAAATTTGGGAGTGGTGGATGTAGTGATTCTGTTGGGTTCGAGAACAGAGGCTGCTCTGTTTGACTTTCGTGGAAGTTGTTCTGAGTTTGTGGAGCTATATGAGAAGATGATGTTGATGGTGTTTTCAAATTTGATTCGATGCCCCACTGTCATCTCTACTCGTCCTTTTTATAGACCAAACAAAGATAAGTGTGTAAATCTCCTGATCATTTTTTATGAAGCTCAATCCTGAACGTGCGTATCTACTTCAGATTTCAATGATAATTTGTTATCTCAAATCCTAATCTCTTTTTGTTCTTTTGATTTGTTTCTATCTTCTTTGATGTAAATTCATTACGTATCTAGACATGGTTTGAACAGATTCATGTTTAAATAGATAAATTCAAATCCAAACCATGTCGATCAGCAAGTATATCTGTGTGTGATTTCTAGAAGATGAAACAACCCAGATAATCTTAATTAGATTTTATGTATCTTAATCAATTATTATTTTAGTAAAAAATGAGGTGTTTACAATTTGGTATCCTATTATTTAGTTAGCTAATAATTATTAGATCATGTTAGTAACCTCAGTCCTATTAAAGCTATATGATTGAGTTTTTAGTGTTATTTTCTTTGTAAGACTTGTGAATTCTGGTGCTTTCAATATTAAGTCATACTGCTCTTTACTCTTTTGTGTGTTACCAATATTGTCATAGATTGTGACGAACATTTTGACTGAATTTTTTATCTTTAACACCTGTTGTAGTTTTATATCAAATTTGTAAGACTAGTGAGGTCTTATGTTTCGAATATTCAAGTGATAGTTATCTTTATTCTTTTGTATTCTTATCACTATGTGGCGAATGTATTGGGTGAATTTTTAGGTCCTTTTAATACTCATGGAAGTTTTACAATTCATGGTTTCTATCGAATAACATTCTTTTTTGAGCGTAAAGGATGACATCCTTTCTTTCTTTTTTATTATTTTTTTTTTTTTTTGGTAGTGGATGAATAGATACATTCTAGATTTATCATCATACATCTAATTTCATTCGTCGGTGGCTATCAAGCTCATGAAAAATTTACATTTACGTACAATCATCATGGGGAAATCTACATTACAAATATCAAGTAAAGAACATAGTGATAGCTTTCAACAACATTCAAGACAGCGTTGCTAGATTGGAACCCACGTAGAGTTTAATTCTAATCCATTGTCTGTCTATCCTTTTCGTCATTGGATTGTTGACTTGGCAATGGCGTAGGATGTCCGAGTCAAATGCTCCTCCGGCAGCTTTACGTTCCTAAATCTATACTGAAATTTTTTTCTATATTCCAATTAACAGACTTCATAATGACCTTTCAAGGCAACCTTGAGTATTTGAAAATATATGAAATGCCTAATTTCTTTAAAACTATTTCAGGATTATCCAACTTGAGTCATGAGAGTACAAATTTTTTCTTCGATTAAAGAAGAATAAATGAAGTATGTGCTTAATACATTATTAATAGAAATAAAGCAGCATTTTGTTTTCAGAAAACAAAATTGATAATCGGAAGCACACAATATGCCACCCATATAAAAGAGCTACTAACCCTGGCCTTAACCATAGATGTGGTTGTTTTTATGCCATCAAATGTTGTTCCACTTGCTCATGGCAAACAACTCAAAATGGAGACATGTACCAGAAAAGCATCCATTGCTGTTTTGAAATTCTAAACTATCTCAGACCTCCTTAAGGCACTTGTAAGAGTAAAAACTTGCAAAACAAACATAAGCAATATACAAACCTTATATCTAGATAAAACTCGATGTGATGGATTAGTGCAGGAGTGCAGCACACAAAAACCTTGTATCTAGATAGAATTCCAAAATACAAACAGATAATCGTCAAAAAGTAAGGGCATATCAATTTACCTTCCGCCTTACTAGAGCGCATAAGAGAATTTGATAATTTGAGAATTTGTGGGATTCAATCAAAGCCTGTAGCTGGTAAGCTATAAAATTAAAATGAATTGTTAAGTTTTCAGAAATGAGGAACCAAGAAAAATAACAGAAGCAATATGAAATAACTTACACGAGACACTAATGCATCTTGTCACAGCACAATCATTTGTCACAGCCTATGATGAGCAGAACTTTATAAGAAAGCACATGTGCACCCAAAAGAATACTTCATGTGCACAGTATAAGGAAGGTGCCTGAAGAAGTGTCCCTTCAAAACAAGAGTAATTCTTATTGAAAACAAAATTTCCTCTTTCAAGAGCCCAGCTATGCATCGCAACAGCACCAACAACACACAATCTATCAAAAAAAAATTTTTTGAATGAACTATTACAAACTGCTATCAAGGAGTATTACAAAAGCGGCCAGAACACAAAAACAAAGTCAATGGAGAAAAAGATGTCAATTTGAAATATCCCTCTTCTCATTGTATAGCTTTAAGAGTTGCGGAGCCTCATAAAGATATACATACTTGTCCAAAAACTTTCTTTCCGTTATATTAAACAAAGAAGCATAAGAAGAAACCCCTTTAATCCAACCTTTCAACAACAAGAATTCAACAACAGCAGTCCTAGGAATGATTCTCTTCTTCAAGCTATACAAGACCAACTGTGGCCTTTTGGCAATAGTCAAAGAATTCATTCCCAATCGATTAACGAAAAAGTCCATCGATTCCATGATATTCTTTTCGGATACTTTCATACACAAAGGCTGTCTTCTAAATGCTTCAAGAATCACATCTTCAGACCAACCCCACTTCCTATATGCATCAACCTTCCTTTCCCATGTGGATTTACGCATAGATTTCACATAGATTGCTAAAACAAATGATAACTGGACTGGATCAAACCCCATTTCCTTTACTTCTCTAACTAGACCCTTGAACTTCTCCGTTCTAACCAGGAACAGCCTAGGGGTGAAATAGAGCAAATAAGCAACACTCGACTCAGGCACTCCATTGTTTCTGAGAAAACTCACATTAGGGGCAAGACCCTCATTGACGTTGCGTTGCATCATTAGCATACCTCTTCTAAAAGCTACCAAAGCCTTCTCAGTAGTTCCGAGTAATCTTTTGACAAACTCAAAATTGGGAACTATAACATTCTTTAAACTTCTATGCATAAAAAGGAGACGCAGATATAAACTCGACAATAAAAGGTCTCGAGAACCCTTGCGTGATGAAAAATTCAATCTTGGGCAAGAGGGTCTTCTCAGGACGGGCTAAAAGCACTCTAGGCCATCTAGTAACGAGTTTGGAGATCTGGGTTTTGGAGAAACCTTGAAGTTTAAGAAACCAAATTACAATGTCCGGTTTTCCTGTACTCGTAAAGCTTACTTTCTTTGACGCAGCCAAAGCACTTGTGGAGATAAACCACATTTGTTTACAAGGTAAGAGATTGTGACAGACTGTTCATTTGATTATTCTTGAAAAGGTCTTGTAAATAGCTTCAGCACAGATCTAGGGTTAGGGTTTTCTCCATGAATTTCACTATAGAAGTATGAAATTGGACAAATATTCGTCTAATCATTAGGTTTATCCTGAGGAATAAGCAAACTTGTTCGAGGTTTTAGATTGAGTTAGGCAAAGGGAAGGAAAAGTCACTTACTGGTTATTTCCTTAGTAAAGGATGGTTTGTTCTTCGTGAGGAAGAGAGAGATTGAAGATAGAAAGAAGAAGAGCTTCCATTGTCACTGCTTTAGGAGCTCCAACCTGCCCTGTTTCGGGAGCATTTTTCGTTTCAGGAAGAGGAAGAATGAAGCAGTAAATAGGCCATGGTCACTTCGATTTTGCGATTCATGGCTTTCGTGTGTTTTTGCTATAGTATTTCGTTTATTTTAGGTTAATTTACGGATACATATATATTTTTTCATCACTTTTCATATATATTTGCGTTTTAGTTTTTTTTTTTTTTTAATGCGAATTTCTATTTATCCATAAAAAAAATTCATATTCTAATTAGACGAAATTAATTACACAAATACATCACAGTATTACATTTTAAAGATGTGATATTTAGGTTTATAAAAATGCCACATATTCAAAATGCGAAACTAGTATAAATTATAATATGTATATTATATGTTCGATATGTTGTATCTTTGTAAGATTACATTGTGTACATTGCTACATCGTATTTGAAAAATACGATATTCGTATAAAATATGGAATCTCATTTTCAAGTTGCAATAGTATTGGTATTTTGATAAACCTTTTTATATAATTCATACTTTTTAAATTTTTTTTAAGTAGTAGACATAGTACCTTTACACACACACACACATATATATATATTATATTATTTATTTATTTATTGCATACCTATCATTTGCTTTGCATTAAAAAATTATTACCTAAAATGTATGCAATCCCAAAGGACTCCTAGTATAATACAGATATAGACACAGTTTTAGAAACCGAACCAAACCGGAACCGCTGGTGCCAGGATCTTAAAAATGAGGAACCATAATTGTCTTTCACTGTTCCCATCAGGTTCCAGTTTTGAAACTGTGTTTTTAAAATAAAAATAAAAAAATAAATGAATTTCAGTTTTTAATAAAATAAATTTTAAACTCGATAAAATTAATTATTAAGTCTATAAGTGTTAAATTATTTAACCAAAGATTTTAAAAATTTATTTAGAATACGCATTTATTTATACAAACACAACTAGTATCAATTGTAGTTATAGTATGAGATTGCAAATATTCTAGAGAATAAAAAGAAAATTACAATAAAAAAAATAGTTTCACGTTATTAAATAAATGAATTTTACTTTTAGAAGGAATTTATATAAACTAAATTATATAAGATTTTAAGTTATATTTATTTATATTGTTGATAATAATATATTAAATATTACAAATATGGAATAAATTTTGCTATTAGTGTAAATATTAATACTTATATATTTAATGTGATTTTTTCATTTTTTTTCTCTAATTTGTTTTTTTTTTAATGGAACTGATTGAAACTGCCAGTTCTACCCAATTTTAGAGCATAGAACTGCCTACGAACTGGAAAACCAGCAATTCCTTAGCCAGTTTTGAAGCCGGCTAACAAGTCCAGTTCTAATTTTAGAGCTGCTGGTGATGGTTTTGGTTTGGTTTTCGATTTGGAACCGAACTGTATCTAGTCTAGTCTATTAAAGACTTCTCTAGTCCCTTTATACCCTTAGTTAATTTATTTAAATTTAAATCAAGGCTATTAAATATTTTTCTATACTCATTACCATTAAATGAACTACACAAGTTACATTATCGGGTCTTCTTGGTTATTTTTCTTTTTATTTTCACAATCAAAACCACGTCAATCTTCTTCCTAGTCCCACTAGTCTTTCTTCTCTTGTCTCCTTCGCAAACCAAAACTTAAATCTCTCACCAATGGCAATTTCCCAAATCCAAAAGGCTTCAATCCCCTACGAAAAAAACTTCAACTTCCATCTCTAGTGACAAGACGATTTCAGTCTCTCTCTTTATTCCAAGATAAAAACATTTTCCCCTTGACTCATAAGATTTGTCTACGGTTGTTTACATTTATTTTGTTTAATTTTACTCTCCTTTTATGAGCTTTGATTTTAGTGGTACTTTATTTCATGATTAAGTTTCTAAATTAGCTTCTAGTCTAACATTACTATTAAATAGTTTTTTGGGTTGTAGATATAGTCTCTATCCAAGTTATTGGCTACGCAAGATTTTGACACAATTTTGATAGGAATCAAATTAGAATAAAAGGAAGAGAGAAGATATTTATGATTCAACCTGCTAAATTAATTCCATATATTATTCAAATGTTGCTTATTTTATTTTAGATTTTCAAAGATTATCTATATTTAAGAAAAAATTATTGATTTACCGATCCATAGAAAATGATATACACAAATATTAATTATATAAAAATAATTACCTAAATACCGATGTAAAACCACATGTACCTAATACGACTTTACTTTTTTTTTTATGAATGTAAGCATGTCTTACATGTGATTTTTTTAAGTTTTTGCAAAAATAGTAAAACGTTTTATTTATTGTAAGCCCTTGAAATTTTTTGTATTCTTAAAAAATAATCCTAGAGCTGATACTGAAACCTAAACGATAAAAAAATTATCTAAGTTAAAACCAAACTCTAAACAATATTAAATATGAAATTTCACAACCTCAAGAAAATAAGCGTCTATAAAAACAAAACGAAAATCCAATAATCGTTCGACTAAAAATCTTTATGCTGAATAATTTATCTATCTTATTGCTACACGTAAATCGAGATAGTATGTCCAATTAATATTTAATGAAAAAATTATGAAACCTTAGATCCTTCGATGAATCTCAGAGTTAAAGTTTAAAATTAATACCAAAAATCAAACCAAGTCATGATATAAGCCTTAGACTCGATTAGATAATCTCGAAATCTATAAAATATTAAATAAATCATAAGCTAAAGTAAACTCATTTTTTGAATAGAAAATATAGTATAACCACGAACCCCTAAGATTTTACGAATAAACTTGAAGCCAGAATTAAAATCATATCCCTAAAAGTCAACCTAAGTTTATCTTGAGATCTATGTGTTTAGATCTGGCAATCTTGTGCTTGAAACCTTGGAATAATAAAAATGAGTTAATCATAGATTATAGTTTGAAATAGTGTCTTATAACTAAAAAGGATCAAATTTGTCAAAAATTCGTTCGTTAGAAACCCGAATGAGATCAATTTTCGAAATCAGGGCCCTAACACGCTAAACAATAAAAATATCCCAACAATATATCTAGACTCGTGATGAGGTAAGGAATCGTAAAATATCAATTATAAAATTTTTCAGCTTCTAAAAATATCAGATATAGCTCGTTTATGTGTATTTTTCTTACTACGTATTTTAATTATTTTGGTTATTATTCATTTCTATTCATTTATCTATACCTTTTTCTTAATACCTACTTCTTACAACCTATATACCTATTTTTACATTTACTTTTTCAATATTACTTTTATTAAACTTCTTTTACACTTTACTTACTTTTTTGACTAAGATTAATTTTTTTAATCAATCCCTCTTTCTTCTCTCTATATGGCCGACAACTTCTTATCTCTCTCCCTCATATTTTCATTTTCATTTTCATTTATTTTTCTTCCTCTAAATCATCTCCACATTTATCTCTAAATATGTCTTTCATCCTTCACTTCTTACATAATTTTCTTTCACCATAACAAAACCCTACAAAAATCATTTCTCAATTTCTCTCTCTAAATTTCCTCTCAAGCTTTTTCCTTTTAAAATTCTCTTCCAACTCCATTTCCTCTTTACACTTATACACAATCTTTCATCCTTAGATAAGATACTAAACGCATCTCCTAAACATAACAAAACTTTTGTAAATTTGAAACTCAAAACACTCTCCCTCTCCTCTCTATAGTTCACACCACACATACACACCAACACACTCACATTTGTCTAATCAAATTTTTTTTTTTTCATTCATCTTCTACTCTAGGTAAAACTCTAAGCCTTCTTCAAAAGTTCATGTTAACATAACATGAAAAATATGTGTGTTTGGTCTCCAAATTCCCTATGAGCATATACTAGGGAATAGAAATATAGAAACAATATATTGTTTGCGTCTTATTTAACTCTATATCTTCATTTATGTTATGTTGTTATTTCCAACCTTAACTTTACATATTTTACTAAATGTGTGTGTGTGTGTGCATTAGAGCCTAAAGCTCACTAATCTAACATTTCATTTATGCTCTTATTTCATTGTTTATTTATTTATTTTATGCAAATAAATAAGACTACTCAACTTATAGTCTTAAACTTGTCCTAAATCAAGTCAAAACAAAGGAGATTTGTCCAAAATCTAATTCCTAGGAAACTTGAGAATTAATCTAAGACTCAATGATTTTCTTATTTATCTTCTTTACTTTATTTATGAGACTGGAGATATTCAAGTCTCAGGGAGCTTTGATGAATCCTTAGACTCCCAAAATTATTTCTTGCTATTCTTATTTTTTTTATAGAACCTGTTCATCTCTAAGTCCCGAAAAGCATTGAAATAAATCTAAGACTTTCATAATTTTTTTTTTATTTGCTTTTCTTATTTTTATGAAACTTATCCATTTCTAAGTTCCGGGAAGTCTTGATATTAAGCTAAAACTTTCATATCTTTATTTTCTCTATATTTGCTTATTTGATTTTTTATTCTCTATTTCTACAAAAGCTTATGCCAACAAATTATATCTTAGTATAATTAATAGATGGGTAAATTACATCAATGAGTCATAACGTTTGGGGGTAAATTTATTTGGGTCACAACGTTTGGAAAAGTTCATTTTGGGTCATAACGTTTGAAAAAGTGATTCATTTTGGGTCACGGTAGACACATGTCAATAGGAAAAGGGTGACACATGCCAACAGTAGGTGACATGTGTCAACATAAGAATGTGACACGTGTCTACTGTGACTCAAAATGAATCACTTTTCTAAACATTTTGACCCAAAATGAATTTATCCTCCAAACATTGTGACCAAAAATGAATTTTTTTAAACGTTGTGACCCAAAATGAATTTACCCTCAAATGTTGTGACCTACTGGTGTAATTTACCCATTAAAAGATTCATATGCATATGTGTTAATAAAGTGATATTGTTGTCTTAATAAAAATTTTAAAATGGAAATATAAATTATTTCTCATTTCACAAAATGAGACTTATCTTTCAAGAATTATTTTCAAAATTTAGCAAATCTCTTCATTAAGAATTTAAAAAAGAAACACCTAAGTATACTTTAAAAACTTCCAAAATTAATTTCTCAAATATAAATGTTGATAATTTTTTGTTATGTAAAATTTTCTAAAAATCTTATTTACCATACATGAACAAACCTTTTTATTGAAAATAGGAATTTATGACAAATCATTTACCTAAGTTTTCTCATATATCAAAACTCAAAACATTTTAAAGATGATACGACTAAATGATTTTCTTCACAAAAAATAAAAGAATTATGTTCTGGAAAATAATTAGTTAAAAGAAGTTTAATATGAAAAAAAATATTCATGAACTCAACATAAATATAAAATCATGATTTTCTTTAATTAAGTCTCACATTTGCAAAATCTAAGAATCAAGGGTTTATTCAAGAACCAAACTTAGGAAAATTTTAAGAGGGAATACATTTAGAGTTTTATGCTATAAATAAGTAAAATCATGTCTTATAAAATAAATTATTAAATGAAATTTTTAAATAAATATAAGACCTTTGAGATTCCAATATCTATATATATATATATATATATATTGGGCTATGATTTTATTGATAAGTCACATGTTTACAAAATAGCAAATTTAATCACAAGTCAAAGGATGACC
This sequence comes from Combretum micranthum, assembly GCA_024138025.1. Taxonomy (NCBI): domain Eukaryota; kingdom Viridiplantae; phylum Streptophyta; class Magnoliopsida; order Myrtales; family Combretaceae; genus Combretum; species Combretum micranthum. Next base: position 369,144 of record JAMXBD010000150.1, on the reverse strand, counting down.
TTTCACAAAACTCGACCTCTTCACAAAGATTGTCTACAAAATTTTATTTTTAAGACAATATCACTAGGATCATATATATAATATGAGTTATTGTAAATATTAAATTATTTTCAAAAGTAGAATTATTTATGTGTTTGCTATAAAGTGTCTAAGTAAAGTAAAACTTGGAAAAAAAAATTACAATTTAAGGACTAGAACTTTCGGGTCGGATCTGTATCGACCCATTTCAACACCAAATGGCTTTAAATGTTAAAAATAACCTTAGAAATAGAAATTTGTTTTCAAGTAGGTAGAAAATGACTACTAATATGTGAAATTCCAAGTTAGAATAAGCAAATTATGGCCATTTTAAATTGAAATTTCCCTTCATCCAAATTTTGACGAGAATAACAAGATAGAGTTAGAAATTTTAAGTAGAACCTCTACAAAATACTCATTCCGAGTATTTTTTTTGTTTAGGTGACGATGAGTTCGACGTGTTATTTCCAGAGGATTATTATGACTAGGAATTGCTCTAATTGACAAGTGAGTTCTTCTTATTATTTCGTTACCTTTTTTGTACTTATAAAAATAGAGGCATTAATATGCTAAGAAAAGATAAAAATTGATATGTATGAGGAACTCATGAGTTATATATGTGATTCTATATTTATATGATCAAGGAAATTACAGACGCTCGGAGAAGGCGTCCTCGAGGAGGAACCGTGTAGACCGATCACTATTAACAAGGTTTTGGGGAATAGCAGTAGAGGATGCGGAGCCTCATTTTGAATTCCCTAACCCTTATCACGGAGGGGTAAATCCGTTCTATATACAATTCCCGAATGACCTTACATATTTGTGTGTTCCATATGGTTGTCACATAGCATTTGCTTAAATAACAAACTTATTTGTTTATGGTTACGGGTGCGAATGTTGGGAAGTAACTCACTACGCATGTTATAGTTTATATTCCTATAGATTTTTTATTGAAACATATATACTTAAGACTCCATGCAAGGAATGGGTTATTAAGGAAATCATCGGTAGATTTGTGAGCCCTCATGGAAGAAATGGGGAGCATAAAATAAAGTTTCATTTTGGGAATTTCTTTATGAGCAATGTATGATGTGTTAACTATTTTGGAGATTTTAGGAAATGTATATGTGTGTATGTGTGTGGGTGGGTGTGCGTGTCTTTAATCCATTTGAGGATATTGGCGGAGGTACCCCTTAAGAATGGTAATCGACCTTATTTATGTCTAATGCTAAATATTCTCTTGCATTGCTGCTAAAGTGTTATCAAAGTAAATTGCACTACTCTGATGCATTCTCTTTGTTGTGTTGTACGCTTTTTGCATAATATGGAAGTCTTTGCATAACTAAAGCAGTCATTCCTAAGCTTTAATATTGCGTACGACGAACTGTCACGTTTAAGGTACCCCCAGGACGTAACATTTATAGTAAATCATATATTTAACAATGTTGTCAGAACCGAACAGGGGTTTGACTTAGACAAGCTAGGGAGTTAAGGGTAGAACTGGATTCAACAAAGGGTCAAACCAAAATCACGAAAAAGTAAAAATATAAGAGATAAGATAATTTTAAAAGACCAATATATATGATATCACTCAATTAAATCTATATTTGAATCAAATTTATCAATTAATTATTAAATAAACATGATATAATGATTATATTTTATAAATTTATAATAAAGTGTGGATAAATATTTGAATTTCTAATTTTTTTTTCCAATACCGGTCAATCAATCCAAGTTGACCGATTTGACCTTCTGATTCCTCAGGTTGACTAAGTCAATCCGAGCCTCGTCAATTAGATACAAAAACCAGTCTTAAACGAGACTCGACTTGTCATTAGTGCCAGTTCCGATTGAACTGGGTTGAACAGGTCGATCCAGGCTGATTTTGACGATAATAATATTTAACATACAATTTTGCAATGTACTAAAATTTCAAAATCACATGTTAAACATGCCTTTTTTTTTTTTTTGTTTTGTTAAAACCAAAATAGCATGTCTTAAAAGCAATTTTATATTGATATTTTGATAATTAAAATTATGTGATTTGTATCTAGGTAATTTTATTTCATAAAGTTGGCAAACACGTGTTACATCCCATATTTTAAGTGTCTTATTTTATTTGCTCTCCCATTATTTAGTTAGTTAATAATTATATTAGATCATGTTAGAATTATCTTATGTATCTATTAATAAGCCCAATCTTGTTAAAGCTATATAATTGAGTTTTTAGTGTTATTTTATTTGTAAGACTTATAAAATCTTGTGTTTTGAATATTGAGTAATACTTTTCTTTACTCTTTTGTGGTCTTAACACCGTGGCAATTTTATATTGAATTTATAAGACTTGTGAAATCTTGTGTTTTGAATATTTAAGTGATAATTATCTTTATTCTTTTATATTCTTACCAATCTGATCATAGATTGCGGCAAATGTATTGGTTGAATTTTTTTATCCTTTAATACTCATGGTAGTTTTGCAATTCATGGTTTCAATGGAATAACATTCTTTTTTGAGTGTAATGAATGACATTCATTCTTTTTTCTTTCCTTTTGATTTTGTGGGTGGGTGGGTGGTGGGGAGTGGATAAAATTCACAAAAAAAAAAAAAAAAAGAACCTCATGGAAAAGAAAGATAAAGAAAGAACTTATATTACAATCATCACTTTTGTAGAGGAAAAAGCTCCATGTGCAAATAGATACATTCTAGATTTATCATCATACATCTAATTTCATTCGTCGGTGGCTACCAAGTTCATGAGAATTTTACATTTACATACAATCATCATGGGGAAATCTACATTACAAATATCAAGTAGAGAACATAGTGATAGCTTTCAACAACAATCAAGACAGCATTGTTAGATTGGAACCCACGTAGAGTTTAATTCTAATCCATTGTCTATCCTTTTCGTCATTGGATTATTGAATTGGCAATGGCATAGGATGTCCGAGTCAAATGCTCCCCTGGCAGCTTTACGTTCCTAAATCTATACTGAAATTTTTTCCTATATTCCAATTAACAGACTTCATAGTGACCTTTCGAGGCAACCTTCAGTATTTGAAAATATATTTCCTTCTCATTTTTATTCTTTCTTCTTTACTCTCAGCATAGTGTCATATCCTCTACTATGCGCTCAATACATTATTAATAGAAATAAAACAGCATTTTGTTTTCAGAAAAGAAAACTGAAAATCAAAATCACCAAGGACTCCTAGCCCCTAGGAACAAAATTACTTTCAACATAACTCATCAAAAGTTCCAAGGATGTTCCAAAACTTCTTCAAAAACCACACTATATGCCATTCATATAAAAGAGCTACTAACACTGGCCTTAACCATAGATATGGTTGTTTTTATGCCATCAATGCTGTTCCACTTGCTCGTGGCAAACAACCCAAAATGGAAACACGTCCCAGAAAAGCATCAATCGCTGTTTTGAAATTCTAAACTATCTCAGACCTCCTTAAGGCACTGGTAAGAGTAAAAACTTGCAATACAAACCTTATATCTAGATAAAGCTAGATGTGACGAATTCATGCAAGAGTGCAGCAAACAGAACCTTGTATCTAGATAGAATCTTAAAATACAAACAGATAACCGTCAAAAAGTAAGGGCATATCAATTTACCTTTCTGCTCACTAGAGTGCATAAAAGAATTTGATGATTTGAGAATTTGTGGGATTCAATCAAAGCCCGTAGCTGGTAAGCTATAAAATTAAAATGAATTGTTAAGTTTTCAAAAATGAGGAACCAAGAAAAATAACAGAAGCAATATGAAATAACTTACACGAGATAATAATGCATTTTATCACAGCCAATCCATGATGAACAGAAGAACTTTATAAGAAAGCACATGTGCACCCAAAAGAATACTTGTAAAGGTAAAAATTATGTACAAAGTATAAGGAAGGTGCCTGAAGAAGTGCTCCCTTCAAAACAAGTAATTCTTATTGAAAACAAATTTTTCTCTTTCAAGAGCCCAGTTATGCATCACAACAGCACCAACAACACACAATCTATCAAAAAAAATGAATGAACTATTACAAATTGCTATCAAGGAATATTGCAAAACCGGCAACCACATAAAAGCAAAGTCAGTGGAGGAAAAGGTGTCAATTTGAAATATTCCTCTTCTCATTGTATAGCTTTAAGAGTTGTGGAGCTTCATCATGAAGATTCACATACCTGTCCAAAAACTTTCTTTCTGTTAAATTAACAAAGAAGCATAAGAAGAAACCCCTTTAATCCAACCTTTCAACAACAAGAATTCAACAACAGCAGTCCTAGGAATGATTCTCTGCTTCAAGCTAAACAAGATCAAGCCTGGCCTTTTGGCAATAGTCAAAGAATCCATTCCCAATCGATTAACGAAAAAGTCCATCGATTCCATAATGTTCTTTTCGGATACTTTCATACACAAAGGCTGTCTTCTAAATGCTTCAAGAATCATATCTTCAGACCAACCCCACTTCCTATATGCATCAACCTTCCTTTCCCATGTGGATTTACGCATAGATTTCACATAGATTGCTAAAACAAATAATGACTGGACCGGATCAAACCCCATTTCCTTTACTTCTCTAACTAAACCCTTGAACTTCTCTGGTCTAACCATGAACAGCCTAGGGGTGAAATAGAGCAAATAAGCAACACTCGACTCAGGCACTCCATTGTTTCTAAGAAAACTCACATTAGGCGCAAGACCCTCATTGACGTTGCGTTGCATCATTAGCATACCTCTTCTAAAAGCTACCAAAGCCTTCTCAGTAGTTCCGAGTAATCTTTTGACAAACTCAAAATTGGGAACTATAACATTCTTTAAACTTCTATGCATGATAAAAGGAGACGCAGATATAAACTCGACAATAAAAGGTCTCGAGAACCCTTGCGTGATGAAAAATTCAATCTTGGGCAAAAGGGTCTTCTCAGGACTGGCTAAAAGCACTCTAGGCCATCTAATAACGAGTTTGGAGATCAGGGTTTTGGGGAAACCTTGAAGTTTAAGAAACCCAATTACAATGTCCGGTTTTCCTGTGCTCGTAAAGCTTACTTTTTTTGATGCAGACAAAGCAGCTTGTGGAGATAAACCGCATGTGTTAACGAGGTAGGAGACTGTTAAAGATTGTTCATTTGATATTCTTGAAAAGGGCCTTATAAATAGCTGTAGAACATATCTAGGGTTAGGGTTTCCTCCATGGGATTTCACTACACAAGTAGTATAACATTGGGTGAATATCCGTCTAATCATTAGGTTTATGCTGATAAATGAGAAAGCAAGTATGAGGTTTTAAGATTGAGTTAAGCAAAAGGAAAGTCACTTACTGGTTATTTGTTTAGTAGATGTTGGCTAGTTCATCGTGGAGAAGAGAGAGATTGAAGATAGGAAGAAGAAGGGCTTCCATTGTCACTGCTTGAGAAGCTCGAGTCGAAGCTGTCCTGTTTCAGGAGGATCTCTATTCTCTCGTTTCAGGGAAAAGAAAAGTGAAGCCGTCAATGGGCCTAAAATCAATTCGATTTTACAATTCAGGGCCGGCTCCGTTTTTTGTTCCAGCATTCGCCATATATTATGACCTAAAGATAATATAACCTAGAGTTTTTTTCCTTAAATTCCGTACCGTATGTTTCTATAATATATATATGTATCAAAAATATATAAAGAGACGATTATATTAGGGTTACATATTTATTTTTATTTTATAAAAATATTTAAGTTAAAAATATAGTAAAATAGTTAAATTTACTGAAATATAGAGGTCATGATATATTATAACTACCTTTTTCTTTTCCTTTTAAAGAGAAAAAAACTCTAGGAAGATTGTACGGAGTTTAAGGAAAACTAAAAAGGGTCTATTTGGTTAGTTTTTTTTCGGTAGACACAGACATTTTTTTTTGAATTTTTTCTAATAAATTGTTTATCAAGAAATATATGTACAAATAAGAAAATGATAGTTCAATTAAAAGATCAAATAAATCAAATATAAATAAAATATAGATGCAAGTCGAATATATTTACACCTATCATTTCGATACAGAAATAGATACAGATAAAAACAGACAATCTAAATAGACGCAAAATACACCAAACATAAAGCTATCATTTTAATATGACAGATGATATAGAAGATGAGATAGTTGCTTGGAGGGAGAGGGAGAGGGAGAGAGAGAGAGGGAGATATGCGACATTATAAAAGATAGCTATGAAGAAGATGGAGAGGCAATTAGAAAAAAGGAAAAAAATAAAAATAATGAAACAACTGGATAAAATTTGTTTTAGTAAGAATAAAACCCAAAAGAAAGTATGGAAAGAGAAAAGATAGATAATAAAAAGGATTTGATGATTAAATTACAAATATATCTTCGAATAAATGGACAATAACTTAACCATTTATACATATAATATTGTGGTGAAATGTAATTAATTTAAAATACAATATTAGACATTATGATTTAATAATACTAGCAAACGATGCATTCGCGTTGCAAGTGTAAAATTAAATAAGAAAATAAACATTTACAATAAACAACATAGTTGAAGTTTATAATAAATTGCATAAATTATATAAAAATACATGAAAAGAAATCAAATGATTAATAAATAACACGTCAATACATTGTAAATATTTATAATGAAGTTTATAATACATCAATCGTAATCGCAATTATTTTACTCCATCGAAACGTAGCTATATACCAACAAAACAAATGAGACATTAGAAAAGGAATTTATTTAATCAAATTATACTTCTATGTATACACTTATGCATATTAAACGAAATAAAGGTGGAGTAAATGAAATATATACATCGAAAGTGAAGTTTGTTAATAACATATACAAATAAAAATATGTGAAAAATAAGTTAAACATAAAAAATTATTGAAAAAATATTTTAAAAAATCGCATAAAACATTTGTATTGGTCAATACATTATTGGATACTAATGGCAATTACAATTGAATCGTTCATTATGATCTTACTATATACTTGCAAAATTAGTGTAAAAATTAGCTATCATATGAATAAATGGCTCATTATGTAAAAGGACATAATATGCAAACAATCAAATGAGATTAAACTTAAATAATTAGGTTGTAGATATTTGTTGAGATATAAAAAATTACCAATAGAGAAAATTCCTATTAAAGCAAACATGAATAGTAATGCGATTTTATAAAATATTAATAAGAAAGTAATGTGCTTTGATTGGAAGATACTTTTGAGATAAATATTGGATTATAGTAAGAAATAAACGTGTTCAAAATATTTTCATTATATTCCTAAACATTGTTTATATTCATAATCAAATCTATGATTCATACTACTTCATTGGGGTGAGTGAAATACCCCAAACTCTCATCTAATTAATTTAGAAATGGTTTAATTAAATAATATAGTAGATAGTTAATTTTAAACATAGTTAGACAATTTAAATAAATAAAATAAGTAGACAATAGTGAAAGGAATAGAAAATTTGTTATAATTAAATTAATAAATAGGTCCAATTGAGATTTGAGATTTAAAATACTCTTTTAAATTATTCATCTATCTCAATGAATTTTTCTTTAAGAATCAAATTTCTCATTTAATTCAAATTCTTTATGAGACTCCTTTTTCTTCAATTTCAATTCTTAAATCTCAAAATAAATATTTTAAATGTTTTACAAACTCCTAAACCCTTAAACTTTAGTTATCTTTTATTTTGTAAAATCTTATTAATTTTTTAAATCAATTACTAATTTAAAAATATCAGTTTTAAACCGAATCTGAATCAAATATCAAAATTTCATAAGTTAAAATTTTAAATTATGTTTTTATATCAAGTTATAAGTTCCTAATATATATGTTTTCAAATTATTTTCTAATTAGTTTTCATACTAAAGATATTTATCATAAAGGTTTAAATCTAATACCCTATTCTAAAAATATTCTCAATTTTTCCTTATCCTATCTTTTCCTTTTATTTTTCCTTTTCCCGTTACCATTCTTGTTCTTTCCTTTTCCAACCCGTTTTCTTTCCTTTCCTTCTTCCTCCTTCTTCTTCTCTCTTTTCTTTCTTCAATTCAAACCACAAATCTCAATTATAACAGGAATAAAAAAGGAGATTAAAGTTGGAAAGAGAAATAGAAGGTGGAAAAACAAGACCAAAGATGGAAATCTGGCATAAACAAGCTTCAAGAAATTGGAAAAAGTAAAGATAAAGAGAAATCAAGAAGTTAGAGTTTCCTAAAAGAGATAAGTTTTACTTTTCCTTTGTTTTAATCTATTATTTATCTTAGAATATGTTACTTTGATGTTTGTTGTATGTTGAGTGGATGAAGAAGATGATGAATAGTAATGTGGGGTTTGATGGAGAATTGGTGGTGTTTGATGTTGTTGAATGAATATAGAAGTGTTAGAAACATAAAAACTAGTTTGTGTGATGTTTAGATGATGTTTTGATGGAAGTAAAATGTGTGAAAAGTGTTAAAAAGGAAGAAAGAAAACATAGCAACTCATAAGGTTCCAAACATCTTGTCAAACGGTCCCATTTGGAGGAGTATTGTAATTTATGAGTAAGGATTTTCAGTTGAAACGGCCTTAAAAACGGCCCGTATGGGGGTGTATGGAGTAAACGGCCTTGGAAATAGCTCGTTTGGGGGGTGTTGCACTATTGGATAATTTTTTTTAGTAAAATCCTTGGGTTGAAAGCTCTCCATACGGTCCCGTTTGGTTTTTCCTACTGCAATATTGTTTCATATTTTTCTTATAAATTTTTTATCCGATATCGGATTGAGGTGATTCAAATGGTGTTGGAAAATATTTAAAAGAGATCTACAACTTTCATGTTTTAAGTTTTCATAAATTCAAAAAGTATCAAGGTCGAAATTTTATTTCTTTCTAACTTTTACGTTTTTCAAACAAAGTTAAAAACTTGTTTTACTAGTAAAATATTTGTAGTTAAGTATAAAATGAATCTTTTTGACCTAAAATGAAATAGGTAAATGATAGTTGATGTGTTATACTTGTTGAATGATATAATTAAGCATAATTTTAGTGAATTTAAAGACTTAATAAATAAATTGATTAAATATAGACTTAGATATAAAATGAACCTAGTTAATAATCAAAATTCAATTGGGCTTAATGAACTTGACTAAACTAAAATGGATTAGATTTATTAAGATTAATCAACTTGGTTAAGATTAAGTTAATATAGACTTAAGTGAATATAAATCTTATATATAAATGAACTTAATTAATCACTCTTAGTCCAACTTAACTAATTAGACTTTAGTAAGCTAAAATGGAATAGATTGATTAAGTTTAATTATATTAGCATAGTAATGGGATTAAATGATTAATTCTAATCAATTTGGCTAGGATTAAGTTAAAATGAGTTCAATAGCTAATAATTGGATTAGAATGATGTGTTAGGATAACCTTAGTATAACATAGGGAATATATTATTTCAAATGTCTATTTGCTTAGGAAATGAATGTTTTTTTAATATAAATGATTTGTTGATTGCTTTTGTAATAAAACACTATGATCAAAGAGAAAGAGATACTTTGACAAACAAAGGAGAACTATTCATATTTTGGTGAGGCGGTCTTCACAGCGATAGCGGGATTCCAAATTAGTGTCCGATTAAATAGGATAAAAAAAATATTAATAAGATTGATGTAATTGGATAGTTAATTTAAATGCTTATGTGAGTTTAATAATTAAATAAATATATGGATAATTGAATTATCAATTGAGATGGTGTCTACACATTAACATGGTTGATTGCTTGCTTAGGATAGGCATATCTTAACTTAACTCTAATTCAAGATAACTTAAGCTTTGCTTGAATTTGTTGTGTTTTTCACAGTTGAATCCGGTCTGGGGAGCAGCAACCCTGTTAACGAGGTTAACATGGTAGATTAGGCGCTTAAGCCACTTAGTCATGATGCAATGACCTTTTTTAGTGGCTTAACGGGTAATTGATAGGGAGTATCGTATCATTATAACATTTGCTTATTCTTAAAAGGATATAATATGATTTAGTTCACGTTTATGGGGACGACTGAACTATATGATATTATTGATTAAGTTAAGCAGAGTTGATAATGGCTATAAACTCTAGAGGAAATTACTTTTTTATTATGAGGATTTATCAGAGATATAAGTATTTGGGCTACTTATATTAACCCCCTGAGTAGCTGTGGTTATTCAGGAATCCCAGATTCCCATTGGCTTATATCGGAGTGTGAGTGCTCTAATTTTAATTTGTTTACTTTTAATTGAAGATAATTAATTTGTTGTTTGTGCATTGCATTTAGTTAAGCATGTGTGCTTGTATTGATGTGTACTAAGCTCCGGCTCATTATTATTGTTATTGTCCTTTTTCCAGCTTTTGAATTGATGATTGATGAGGATGAATGATGTGATGGTGATGGTGATGGTGATGGTGATGGTATTGTTGTTGTTGAATGATGTTGGTGATGATGATGATGCATGACTCGGATTTTAGACGATTCTGGAGATATTGAGAGAAGAAGTGTAGTGAGTTTAGGATCATGAAATTCTTTTGTATTTGTTTTTATTTTTTTTGTTTAAAAGATGGATTTGTAATATTCTTTTATGGACCTGTAGAGCTCAAATGTTTTGTGATTGTTGATCTACTCATCATAGTAGACTATAAAATGATTTTATAAAGTTTTGTTTCTTAAAAAGTTGGTTTGTTGTAGTGGGAGTAAAATCCTTTATTATGTTTTTATAAAGGTTGGTTTCCTGAACTAAATCCAGATGTTTTAGAAATCTAAACAAACGATTCGAAACATTAAAAGTGGTTAGCAATGTTCAACATAAATATATCATTCTAGGAAACTTGAGCATGCAATACTTAAGTATTATACATGGCGGTAATACCTTGATCAAATTCAGGGCGTTACAGTAAGTATAAGGACATACCATATTTGATAAAATATAAATCAAATAAAGAGTGAATTAACATCTAAATTCATTGAACACAAAAAAAAAAAATAGAAAAAAGATATTATTATTTTGGTAAAAATGGCTAGCCCATAGAAAAGTAATATATCTCATGCTCTATATTCTTAATCTTATTTTTAATCATATTAATGTAATTCTTTTATCAAGTTGTAGATAATAAAATAATTTTCCTCTAGGAGAAATTTTAAAATATGTTATAAATTAGTGTTAATATTGAGATAAATGTTTAAAGTATCATGAAAATCAATACTTTAATTTTACCTTAAAAAAACTCCAACACCAAGTACTACTTTTCATTAGACTAAATGGAGTAACAAATAGTTAATAAGGAATAAATTATGGTAATTGACATATAAATATATGTGAGATGAGTAACAACTTTAAATTGAAGAAAAATATGGAAAGTTGATAGTATCAAAATCATTAATATCACAATAAAATAATTAACAGGAATTGATACTTGTGTGATTTGAAATGTATAATTATTGATAATGCTATGATATCATAAGTTAATAATTTAAAATCTATTTGTGGAAATTAAAATGGACAAACAAAGGAAATTTTGGTAATTTAATTTAAAACAAATTATGTCAAAAAGCTTTAATATTACAAATTATCAAGTAAAATTTAGATTAAAGAGAATTAGAGAGGGTTATTAATGATAAATATAATGACATTTTGAATTAATAATTTAAATTTTTGAATCATCAATTCTAAAGGGAATTGAAATGTATTATTAGTGACAAAAAGTTGGAAAAATAAATATGATAAAATATGTGCATACAAAATGATAATAAGAATATTTTTTAATTAATATTAAATAGAGTAACACTTGCTATTTTTTTTTTAATTTGTCGTTGCCTATTAATTCATCAATAGTTTTGCTTCTTGTCATTGCACCCCATCATGTTAATGTTATCATTATTTTGTAATCATCATTTTTATATGTAGCTATGTTTAATGGATATATGATAAGAATGAAAAAAGTAAATGACAAAATCATCCAATTAAAAAGAAAAGAAAAGAAAAACTATCAAAATACATTACTTTTATTACATGCTTTTATAAAAATTATTCATATAAAAAGAATTAACAAATTACGTCTAGAGAGAGAGAGAGAGAGAGTGAGATAGGTAATTCTTTATCAAATCATTCACAATTAGTCTTCACTCCAAACCTTTGGATAAGTTTATTGAATCAACACCATTCTTCTTATCAATTCCATTCTACTTGAAAAGCAAAAATACTTTATAAAACTACTTATATAAAAAGTTAGTCTCACATATTAAATATTTAAATATTTTAAAAATAGATGTAAATAATAAATATATAAGGATATAATAAGGTGATAAGGAATAAAATTGCATAATCGTTTCATCTTACCATGCATTTATCTTAATACCAAATCATCATAATCAAATGTCACAACCTGCAAGTGAAACTATAATGCATGAGTATTGCATTTTCAAAAAATATATATAGATATATATATATATAAAGATACTAATAACTATGAACTTCCCTATAACACATCTTTTTTTTTTTTATCAATCCCTATAACACATCTTTAATCAACATCATCTGAACCATTGTCAGGAGATGCTGCAACCTTGCAAATTACATCAACCTCTTTCTTGTGCATTTCTATTATCCTAAATAATAAAAAACATTTCATAAAAATGTACGACGAATGAATGAGTTCTAACTTAAGTTATAGAGATAGATGATAAAATAAAAACTAAGGGATAGAAAACTAAGAGAGATAGAAGGGGTAATTAGAGTGATAAATGTGTAACCTTAAATAAAAATGGACAAATAATTATATTAAAGAGATTGATAAATTACCTTATAAAACTATATAAAAATGTGTAATGAATGAATGAGTTTGTGGTTAAATTTTATAGATATAGATATATAGATAGATAGATAGATAGATAGATAAAATAAATACACTATAATATGAGAAAGGGTAATCAAATTACCATCTTAAACTATATGATCAAAGGTGTGCGACAAATGAAGAGGTTTTGGCATGCGACGAATGAAAGGGTTTTGACTTAAATTATATAGATTAAATAGCAATGTTGATTCTTTTCTTTAGTCAATATTCTTAAATGCAATGATAAGTTTATTTCCTTAAATAAAATGATCAAATAATAATATTAGAGGGATTAATAAATTATCATATAAACTATATGATAAAAATGTGCGACGAATGAAAGAGTTCTAGCTTAAATTATATAGATAAAGTTCAAAAGGTAAATTACATCAAAAGTTATAAACGTTTGAGGGTAGGTTTATTTAAGATATTGAGGTTTTAAGTAGTTCAAAAAGAAATTAACATTTATAGATAAATTCATTTAAGGTGTCAACATTTGAAGTTTTACAAAATGTATCAGCATTTTATAAAATTGGTCAAATAGGTAGTAATAATTGACCATTGACAAAATTTATTAAAACTTAATTAAAAATTAATTCAAATATTGATACCTAAATAACTTTGTAAAATATTAATACTTCTTTTGAAATACTTTGTAAAATATTGATTCTTTTTTTTTATTACCCAAATACGTTGATACCTTACACAAATTTATCTCCACACTATCTTCTTGTGTAATTTATCCAAAGTTTAAAGACATTAAAGTCAGTGCTCCAACTTAAATAATATAGAAATATATTGTATGTTTCCACCATTTTACTTAGATATATATATATATATATTACCTATATAATTTAAGTCAGAACCTTTTCATTTGTTGCACATTTTTATTATATGGTTTAATATGGTGATTTATCAATTTCTCTAATATTATTATTTGATCATTTTATTTAAGGAAATAAACTTATTATTGCATTTAAGAATATTGAATAAAGAAAAGAATCATCATCTATCTATTATATTTAAGCTAGAAACAATTTATTAGCTGCACACTTTTATACTATATAGTTTTATGTCTATTATATTTAAGCTAGAAACAATTTATTAGCTGCACACTTTTATACTATATAGTTTTATGTCTATTATATTTAAGCTAGAAACAATTTATCGTTGCATACTTTTATACTATATAGTTGTATGTGTTAACTTTATCAATTCCCTTAGTATATATTTGTTTTACTTAAAGAAACTAATTTATTATAATATTCATGACTATGGACTAAGCAATGGAATAAATATTTATTATAAACACTTTGTTATTTTCTTTTTGTTTTCCCTTCTAACTATCATTGTAATTATTGTGTGTACATAGAACTATAATTGATTAAATAAATTCCCTTTATAATGTCTCGTTTGTTTTGTAGGTCTATGGCTACCTCTTTGATAAAGCAAAATAATTGCGATTAGGATTGGTGTGTTGTAAACTTCGTTATAAATATTTACAATTTATTATAGTGTTATTTCATTAATCCTATGATTTCTTTTTCGTGTATTTTTATAAAATTTATACAATGTTTTTAATTTCTTCAATCATCCATCGATCTTGCATATAATTAACTTCAACTATGTTGTTTATTATAAAATTTCATTTTCTTATTTTATTTTTACACCCACAATGCGGATGCATCGTCTGCCAGTTATTAGTAAATCTAAAGCACCTATTTTAGTATCTTTAGACTTTATTTATTTAAATTTATTTCATTCAACTCATAGTTGTTATGCATGTAAAGACAATATACTATTTAAATTCTTTTTTGAAATTAAAACCACACTTTACACATTTTCCAAAAAATAATGCCCCCTCTTTTCTTCATCCTCAAAAGTTTAAATTGGAATTTATAATAAGAATAATAGTAAAATCATACTATATATAAAATTTCTATTTAATTCAAAATCTATATAAAAATTTTATGATCAAATATTTTAAAATTTTTTTATTATTAACTTTGCATACGCAACATGGGTGAAATGTCCACTAGTATCTATTGCTAGTATTTAAACCAATCTTTTTTATCTTTGGTGTCAAAATAAATAAAACTATAGTACTGAAGTTATCAATGTCATTAAATCCTACACAATATTTATTTATGCAGTTATCTTATTAGCAGCTATGTTCTCGAAAAATTATTCCATTCACATTTTATATTTATCTTTTTTTACTATTTCTTCGCACGCTCTCTTCCCCCTCTATATCCATCTTAACTGTTTTATACAAATCTTCACCCAATTCGCATTTTGTTATCCATTCTCGAAGTTGTTCCATTCATAGTTCAAATTTTCGATATTATCTTTTTTCCACACATTAATTTTTTTTATTTATTTACGTAATCAGAAATCTCCATACCAATGTGCAATCTTTGCCGTATTTGAGTACCATTTGCCTGCATGTATCCATTAATTGTACACAGTATTCTTCTCTACCCAAATTGTAAGTAACCTTTTTCCTTCATAACTCGTTAAAGTAGTTGGTAATGTACTCTTCTTTACTTTCGTTTTATGCTTGTATGTGTGGTTTGATATAAGCTGTGTTGTGTGTGTTCGTAATTTGCATCGGCTCATGTCATTTGGTGGAGATGACTCAACTACAACGCCACTGTTTAGTATGGGTGTTTAATATTTAACACAAAATTGGTATTTTGATTTGTTGTAAGTATACTTATAATGTATTTGTTTTGGATCTTGCATATGTCAACCTATTTTTTATCTATGGGCTTCCATTTTATCACTCTTTTCGTCACTACTCACGGCGTAATCTTCATGAACCCTTATTTAAATTGTCTTAATTAAAAGCGAGCAAATTGAGCAGGACTTGTGTTTGCAATCAAGTTTTTTAAGTTAAATTTTTAGCCATTTTAATTTTGATTGCCATTTCAATGTTGATACATACAATATGTAATTTTTTTTTGTCTCGTTGTCTATTAAGTATCATATTTGTCTTTCTACAATGAATAAAAGTTATTATCTATAATACGTATAATAACTTTTTAAACTTATATAATTTATGTGCAACTGTATATTTTTACATTTTTCATGTTGAATGATGAATAACAATTCATTTTTATAATGTCTTTTTATTCACTTGTATGAGACTCCATAATACGAGAACTATGCTTTTTTATTGCAAAGATAAAGGTTTGAAATCAGTTTTAATATTAATTTTCAATGTTACCATAATACAATTTTATGTTGTATAATAGATAACTAGAGAAATCTATAATTATTTTTAGTAAGGTTTTAGGTATTGATATATTACAACTTAAGATGAAGAGATTTAAAATTGCAATGTTTCCTTGGAATTGTTATGTGTATGTGTGGCACATGGAGTTAAAACAAAATGATAGTAATTTTCTTTCAATGGTTAGGATTATGTCTGCCTTGATAAAAGCACGATATGGTTTTCCTTT
Source organism: Combretum micranthum (assembly GCA_024138025.1). Taxonomy (NCBI): domain Eukaryota; kingdom Viridiplantae; phylum Streptophyta; class Magnoliopsida; order Myrtales; family Combretaceae; genus Combretum; species Combretum micranthum. The sequence goes on along the minus strand of JAMXBD010000150.1, from coordinate 352,804 downwards.
CCTACCATAGATCATTTCGTTTCAAGGTTTGAACTGTGATTTAATTTTCACCTTTTTTCATAGAAAATTACAAAAAATATAAGATTAAATTATAGTTAGCCTTATGTAGAAAAATGTGTACTCTATAAATCTTTGAAAAGATATAACTATATGATATAACTTTAGAATGAAATCAAAATATATATATATATATATTGTACTAATCTTTTTTTCTATGATCAATTTTTCATTAGATCATCCCTTAAGTACTATCCACAACAATATTAATAAACATCCAAATGGATACTTTTCAAAGAAAAAACAGTTAACTCATTATCTTAACAATTCTAATTAAAAATGAAGAATATATTTTGTTTCAAACACTTAGAATTTTTTTTTTTTTTGTTGAAGTACACAAATTAAGTTTCATTTGAGTAAATGACATCACTTTTTTCGTTCTTATTAACTGCAATATTATATTTTATTCTAATTTAGTATTGAAAGATAATGCCTTTTATACTTCATTTTTTTTTTTTGTTTTTTATCAATAAGGTAAAATCGTATTATACTTTATGCACATGCATTATGAGTGCAACATCCACTGGTTATTATAAAACCAATACTTACATTTTCGTGCCTTTAAATTACCAATTACCCCTTTATTTTTACTTTATTTACTCATTAATTAATTTTATCTTCAATAATTTTCACAATTTCTAGGGGTAATCATTTTCCTTTTATCTATTGATATAACACCTTACAACCTCCAATCATAGACAATTTTTCTTAGGGATGCAACCGGGACGAGTTTGGGACAGGTCATATAAAACCGAACCAAACCCGATTACCTAAACAACCCGCGCCCTGTAGGATTTTATATGCAATACTCAAACCCGCCCCTATAGGGTCATGGTACTAACCTGCCCCGCCCTATTAACCCAATTTTGTCTTTACATTTATTTTCTTTTTCTTTTTCTTTTGCTTTTTCATTTTTTTATTTATCATTAATGTGCTTGTTTTCATGATATATTCTCCATTTTACTTATTTGTTTCAATTTCTTTTCATTTGATAATAAAACCACATAACAAAAAAAAAATGTCAGTGAGCCTAACAATTGATTTTCAATGTATGATAATCAATTTGTAACACAACATAGTAAATTTATTTTACTTAAGGATTGACATAGATACCTAAAAACGAATATTGCCTCTTATTAATTATAAAAAAGCATGATATTCTCAATGGATAAAAAAAACAAATTATACAATCATAGAGCTATAATAATAATAATAATAATAATAATAATAATAATAATAATAATAATAATGCATAATTAAAGTTTTGATGTTATAAAATTTTTTTTTTTTTGAAATCCTAACAGGTCGGGTCGACCCTATAAGGTCATAATTATGACCCGAACCCGACCTATGTCCTTATAGGGTCACAAAATTTTTTCCCAACCCGTCCCATAACCCTATAGGGTTTAATCCTATAAGGTTTTTAGCGGGTTGGGTGAGTCGGGTACCCTATAATGACCAACCCAGTTGCATCCTTAGTTTTTCTCTCAATAGTACAATATGTACTACCACAGCTTCCACATGACCATAATACCTTCTTTTTCTTCTCTTAACTTCTACTTAACCCTCTTTATTAAGTAGTTTTTTTTTCTTTTAATTTAATTTCACATTCCTATTACAATTGAGAAGCTTTTTCAAAAGTTTAATTTATATATTTCTATTATTTAATTTTTACATCTATTAAATTATTAAGTTTTGAAACACTTATTTGATGTCTTTAGTGGCTATAAGGAATATTTGACATAAGGTGATACTAGGTACCGCATCTATGCAAAATCCAATCTCTATAAAGAGGTAAGCCCGATAGATTATCTCAAAATACATCTTGATATTCATTAACAATAGTTTTGATATATATTCACAATAGGCACCTATGATACATCTAAAACATGTCTCTCCTACACATGAAGAGTAGCTACCAACATTTTAGATTAACCTCACAACTCATAGTTTAGTAGTGTAAGGAGTTTTTATACTTTCACTACAAAGGGAAATCATCGCCTTTTAATAGTGCAAGTTTCAATGTTAGGTTATGATAGTCTATAGTGGCATAATACTTAGTCAACCAATTAACTCCTAGAATAAAAACGAAATCTACCGTCTTCAACACTACCGAATTTGGTAGCATATTTCTCACTTTTGTAAGTATATCTACATTCATTCATTATTATTCTAATATTTGCCCACTACCTAGAGGAGTATTAAGAAACCTAAATCTATGGGCTCTTAACAAGCACCACACACTTGCATAAAAATCTTAGACATGTAAGAATCGGTAGCTGTTATATCAAACAGCACATAAGTATCATGCATAAGAACAAGAAGCATACCTGCCATTGTGTCTACATCATAACTATTACTGTGTTACAAGGCATACACATGTATTAGAGCCCTCTATTTCTTCCTATTGTGCTCCTAATACCCTAATTAGATTACCTAGAAAGTCTGCGCTGGCTCTTTACAATCCACACTCCATGTCCTCTTTGCCTGCAATTAAAGCAAAAAAACTGAAGAAAGTGTTTTCTTTGTACATATCTTCCTATTGTGCTATCTACTAGTGATATGACTGGATATATGGATTCTATGTCATTTAAATGTTTATCATCTTTATAGTATAAGTTTTTTTCTTTATCAAAGTTATTATTGGCTTTTTTTCTTTGATGAAATGATTCTATGAATAAATTAGCTATTCCTTATGTCATTAAAGTGTGTGAATTTAATAATAAAACCATAAGACGAGAAATAACTTTATTCTATATTATCCTTAATCGTTCATTATATGGAATAATAATGAATTAAGATTAGTATGTTGGCTGAATGATGACAATGTTTTACTGATCATGGATATGATATATCGATTCAATATATAAATACATGTAAGAATACAATGTATTGGAACAACTAACTATGAGAATACTATACGAATCAATACGATAAGTATTTCTTATTACAGTGTTGTTTTAGTCTTTTGACTTGATGGCTCCATGGACTCCTACATAACAAGTTTTGTGTTTTAATTCAGTTCTTCATCATTTTTAATCAAATGACTATTAAGACTGTACTTGGACATGGAATAAGTTATGTGAGGGACGTGAGTGTTCATGAAGGAATTTGTTTCTCTCATTAATTTGAGAGAGATATCTACTAGGCCTTTTAATGAGTAAGACTGAGAAATGCATGACCATGCTCGGATGAACTAATAAGTAGTTATCAATGTCATTCATTTAAATTAGTTGGACTGATGACCATCATCTAGCATCGAAAATTCAAGAGCCAAAGTCCAGTGATCCACCCCATGGCATTAGAGGACCAACGACAAGAGCTAAAGCTAAACGAATGAAAGAAGCTTTGCACGGTCTAGTGATGGAAGTTATGGAGTTGCAAGAAAAGGAGTCAAACTCCACCAAAGAAGAACCGACATTAATTCACATTATTCAAGCTTCCAAAGAGATGGTCAAAGGCATGGAGAATCCCGAGATGAAAGTTACATTGAATGCCGAAGACTTCAAGAAATGTGATAAAGCTTCTTTGACCGGTTATTAATATTTACATTTTCCAACGCAAATGCTGAAGACTCCAAGAAGTATGATAAAGCCTCTTGGACCAGTTATTAATATTTGGACTTTTACAACGCAATTTTTAGTCTCCAGCAATGTTTTTTTTTAAGATTTTTTTAAGTCGGGTTTATATTTGTTTTGGAAATTGTTTATGTCGACATTTTGGGTCTTTTCCCATGTGTCTTTTAGTGTTTTTCTTTTATTATATGTAGACATATATGTTGTAAACAGGAGAACATCATTGAATGAAAAACAGAATTTTGAGAGCACTCTCTCTTTTGTTCTTTGCAAAAAAACTCTATTTCAATTTCTTCAATCTAAGCACTTGGGGAAATCATCTTGATAACTTAGGTTTCAATCAACATGTGTGGTTGGGGTTAGTTTGAATCAATCTTGTTCAAGACGATCTTTAGGGTTTCGATTTCAAATTACGATCGCCGGGTTCTAGGTTTAAAATACCTAGGGTTCGCATCACAGACTCTATATTCAAGGAATATAATGACAATATAAAGTGTATTGATCCACACCTTATGTTTAATCATAAGATATTGCATGACAAATGGACTAAATAAATGGTTGTTTAATAGTAGAGTCAAATTATCAACCTTCACTTAATTTAGGCAGGCATAATGTCTTGTTAGAGACCAATAATGTTTGTAGGTTTAAAAGGTATTTAGGGCTTACTGTCAACATTAGGTGAACCTACAAGTTGAATACAAAAGAATGAACAAATATGTTGCGGGTTTATATTTAAACCTATAGGAATTATTATATTTATTATTCTTAAATGGTTTAAGAATAGTGAACAATTATTACAGAAAATTTAATATATTTTATAAAATAGTAAATAACTCTTTCTTTAGGGTTTCTCGGTTGTCTATATATAGATATAGACAGCCTCTCCTAGGGTTATGAGATGTCTTGACGTCAAATTAAAACAAAAAAAACTCTGCAACCTAAAAGGAGAGAGAAAGAAGATACCGTAGAGGATGCTCGTCGTCTGTAGCATCTACTGATCCAATTTTCTAGCGTGTTCTAGAGTTTCTACCTGAAGTTATAGATTCGAATTATTCCTTCTCCTTTTAATCTAATAAAAAACATATTGATCCTTAGGGTTTTATTTGTTTTTCTTCTGAAATTTTTTTATTAAATCTGTATAAAACTCTACAATGGTATCAGAGCTAGATTGTGTTCTTGATTAGATTGAAATCAGTTTTATGATCTATATGTGATGTATTGATGTTGTTATTTGTTTCATATACTTTTATGCTTAGATGAATTCGTTTTTGTTACTGCTCGTAATGACTGCTCATAATGTCATGAAATTTGAATTTTTGGAATTCAATTTTAAGCAAAAATGAAATCAATACAATACAAATACAACTTTGTAAGTTATATTTTAGCGCTTTGCTATGTGGGATTAAATAGATTTGATGTAATCTAATCACGTCGGATTTATCATGTTTGATGTGATTGAACATGGAAAAAATTGGTTGCATATGAAGGGTCGAACAAACTTGCTATAATTAGATTAGAGCAGATGAATAGATAAGATTTGATGTTGCATAATCGTATATGGCACGATTCAACACAATACTATCATGTTGATGACAGTCGATGTGAATCTTGTGAATTGATCACATATTAAAACGGGATGATCTACTATGTTGAAAAATCGATTTAAATTTTACTATTATTGTCAAGAAGAATTCTATAGCAAAACAGTTTTTTAAAAGGGTGTTTTTCATTTTCCGTTTTACAACGAACTATCAAAAAAAATTTTCCCATGATAGTTTTGAACTTAAATTTGTGATTCTAATTGACGATTTTTGTTGAAATTTTGACTTTTCCAAAGGATGTTCTAACCTGAATTTCCATTTCATTTGGGACCACTGCAAGGGGACTCTGTTCCCTTAACCCTACATAGGGGTGTTGGGCGTTGCCCTTTAACCCTTTCAAGGTGCGCGACTTCATTCCATAAGCACTGATTGATAATATTCAACATAAAACATGTTTTTGTAATGTTTTGCATTGTATGTATGTTTTTTGTGTGTGTTTATGTTATAAATATGGTGCATAATATGACCCCTAAGACCTATGTGATTGGTAACTTTCATTCATTTGTTTCATAGGTTGTAATTTCATAAATACGGCATGCATGTCGTTTTTTTTTTTTTTTTGTAATTTATTTTCTATAGTAGTAGTAGGACATTTTATATCCTTTTCATTATTATGATGAAGACATAGAGACATAAAGAAGACCTTTCCTAAGCCATGATGATGGAGAAGTGAGGGTTATGATGAAGATACATAGAAATTTTCAACTTAAATTCATGTTGATGGTTTTTCTACCTTGGATTAGACCATTGATCCTCATATTGGCTTATGAAGATCAATACAGTTTAAGGGACATGCTATGACATGGTTTTATTTATTCTTATAAGCATGATATCATGTATGATGATATATGTATATGTATGTTATACCATGTATACAACCATATATGCTTAATGTGCATTAAATGCCATAATAATATGAAATATCACTTTTAAAATCCCTTATATATATTAAGTCATAAAATGCCTTCCATAATTCGACACTGTCAAGGCTTAGATTATCTAATTATAGGTTTTGCCAAAGTAGGGTGCAATAGACTATCCTAGTCAGATAGGGTGTATAATGATGTTATCCACACGTTGTAATTGTTACTTAAATAGGCTATCAAAATGGTTTTAGCCTATAGTATTAGTAGGTTGGGACATGTGTTGTCAATTACATAACAAAAGTTACATTTGATGTAATTAGAAAGGGTCCCCTACCTCAATAATGAAATTTTGAGTGTCATGCCACAGCTGCTCAATATTTAGTGAAATATAGATCTTGACCCACTAAGAAACATTGTTTTTAAAATCATTTCCAAATTAATATTTGAGGGTTATTAATTTGATAAAATAGTGGGAGCATATGAAATGGCTTAAATTAAGATAATTAACTTTCATACCTCTATATGTAGATCATGGCAACAAACATCACAACCTTGTGATTAATTCTTAACAAAGAAAAATTAAATGGCACAAACTTCCTTGATTAGTATTGTAACTTAAGAATTTCTCTAAAGCATGAGAGGAAGCTATATGTGATTGATGAACCAATCCTTAATGAACTTGTTGCTAATGCTCTAAGAGCTGAAAAGAATGCTTATAATAAGCATAAAAAGACTCTTTAGATGTGACTTATATCATGTTTGCTACCATGGATCTGAGCTTCAGAAGCAAATGGAAGACATGGAAGCATATGATATGATCGTACACCTCAAAGGAAAGTTCCAAGAGTAGCAAGACATGAAGGTTTGCAGTACAAAAGAATTAAATTCTTGTAAAATGACTCAGGTAGCTCTCTAAGTGCACATGTACTTAAGATGAAGAGCTATATTGATAGACTTAAGAAGCTTGGTTCTCCAATGCCTTGAGAGATGGCTACTAATATGATCCTAGCCTCTTTGCCTCCCAGCTATGATCATTTGTGATGAATTTTAAGATGCAAAAAATGGATAGGTTATAATGGAGCTGCATGGGATGCTTAAGAATGCTAAATAGAATATTAAGACAAATAATAATAATGTTATGTTGGTTCAAATAGGAAAAGGCAAAAAGAGGAGTGCCAATGGCCAAGGTAAGGGCAAGGGTAAGGTAAGGGCAAGGCAAAAGGTGAGACTAATGCCAAAAACCCAAGCTCCAACCTAAGGCCAAACCATCCAAGGAAGGGATTTGCTTTTTCTGCAATGAACCAAGTCATTGGAAAAGAAATTGCAACTTATATCTAGAGGATCTGAAAAGGAAGAAGGGTATGAGACTGCTGCTTCAAGTATTTATGTCATACAGGGCAATTCATCTACTTAAACATCATGGGTATTAGATATTAGATGTGGATCTCACATTTGTGTATATGTCCAGGGTCAAAGAAAAGTAGAAAATTGCTCAAGGCGAAGTTGACCTACGTGTGGCAAATGAAGCAAGGGTAGCTGCACTAGCGTTTGGAATTTTTGAATTAGCTTTGCCTTCTTGACTTTTTTTGGTTTTAAGTAATTATTACTATGTGCCTGCTATGACCAGCAACATTATTTCAGTTCCATGTTTGGATAAGGATGGTTTTAGATTTATTGTTGAGAATAATACAATCTCCATTCATCATGGAGACATTTTTTATGGTTTTGCTCATGTGACGAATGGTCTCTATGTTCTAAACATTGATGAATCTGAGAAGAAGTCCATCTATAACATTAATACCAAAATGTTCAAATCTAATAATTTGAATCCAACTTACTTCTTGCATTGTTGCTTAAGACACATCAATAAGAAATACATATCAAAACTTCATCAAGACGTGTTTTTACATTCATTTGATTTTGAATCTTGTTTAATTGGTATGATGGAAAAGGCTCCTTTTACAGGATAGAGTGAAAGAGCCACTGACTTATTGGCCCTAATATATACTGATGTGTGTGGACCATTAAGTTTACATTCTAGAGGAGGTTATTTGTACTTCATTACTTTTACTGATGACTTCAGTAGGTGTGGATATGTATATCTAATGAGGCATAAATCCAAATCATTTGAAAGATTCAAAATATTAAAAAATGAAGTACAAAACCAGCTTGGTAAAAATATTAAGACACTTCGATCAGATCAAGGTGGTGAATATTTAAGCCAAGATTTTTCTGAATATTTTAGGGATTGTGGGATAATCTCACAATTGACCCCTTTAGGAACACCATAATGGAATGGTGTTGGGAAAGGAGAAATCGAACCTTATTAGATATGGTTCCATCAAAGATGAGTTAGACAGATCTTCCAATATCATTCTAAGGATATGCCCTAGAAACCACTGCGTTTATATTGGATAGGTTTCCATCAAAATTGGTTGAAAGGACATCATACAAGTTATGGAATGGGAAACATCCTAGTTTGTCTTTTGTAAAGATATGGGATTATGATGCGTATGTTAAACGTCAAGTGTCTAATAAGCTAGCACCCAAATCTGATAAATATTTGTTACTACTTCTACAATCAATCCGGGAACAAAGTGTTTGCTGCTTGTAATGGTCATTTTCTAGAAAGAGAGTTTGCCTCTAAAGGAACTAGTGGGAGTAGAATACAACATGAAGAAGTTTGGAAACCACAAACTAACACATAACCCATGATGGATGTTGAATCAGACTTGCAATTAGTTGCTGAGCCTGAACCACTAACTTAAGGCCCGTGTAAGTCTGGTAGGATTCGTCATGAGGCTGAAAGATATGGATTTCTCGTTACTAATATTTGTGATGTGATCTCATAGACCAAGATAAACCTACATCATACTAGGAAGTAATAAAGGGCCCTGACTCTGAAAAATGGTCAGTAGCCATGAAATTAGAAATGCAATCCATGTATGATAATCAAGTATGGACTTTGATTGATCCACCTGATGGAGTTAAAACTATTGAGTATAAATGGGTTTTTAAGAAGAAAACTGACATGGATGGCAAAGTGCATACTTACAAAGCACGACTAGTTACAAAAAGTTTTAAACAAACTCATGGTATAAACTATAATGAAACTTCTTCACCTGTAGTCATGCTTATGTCTGTTAGAATTCTTCTTGCTATAGCTACGTATTATAACTACGAAATATGGCAAATGGATGTCAAAAAATTTTTGAATGGAAACCTCATCGAGGTTGTAGACATGGCATAACCTGAAAGTTTTGACAATCCAAGGAATTCACATGAGGTTTGCAAGCTTGAAAGGTCCATTTATGGATTGAAGCAAGCATCTCAGAGTTGGAATCTTCGTTTTGATGAAGCAATCAAAGAGTTTGATTTCATCAAGAATGAAGATAAACCTTGTGTTTACAAGAGAGTTAGTAGGAGCCTAATAGTTTTCCTAATGCTTTATGTAGATGACATATTGCTCATTAAAAATGATATTCCTGCATTACAAAATGTCAAAATATGGTTAGGAAATTGTTTCTCAATGAAGGACTTAGGTGAAGTTGCTTGTATTTTAGGCATCAAGATCTATAGAGATAGATCTAGAAGGATTATTGGCCTAAGTTAGAGTACATACATAGACAAAATACTAAAAAGATTTAGTATGAAAAATTTCAAGAGAGGATTTCTTCTAATGTCACATGGAATTAAATTGAGTGAGACTCAATGTCCTACTTCAAAAGAAAAATAAGAACGCATAAGTAGGATTCCATATGCCTCAGCTATTGGTTCCATCATGCATGCCATGTTATGTACTCGACTAGATTTCACTTACACTTTAAGCATCACTAGTAGGTACCAGTCAGATCCACGTGAGAGTCATTGGATAGTAGTAAAAAACATTCTAAAGTACTTAAAAAGGACTAAGGATGTCGTTTTGACATACGGAGAACAGGAAGGTGATCTTGTAGTAATTGTTTACACGGATGCCAGTTTCCAGTTTGATTCAACTGATTTCTGATCGCAATCTAGTTTTGTGCTTTGTTTGAATGGACGTGTTGTAAATTGAAAGAGTTCCAAACAGGACATAATTGCAGATTCTACCATAGAGGCAAAGTATATAGCAGCATCCAATGCAGCTAAGGAAGCAGTTTGGATCAAGAAGTTCATTAGTACTTTAGGAGTTATTCCTAGCATTGCAAATCCAGTAGACCTCTATTGTGACAACAATGGGGCCATTGCATAGGCCAAGGAACCAAGATCACACCAACGATCTAAACGCATACTCGGACGTTATCATCCCATTCAAGATATTGGCGATAGAGGAGATGTTAAGATATGCAGAGTACATAAAGATGATAATGTTGCAAATCCATTGACTAAGCCTCTTCCCTAATCCAAGGATGATGGTCATATTAGAGTATTATGCATTAGACTTATGTGTAATCAGGCCTAGTGCAAGTAAGAGATTGCTAGTGATGTGCCCTAGGCTGTATGGATTCTATGTCATTTGAATGTTTATCATCTTTATAGTATAAGTCTTTTTCTTTATCAAAGTTATTGCTAGCTATTTCACTTTGATGAAATGATTCCATGAATAAATTAGTTATTCCTTATGTTATTAAAATATGTGACTTTAATAGTAAAACCATAAGGCGAGAAATAGCTTTATTCTATGTTATCCCTAATCGTTCATTGTATGGAATAACAATGAATGAAGATTCATATGTTAGTTGAATGATGATCATGTTTTACTAATCATAGATATGAGACATCGATTCAGCCACAGGTACATGTAATAGTACACTATATTGGAACCACCAACTATGGGAATACTGTATGGATCAATACAATAAGTATTTCTCATTATAGTGTTGTTTTAGTCCTTTGATCTGATGGCATAATGGATTCCTACATAACAAGTTTTGTGTTTTAATTCAGTTCTTCATCATTTTTAATCAAGTGACTATTAAAACTGTACTTGGACATAGAATAAGTTATGTGAGGAACGTGAGTGTTTGTGAAGGAATTTGTTCCTCTCATTAATTTGAGAGAGATATCTACTAGGCCTCCTAATGAGTAAGATTGAGAAATGCATGACCATGCTCGGATGAAGTAATAAGTAGTTATCGATGTCATTCGTTTAAATTAGTCAGACTCTATATTCAAGGAATATATGATTGAACAATATAAGAGTGTATTGATCCACACCTTATATTTAATCATAAGATATTGCATGACAAATGGACTAAATAAATGGTTGTTTAATGGGTAGATTCGAATTATCAACCTTCACTTAATTTAGGTAGGTATAATGTCTTGTAAGAGACCAATTATGTCTTGTAGGTTTTAAAGGTGTTTAGGACCTACTGCTAATATTAAGTGAACCTACAAGTTGAATACAAAAGAATGAACAAAATATGTTGCGGGTTTATATTTAAACCTATAGGAATTATTACATTTACTATTCTTTAATGGTTTAAGAACAATGAACGGTTATCATAGAAAAATTAATATTTAATAAAATAATTTATTTTATTAAATAGTAAATAAATTTCTCTTTAGGGTTTTCCGGTCGTCCATATGTAGATATAGATAGCCTCTACTAGGGTTACAAGACATCATGACGTCAAACTAGACTCACAAAGAAACTCTGCAACCCAAAAAAGAGAGAGAAAGAGGATATCGTAGAGGGTGCTTCTTGCCTACGTCATCTACATATCTACTCTACCCTAGTGTGTTTTAGAGTTTCTACCTAAAGTTATAAATTCGAATTATTCTTTCTTCTTTTAATCTAATCAAACACATCAATCATTAGGGTTTTATTTGTTTTTCCATTGAAAAATTTTGATTAAATTTGTATAAAACCTCACATTATCTTGCCACAAGAGAAATAGGCATAATAGGCATTTTTGACTACTTACAATCTTTTAAATCATAAGGACCACATGACACCTTTGTTTATAAGTCTGGACCCAAAGTCTGGCTTAAACTGTCATAGGTTTCTTACCCTTATTTTGAATGATGATACTACATGTTGGCTTTTTTCCCAAAGCTATCTAAGTTATGTGACTTTCTTGACCTGAATCTGCTTCAACCATTGCTTAACCATCTTAGTCTTATTGACTACTATAGCATATGTAGTCAACTCAAAAGTCTTTACATGATGCTGGATGTAAGCTTCCAACCCAATCACAAACCAGCTAACCTTGGCTTCTTTGCTAGCCTTCGATGCCTCTGGTAAAAACTTCATCATCCTTTTCAATTCTATCTCATACTCCTCCATCCTACTAGAAGGTACAATAATCTTGCAACGTCAGTTGTCTCACAGTCTCTAGGAAGAGCTTAACATATAAGGTTTGCTTGAATTGCTCCTAAGTAACTTCTCCTCCCATAAGTTTCCTTACACTAACCCACCAATCATTTACAACCCTGTTATACACCTCAAATATAGATGGTGGAAGTTTAATCACACAGACACATTTTGTTGTGATGGCTTAGAGTTCGTTAAAAATCTTTAACAGCTTAAAGTTCATTGGAACTCCAAAGTTAAGCATGCTTTGGGTAAAGCAATCTTAGGTAAGGGGGTTCACGGATCGATTAATCGGTCTGTGACCTTTTTTTTTTAAACCTAATCATAATGATCGGTTTTTTAATATCCCGATCCTTAACCGGCCCATTATAAATGGTTAACCACCTTAACGGTTAATCATTTTATTCAGTTAATTTATTCGATTTTTGGTTTTTAACCATTTAACATAATGGTTTCAACAAATCAAATGATAATTTTAACAAACCTTATCTTTTAGCCTAAAGTTTTTCTTTAAATTATTAGATAGATTGCAAGAGCTACCAAAAAAAAAGAAAGAAAATCAAATTAAGGAAAAGGGGAAAAACAAACTTTTAGATGTATCATTATCAATAAAATCAAACCAAATGAATCACCACATTAACTTCATCAAACATAGGACAATAGTATTTTAACCGAAATCTAAGAAATATTAACATAAGTAAATTATATATATAGTATATTTATAAATATTGAAACGGTTAATCGTTAACCATCGGTTTTTTGTGGTTACAAATCGAAATCGAAACCGAAAATCGAAAAAAAAAAAAAACCATAATCCTAAACCGAAATCAATGGACTAGTTAACCATATTTTTCGAATTGGTTTTATGGTTTCGATTCAGATTTTCAATTTCATCAGTTTTTTTTGCACCAAAAGATAAAATCGTGTGACGTGTAGCCAAATCGGAAAATACCTCAGTGTGTAGAGTTATAAGGTGTTATAAGTGGTATCAGAGCAGATCACCAGCCTGAAGTGGAGAAGTATCCTCCGTGTCTAGTGTAGTTCTGGACCTATATAATGAAACTGACGAGAACGACAATTCTATAAGTGGGAGAATATATAATACATCTCAAATATAGATGGTGGAACTCTGGTCACAGATACACCTTTCTGTGTAATGGCTTAGAGTTTGTCAGAACTCTAAAGTTAAGCGTACCTTAGGCAGAGCAGTCACATGATAGATAACCCCCTTGGAAGCATTGGCACAAAAGGATAAACCGTATGACATGCAGCGAAAGTGGACAATACCTCAGTGGGTGGAGTTCCAAGGCACTATAAACCCCCTTCAAAAGATATGTAGTATAGTCCACTTTCTTTGTCTTAGGGATAACAAAAGCCACAAAGGTCTTCTCAACTTCCTCTATCCATTGCTTAACTTCGAGAATTTTATCCGGTTTTGGTTTAAAATTTTGCACTATCCAACAAATTTATCAAGAGTGAAGGACTCCCCAAGTTTATTTCCACTAATTTGTCTCTGTCTTTCTTGTCTCCAAGTCTCAGCATTGGTTTGAATCACTTACACATCAACTTGCATCTATTATTGTTGTTGCATCACCATTCCAAGTTGGTTATTGACAACTTGTAACAATTACCAGTATCTGCTGAGCCTGAGCACTTAGAGGTGGAGGAATTTGTGGTTGTTGCTCCTTAGGATTATCTTAACTAGATCTTGTAGTTATCCTAGGCATTTTATATGTAAAATCACAAACATATAGAGCATAACATTAAGATAATGTAAATTTTCATAAAGTATATACGTATGCAACTTAAGTAATGAAAATAAACTAGAATAAAAGTTAAGCAAAACAACTTTAATTAAATGGTCCTTTTACCTCACCGTCACCATAGCTCTTCGTCTTGAGGAGATCTTAACCTAAATTCATTGAACATCATTACCTAAGCTCTTAAATCACTTAAGCTGTAACACTCTAAACTTAGTATTATTTATAATCTACCATGTGTACACAATTCATTATAGAAACATTAAGGTACAGACTATAAACCACAATAAATAATATATAACTCTACGTCATACTTTTAAGAGTACTTCACAAATAACAAAATTATACATATTGACCTCCTTAGCATTGGAGAAATAAAAACCATATATAATTATCACTTACAGCGTGACTTATAAGAGTCCACTAAACATACTGACAACTAACTTCAAGGTCCATGCCCACAATTACAATACGCTAAACAAGTGGTAACACGCCAAGTATATAAATCATTTACAGTCTCTATCCCTACTACAACATTTAAGAAACTACATGTCAATAGAGTATTCTTTAAAAGCTATCTCCCCTCCCTATAGTCAACAATTGATGTCATAACTTGATAAATCAAACTCTACAAGAATATCACTCGTGCCTTAAAAAGAGAAAAAGTGAGTTGAAGCCTAATACGGTAAACCAACACCTACATGCACATGAACAAATAGCAACAAACTTACATGTAGTTATATATCAAAATGCAACACACATCTTTTATTATTATTATTATTATTATTATTATTATTATTATTATTTAGTCTAGCAACTAACAAAGCAAAAGCTTGGTATCTCAGCACACACATATATTTATATGATATATTTGATATTAGGTACTCCTCAATAACTACGACATCATAACAACTTAACTCTACCTAAATCCTTCCTAGTATAACTCCACGCAAACAACACCACACTAAGATCATTAGGTTATCGCGACAATAGCATGAATGCTCTCCATCTAATACTAGCAGTCATACACTAGCAACATACCATTTTTATAGTTGGATAATTAATTAACAATTTATGTTTCTATCGTAGGTAATCGCAAGTGGTAAAAAAAGGTATGCATGTACTTGGAAAGTCGATTTGTCTTGAATACGAAAATCCTTTACCTTGAATTATATATAAATAAGGCATTTAGAACCATTTATTTATTATTTTTAAATTTACTTATAGTTTACACATCTACATTACTCACATTTACATTGTAATGTCTTAAATAAATGTAAAGTATTGATTTTAGATTGAAAATTTAGAGATTTTTCTCATAGTATCAAGGTTTCAAGATCTTAGAATATAAGTTAAAACTTAGAAGAAGTGCATAAATGGATTTCAATTGCTTTTTAAGAAGGAAAAAATGTGAATTCGAAGAAGTTATGATGTGATGAATTAGTGCGTAACCATGTTAAGGATCTTGTAGGTTATAGATGGATCGCGTGGGTCACAGAACAGTACACAACCAATGCACGAGCTCATGTAATGGTTGTGCATGCTTGGAAATATTACCGTGAGTCATAAAATGGTACAGGACCTCATGCACGAGCTTTTGCATTAGTCAGGTATGCCCAAAATTGTCACTTTTGCAAAATTTTCTTTTGTTTTCAACCCAAAAACATTTTTAAACCCCTTCTTTGTCAACATTCCACATCCTTAATATCATTTTAAACACATATTTATACATTTTTAATGAAATCAACACTCTAAAGATCAATGCCATACCAACCATGTTATCTTTTTTTTTTTTCCCAAAAAACCCTAAATACCTATCCTATTAGATTTTTTGAGAAATCTCTACAAAAGCTCGTTGTTTTCTTTGTAGAGTGCCGTTGTCCATACTGATCAAGATTTTGTCATCCAAGTGTTAATTTCACCAGAAATTGTATGAAATGGAAAAAAGATCTTTACTTATCATGGAATTATGTTCAAAGATTTTTAGGAATTTTTAAGTAACGGTTGGAGAGGAAAGGAGAAAGTTTGTAGAATATAATAGGGCGGTTACTCCCTTGTAGACAACTACATTCATTTTGAATTTTAAATGCTGGGACTAAATTCCCCCTACTTAAAATTCAAAAAATTAATTTTCTACCCTTTTATACTTTCATTTATTTATGTTATTTCAAAAGGATTTTTGGTGATGGAATCCTAGTATTACATCTAAAAGAGCATAATTTAAGTGATTTTATAATCAATATCTTTCTTATATAAGGTATAGCTATATACAGATGTATATAGTAGATAAATAGAGTGCAACATAAATCCTATAGTATAAGATAATAGTAAAAATAAATGTAATAATTGTTTAATTTAAATGACACATAAAACTGTCTTTAAGAGTGTTTAAAGAAGACACAGGCTTTAGTTATAAAACACTCATGGCTCGTTTACTTAGACGAATGAAATAGAAGGGAATAGTAAAATCATGTCTTAGAAATGGTAATACTATTAGTAGACTACGAATCATGTATCATCTTATTTACTTCATTCAAAGTTTTATTATTAGAAATACATATTCCAATGTTTAGTTTAATTTATTAATTGTAGTGTTAAACTAGGAATAAAATTAAAATTAAAATTACCATTACACCCTTATTTAGATAAAAAAAAAAAGTAAGAAGCTATATAAATATACTCATATATCCATACTCATACTCATATGCTCTTCATAACAAATACATTATATATAAACATATAATTTATATATGGTATATAAAATACATATACATAATTTATATAACATATAACTTATAAATTTAATATATATGTTTATATAATTAATACATACAACTTATATATTTTATCAATGCCCTATTTGTTTGCCATTTATACAATATTTATAATCTCTAGATTATTAACTTATATATATTTTTTTAAATAAAGATGATATATTATATAACTTATATATATATATGAATCACAACTTATATATATTGTAAACCCTCGAATTTTTTTAGAATGGTTTTGGAATACCGAATCAATACCCTAAAGACTGACCCAAGTTGAAACCAAAACTTAAACAATTTCGATTACGGGATTTCATAAGAGAATCTTCAAAAACAAAAATAGAAAGTTGAATAATCGTTCGGCACAAAACCGTACCATGAGACAATCCATCCATTCGATCCTTAATGTAAACCCCTCAATTTCTAGGGTGAAGTTGGATTAAACCCTAACTCTAGTCAAACCGAAGTTTCAAAAGTCAACGAAGACTAAGACAATCTAACAATTTCAACTCCGGCAAACCCGCGCTCTCAAACCCTAGAAAACGAAATGAAGTTAATGGCTTATAATAGTTCATAATAAAATAGGGAAGTTTAAAAATATCATATTCGTAATTTTTTAGTATCTTTCGGATCCGAACAAGATCAGTTTTAGAATTTTTCGATAACACCATTAGACTCGTAACAATATAAGGATTTCAAAAATACCAGTTTTGGAATTTTTCGATAACTAAAAATATCAGACATAGCTCGTTTACGCATATTTTTATTACTGTGGTATTTTATTTGTATAGTCTACTATTCATAGCACTATTTTTACTATTCATTACTATTTCACTATCTCTCTTTTTCCTTACACCTATTTCTTACTATCTATACACCTATTTCTTACATTTTTGCATTTCCAACACAACTTTATTCACATCAAACCTTACATTACTTCTTTTCATTACAAAAATTAATCAAACTCTCTCTCTTCCTCCCTCTATGACCGTCGGCCCTCCCTCTCTTTTTCTCAACATTATTTCTTTTTCAATTTATTTTATTACGTTTAATTTCCACTCCAAAATTCTATAAATACCCCATTCCTCATTCATTCTTTCATACATTCATCTTACATAACAAAACTCTATCAAAATTTTCTCTTAAAACCTCTCTCCAACAACTGTCTCTCCAAATACTCTCTACCATTTACTACTCTTCAAGAAAAATAACAAACACACTACCCATCCATCTCTTTTCAAATCCTCCATTAAACCTTAGGTAAAATCCTACCTATATTCTTTATCATATTCATACAACTTAGTATAAACTTAGTGTATGTTTCTTAGACTCATGAGAGTTAAAGAAGTAACAATATGTTCATGTTTTGCTTTGGTTCATGTTCATATTTTACATTATGTTATTATATTGTTGTTATTATTGTTATTTTTGCTCTAATATATAGTATTATATATATTATGTATATATATTTCTTTAAGCATATAAGCTCACTTGTTATTCATTTTCATGCTTTGCAATTTATTTATTTAATTCATGCTATTATTAAGACTAGTCTTTCTAGTCTTAGACTTGTCAATATCAAGTCAAAACGTTTTCCTTTCTTTTCTTTTTTTTTTTTTTTTACTAGTCTATTCTTAATCTCGGGTTGCCTTGATGAAGCTAAGGTTCTCAATGCTGACAATATTATTATTACGTTTATTTGCTTATGAGTATTTCTTTCTATCTCATTATGTAATATTCTTACTTTTCATTGCTACATAATTATATTCATGCATGATTAAAATGTTGTTGTCTTAAGTAAAAATAAAAATGGGTTTTTACTTAAACAAAGAAAAGTAAATAGATTTCTCAACAAAGGAGTTTTCAACAATAAGTCTAAATATTGTTTTTAATAAGTTCTTTCCAAAAGTTTAGACAAATTGATTATAAGTTTTAAAGTATTAATGCCCAAGATTTCTTCAAATAAAAGGAACTCATTTCTTTTATAAATCAAAACTAAATACTCCATGAAGATGGAATTTTTAGCATTGAACTTAAGATTTTAACTCAATCATATCTTTTATAAAACTTAAATAGGTTCAATATAGACTTCGAAAATCACATACTAAGAAAGTTCCTTCAAAACTTAAATTTTATATTGTTATTCTCTTTTCAAGATTAAAATAAAAATTTTGCTAAGTTCTAATATTAACAATTCTTTATTAAGAAAGCTTTTCTTATAAACTTATCTAAAAAGAATTATTCCACCACTCGATAAATATTAGAATAAAACAAGTTTTCCGAATCACGGTAAAACCAACTCATTAAATTAGAAACCAACTTAGAGAAATAAAATTTGCCAAGAAAGTAAAGTTTTAAAGGTACATTATTAAAAGAAGAAAAGAATATGAAAATGAGAAGAAAACATACATACAACACAACTCCAAATATTTGACCACACCAAAAATTTAAGAAATATTTTGAAAAGCTTATTTTCAATCACTATAAATAAAGTTGGTAGATAACTTAAAGAACCATTTTTTTTTAGAATTAATTTGCTTTTGAAAAAAATAGGCAATGGAATCATAATAAGAAAACACTCACTTATAATAACCCAAGTATATTTTAGTTTTCCTTCTAGCAATTCAAAAAGGAGAAATTTTCAAAGTTTTATCTTTTAAAACTCTTAAAGATAAATTGTTTAAGAAATATCAATATTGAGACAACACTACAAAAATCATGCATACAATATGAGTATAAATATATGTCAAAGGATTTTTCAACTATATAAATATCCATATATTTTGCTTAAAGATTTTTTAGTATAGAGAAGTTTGGAAAAATCATATTTTGTGGACTATGAAATTCGTAACTATTGTGTATCGTATTAATTTGCAACTCAAATGACTTTTTATGACACAAACAACCTTAGAAATGGATAGATCTTTTCAAGTAGGTAAAAAACGATATATTATATGCGTTATTCTGAGTTAAAATGACCAAGTTATGGCTATTTTAAATTAAAATTACCCTCTATACGAATTTTAATGATCTTATGACATAGTTTTTGATAAGTACCATAAAATCAACAAGAAATGCTCATTATGGATATTCTTCTTGATTAGGTGATCCCGAGGAGAAGTGTTCATACCTTGAGGATTATTTCGATTAGTGGAATTACCGATCGACTCATACATAAGAAAGAAGTATCCTCATGGCCGAGTGAGTTTATTTCCTACCTTTTACGTACTTGTTTGTGCTTGTAGCTAGAGGCACTAGAAGTAGGAAAAGATGAAAATGAATTATGTGTGATAATATTGGTTGAAAGAATGCTAAGCATACTGGGATATGAATCATTGTTAATTAACTTGTGTTTTACTATATTATGTTGGAGTATGTGCAAATTCTGTGATCACCTTAAATTACTCTATTCATATATTATGAGTTATATTAATTGGTTCATGCATATTACGTAGTTAGTTTCATTTCATGAGCTACTATACTCGATGGGACAAGAGTATAATAGCCGGGTTTGCAGGAGCCATAAATCTGCAAGATGGGTAATAAGCCTGAAAGAACTATTTTCAGATGGGCGAGTAGGAGCCAAAATAAACTACATAAGTTGGATTTTAAAGATGGGTTTTAAAGAGCCGGAAACACCTAACCTGAATTGAGGGGTATATCCATTCAAACATATGATTTCCGGTAGATCATATGTATTGCTTGTTCATTTGATTGATGCATTCATATGCTTGTTTAATAACTTGTTTGAAATTATTGATACGAGTACGTTGATTCAAGGAATATTCTCACTAAGCTAGTAATACTTATACTCCAATAGACTTTTATTGTAATAGGACCAATATCTCTTATGCCCGAGGACTTCATATACTCGAGTGGGATTATGTTTTGGGGAGCTTCGGAAATCCTTTGAAGATCTTAGACTAAATATCATTTAATATCTTTTAGTGTTAGTATTGTTTCCTTGTGTGAGAGATTAAGTTGATATTATGATTGTTTGGAGATTTATAGGGGAAAAACCCCTAAGATGATGCAAGGATTATGTTCTTATAATGTTGAAATTAGATGACTATCTGGATTTCTTATATGCTATATTTACTATCTCGAATTATACATCCCACCGGTGTCTCCTATTGTTGTGATAGACGCCTTACATATGGTGTTGAAACTTTCGCATGACTTCGGGAAGTCATTCTTAAGTTTTAATACCGTATGTAGCGGACTGCCACGTCTAGGGTACCCTTTGGGCCGTGACCGTTTAGGTGGTATCAGAGCATCAACATCAGGGAAGAAAACCATAAGTTTAGGAATGAAAATCTTAGAAACATGATAAGCTTATGATTAAATCATGAGGGTGATAGGGAAGATTGTTGTGAAGTTATTCATGTCTAGATGAAAGATTGGTAGAGGAAGAGATAGACAGATTTTTTATCATAGGATAAAGGAACCGCACGTGGAGTGAGGGGAAAACCTAAGGATCCTATGAGACCACCCTGTCTAATAAGACAAAAACAATTTAGGAAGTCTTAGAACCCTAACAAGTTGAATATTTTGGTACCGAGCGGGAAAGTGGTGTAATTTACGATCTCACCAAAAACATAAGTATATAACTAGTTTTTGTCTTTGAATGAATTCGCAAACCGTTGTTAATCACCAAAAAAAAAAAAAATCACCTTTGTAAATCCTGCTTTTTAATTAAAGAAACAAATAAAAGACTATATGATCTAGTTTTAACCGCGAGTACGTCCGTCAATGTGCCAAAAGATGAGGATCCCGTATCTATTATCAAAAGACGAAGTAGGAGCTCTAAGAAGAAAAGTCATAACCAAGCATGAGTTCGTGAGCACAAAAAGAGGGTGTCAAGTCAAGGAGAAAGCATCGTATCACCCGATAGTATTAAAATATTAGGTTTCAAAGGATGTTTTAGGGCTGAATTACCATAGAAATGTTAAATTTATTCTTATAGGCTTAATACTTTCATACGTTTAACGTAAACAACAATAGGATTAAAATAAACATTGTCTAAAACTTGCTATTTTATCCCTTTTTTGGTATATTCTTTGGGAAAATAGTCTTAATAAGGAAGATAAATAAGACTCATATTTAAAAGTGAAATTTTGGCATGGAATGGTCTTAAATATTATGAATAGTCATTATAAATTCGTAGGGGATTTTGAGGGCTCAATAAGTAGCATTTTGTAATTCTTTTTTTTTTCCCCCAAAACTTGACAATTTAGCATAAATTGGGCTAGACTTTTAAAAATTATTAAAAATTCATAACATAATCTAATAAATTTATGGTAACTAAGTGATAAAATATAGGACTTACTGTTGAAAAAATATCGGCAAAATCTTTATTAGAATTAAAACCGGAATGCTCGAAGAGAAGCACCAATTTAATTCTTGCGAGTTTAGGAGACATGAAGAATCATGCGAAAGTTCTTTAAGTTTGGGGCGTTATTTATACAGTTTTGAACCGACTTAAAAAATTCATTAAAAGTTGCAGATTTGTGGAAAAAAAAATCTGGAAAAATAAAGCAGGCTTCCTAATATTTTGACAGTCGTCCTAACCAAGTTTGATGATTTCATGACAAGTGCGAATTTTGGTGAATCATTAGAGATTCTGGAATATTCCCTAATATTTTGAAGTTAAGATGATTTGTATTTTTTCTAATTTTCGTAGATACTTGTGACGTGTTATGACTTGTATATGCCACTTATTGATTATTTGATAATTATTTGCCACTTTAATATTATTCTATGGGATATTTGATCACATCGAGACGTATGCTACTCAAACTTTAAATATAAATGATAGGATTGAGGAGCTACAAAGTGAGTAAGGTATGAAATATTATTTATATCTTATTCTATAAGGTATAAGGAATTGAATTTCATTCTTAAAACCTACCATGGACTCTTTATACCCACTCTATATCTTATAAAAAATATAGGGTACGTGGAACATGTAATTTTTTTTTTTTTAATAAGATCTCTTTCTTTTTAAAATATCAACTTTATAATCTTTGATATATTTTTATGTAAAATATAATACTATCTTATTTTTATACATTCAATATAAAACAATATGTGGAAAGAAATTTAAAAAGTAATTTATTAATATCACAAATTCTACAATCTATTCATGCGTGAAAGTTGAAATCTACAATAAATACCTATGGAACCTATTTATGTGATATCAAATAAAATTATAAAACTTGCACCAAATTCCAAAATTAAAAATTTTGGAACTACTTCAATATATTAATTAGAGTTATCATATAAACAACATTTTTATACAATTTGGAAGTTCAAGTATGTACATACGATCATAGTTCTTCTAAAACCAAAATAACAAATCATTCTAAAATAAAATAATATAAATCCTTATGTAATATTAAACTTTTTGGAATTTAGTCTATAAATTATAATATTGAATATAAATAGTTGCAAAATAAAATATGGAATATCATTATTTATTCTTTTATTATATATCAATATTATTACATAATGTTTAACAACATGAATACATAATATCCTAGCACTTGTACTTTCTACAATATAGTATAAGTTCCAAAGTAAATATAGAATATGAAAACCTCATATACATATCCTATCCCATAAGGGTAAGTTTTAAAAAATTTATACCAATATCTTATCTTGTGACCTTTAATACCCATTCAAACCCTACTCGATCGAGCAAAATCCGAGTGAATACCCTATATGACAATGTTACCTACTCACCCCTAGCACATGGCATTATCTAATGCTAATTTTTCAATTTAATATTATCTTCGTAAACCATCACCTTATTTTAGATCTTTTATCCTAACGTGGCATACTCATATTATTTACTATTACTTATTGTATGATATTTTTCTATTTAACATTTACTATTTACTTTACATAAAGGTGTCTATTCTTCCCTCTGTTTGCTATTATTATTATTTGGATACAAGTTATGTACTTGACCTTACTTATTTACCAATGTAAATTTTCTTACCATTTTTGTCAATTAGGAATTCTATCAACGTTTTCATTTATATGTTTTTTTCTTTTCTATTTTAATATCCTAAGTCAAGCTTATGGGAATATATTTAGGGATTATTTTGGTTGGACATCTCATTTCTTATTGCATTTAGGATTTTACCAAAGGCAGTTAAGGTTAGGGTGGCTCCCACAAGTAATATATAATAGTGGGCATAAACAAGAAAAAATTAGCCCATCCAGAATCCCTAGCACCCTATTACTCATTTGTATCTCAATCTGTCATTAGAATCATATCCTCATGACCAAAATCTTAAAAGAAACAAAATCCCACAAAGAAAGTTGTTTGCCTAAATATTCATCAATACAAAATGAATAGAATGGGGAGGAGAAAAATGTAAAAGCAAATTCGACAAAATGAATTCATGTTCACTTGAAGCACGAACTTCATCACAAAAATTGTTATGCTACAATGATAAGCTCGAGCTCACTTGTTATGGCCGACTTCTTCCATGTTAAACCTGTATACTTTGTGAACAATGTAATCAAATAATTTTCCCCCTTTCTCTGCGGTGCCAATTGGGGAAATGATGGAATCAAAAAGAATGGACAACACTAAACAGGTCCAAAACTAATGTAAAAGGCTAACACTTAATTTGAAATGGACTCCAACCAGTCTGATGTAAATTCATAAGCCACGAATGTCACAGCACCAGCAGGTGCAGCCTTCACAGTTGAAGGAACTATACCTTTATAAAGACCTGGCCAGCCCTCCTTCAGTAGTATTCCTCTGAGTGCATGAAACATATTCCTGTAAGAACTTGTCTCAAAACGAGCACCGTACTTTGGGTGCCTCTGAAGTCCCTCAATCTGCACAACAGCAGATTTCTTATAAATAAGCAAGCAGCAGGGAGTACATAAATAGGCCACAGCCATAAAAGAAAAGATTAATATCTGCTACTTCATGTCTTAAGAGAAAAGGATTTGCACAAACATGAACCAAGCAATGTAACAAGGATACTAGGAACTAAAAATATTTACCTGAAACCTTTTCTTTACTACATCAAGGGGATGGCAGACAAGCTTGGCACACGTCCCAGCTGCTAACCCACATATGAACAACTGAAAACTTGACAGGCTGTCCTCAATGCCAGGAATGTTTAAATAGGAGGATCTAGATTTGTTCCATGCCTACAGGAAAATGCACAAATTCAGCTATGCTGCAGTTTGAGAACCCCGAACAAAAGGGAAAGGAGAAAAAATAACTCCAATTGATCATATATGCCTTCTAAGTTCAACAAATTCCCAAGCTTACACTGATTTCACAATGATATAAAGTTCCATCATTAATAGTGTAAACAAGAGAATCGTCAGACAAAGGTGAGATATCGCTCCATAATCTAATGCAACAGATACAGAGGGACATCCAGACACCTGGGTAACATAATCAATGCCTTACAAGTTACACATATTACTTAGAGACTATTTCAGGTAACAAGCACATCATACTTAAGTAAGAAACAAGAGTAAACTTACCAAAGCCCAACGTTTAAATGTATCGTAAGTGCCAAACTGCATACCAGCATAAGGAATGATTTCAACAAGGGTTGGAGACAATCCTGAGTATAGTCCTGTTATACCACGAGTCTGCATTATATCAACAAATGCAGATCTCATGGTTGGATAGATCTACATGAGAGAAGGTACAAGTCAAAAACTCTACCAGGCAAGCATGGAAATATCCTATAAAACTGGACTTTGAAAGTCACATAGAATTTCAAATACTCATGCCACCCAGAAAAGGGAAAAGAAAAATGATGCAGTCAAGAATAAATCATAAGTCCAACAAAAAATCAAACACAGGGTGACTTTTTCTAAAAAATAAAATAAAATAAGAATTGTGGCCAATAGAATGTCAAAGAAAGAAGCTATAGCTTAAAAGCTAAAAGCCATCTCACAAGCCACATGAGTTCAACTTGACATCAATTTGAAATTAGCCAAGTCAAGCGCAAGCTCTAGCTACTTGAGTCGCATACGGAACAGGATTCAAGCATTGACTTAGTCAACCTGATGAGCTTAGAGGACTACTTGAGCTCCAACTTGTACTTAATAGTACAACTCAATTTGATTTATCTGCAACCCTTGCAATGTATTGTCCATTTTTTAAGTACATGGCTGGAAATTTTTCAGTTTGAGTTACTCTATTTTTCCAGGCAAATATTTTTCAAGTTTCAGATTTTTACAAATGTGTACTTCAATGTATCCCCAGTTGTGCTCTTTCAGAATTAGTGAGACACGCCTACTGACAACACACCTTCACCATTAAACTTTCTAGTTACATGAGTATTTTCACTTCCATAAGAACTTAGAAACTCCAGTCAAGCACAGAACAAAATGGGTCACAATTTTACTGAAGAGTCATTTTGGACCTACTTCTATTCCTTTGCTGAGTCATTTAGATATATGCCCAAACTTGGTACAGAACTTTTTTTTCATATATCTATTTTTCTTAGATTGTTAATTTTTTGGGTAAATTACTTGATACCACGTTGAGATAGACAGGTGCGCAAACAGTTATTAGACTGAATTTGTTTGAGAGAAAGCTCGCCCTGTTTTGGCAAGAGGAAAAAGCGATATGGCTCTGCTCCTCAAGGGAATTATTTATTTGACTACGCAGAGCATCAGAAAACAAAATACTAACAATTGCCAAAGACAAAAACTAAGAAGCATAATCATTAAGAAACATACATCATCCCCACATATAAACACACAATCTAAGTTGAATAAGTGAAATTAAGTATCCAGCAAATATACAGAAGCAAATACAGTACCTTAGGTTCACCTTGGGAAGCTAAAATGGTACGGAGCAGATCGAATGGATATGATCCAACTGTAGCTGCACACCCCGCTAAAGCCCCACTGATATAAGATAAATAGGGACTCAAATGTATATGATCCTCTGTATCATTTAAACAACACCAGATTGAGGCAGTGAATAAGAAAAAAGTCACATTATGCAACATTATTGTGATCATGAAGCCATTAAATCGAGGAGAAGAAACATTATTTATTATTTGAATTTTGGAGATAATGTTTTCTTTGAACTAAGACATGCATTTTACCTGTCTGAAAGAAATAATCTACAATGAATGTAAATAACACTCACAAGTTCATAAGGTCTTTCATATATAGATAAAAACACGCATATACTTCCTTGCTCATCTAATCACAATCGTAGATGTACCTGTCTTAGAAGAACCAGATGCAAAGGTTTTCAACTTGTGTAGGACGGTGAATTGTATGGCTGTATAGGGCATAACCATCAGCAGCGCTGGGACATTGCCACGCCAGAAACCCTGTTATATTGTTGATTAAAATGGTGCAAAGGAATATGGATGGGTGACTGATATGATGTAAGGTCCTTCATCTATCAATAGCGTCTAAAACTGAGTACATTACAGCAAGCAAACAGAAATAAAGAAATGATTCAAAGATGAGCATAGGATTTCAAATATGGAACTACTCAAAACAGGATAGTACCCAAATAGATAATCTCACATCCTGTTACCATTCTAATGAAACAGCAAAACATATATAGCAAGTGTATGCAAAATTAATATAAGAAAAGCTGGTATGACAAGATAATAAATTTGCTAATTTTTCAGGAAGCCAATGCTGGGAGTCAATCCAGGACAAATTCACTATCCACAGAGAAGAAATGCCTCACTCAAGAATACTCTTTCCGATCAAATCATTTGAAGTCCCAGGGTAATGACTGAGAAAGACAAAAGGAAAAAACTTGGAGGAAGCATAATTATCAAGAATGAAAGTACCATACCGACAAACCTTCTTCCATAAAAATCTCCCTTGTTGCTTGAAACATCCCAGTGTACTTTGATCTTCCATACAAATTATTTCGAACCAGAGCCCACGTAGTCGTAGGTTCTAGTTGAACCTATTAAACATTACAAAATGATTAAACTTAAATATTCACAGATTAAAAAAGCCATCATTATGTGCATTATCCACCATCCAATCGTAACAAACTTTTAAACATAAGCATGGATTAATGCATAAGGACTACAAACGATACTCGAGTTATATTCAACAGAATCATTTTAATAGATAATGATAGTTTCCCCAAATCACTACCATCCAAACATTAATTTTCCAGTAATAAAAATACTAGCTCCAGTTGAAACACTGATTTCAGAAAAAAAATGCTCACAAAGTTAAAGGGACAGCACAACTTCCTTGTTCTCATAAAAATCATGTTTTGCTGGCAACTCAACAACAATTACACTGTAGACTTCATGTATATGTATGCGATATATCAAAACCATTCAAAACCTAGTCCTGTTTTACCTGAAATCTAATCTTAATAACATCAAGTGGAGATGTCACGGTCCGAGAAACACCACCCGATATCGCTCCCGCACTGGCATCGATCAATGCCCTTTTAAGCCCTTGCTCTTCCATTGACGACAAAACCAGAAACCACCCAAAACCCTCTTCAGAAAAAAGTCACAACCTATCATAAACACCACCATAAACATCAAACTTCACAATGAAAACCCTAATTTTTATTCTTTTACTTCAAACCCAGATTAAAATGAACAAGTAACCGACAAATTGGGATGGCTTTTAAGATTATATGTATTGAAGACAATAGAAGAAACAAATTTGATGTAATAAATGAGGATAAAGGCAGTCGATTGAACATATAATAAGTCAAATATGGCATAAAGTTGGAATTTTTTAAGGAAAAATAGAATAAAAAAATAAACTTTGATAACAAGTTGACAAATTAAATTAAGATACAGTGTACCTGTAAAGAGGGAAAGGGCAAATATGGAGAGGAGTCATGCACTCGTGCTCCAATATATACCCCAAAGAGAGAGATAGAGAGAGGGGGGGAGACACAGGGACAAGGATAGAGATTGTGTCGTAAAAGGACAGTTTAAGATCGCTATTATATTTTTTTTCACTATCTTTTTCTGTCCAATAAGATTCGCTGTTGAAGGAAGATTTTGGTGAAAAAGGTAAGTAAATAATAATAATAATAATAATAATAATAATATGGGTAAATAAAATTTCTATCCATTCATTTTCCCATGAGAGTTAAAAAGAGGAAAGTCTTGGTGAAAAAGGTAAGTAAATGATAATAATAATAATAATACTAATATGTAATAATATATTTTAAACTTTTCATCCATTCATTTTCTCATGAGAGGTAAAAAGAGGAAATTATATGACAGTCAAATAAAAATTAAACAAAAATATTAACTTAAATAGTATTATTGTATCATATTTATAAAATGAGATATTAAATTTTTTTTTTAGTATCTCGTGTTGGATATATGATACTTATATAAATAATATAGTGTATCGTATATCTAGCATGCGATACACATGCGTATCGCATCGTGCATAGGCGATACATACGTGTATCACTAGTTCAAGATGCAATACACAAATTATCCTAAGTCGTTGTATCGCATCTTAGTTATGCGATACATATATAAATTATGTATCTCGCATCTAAGATGCGATATAATGACAATGTTTAGATAATTATTTTTATCAAATTTGTATTTATATAATTTCTTTTTAGAGATAGTAGACATGTATTTTACCCAATTAAAATGGTTTTTATTTTCTTTTTATATAGTAATGATAGCTTTTTAAAGATATATTTAAGAAATAAAATATATGTGGAGAAAAGTTGGAATTATAATTTGTATTATAATATATTTATCAAACATTTCCTCATAAAAAATTCGTAAAATTCAGCTCCAACTTTTCTTAAAAATCAAACAAATATCATAGGTAAATACTTGCATAATTTTGCAAACGTTAAATTTTAAATAGGTTGCTAATAAAAAAATAATTAAAATAAGTGAGTTTATAAATGAGAGATCAAGTTCAACGAAAGTTTTTGATATTCAATCGACCTTAAAATTGTGAGTTTTAACTCGATCCAAACTCGATCAAACTTAAAATTTTGAGCTCTACTTTGAGGTAGTAATAAACAATTTCAAGCTCAACTTGATTAAACTTACCAATATTTAATTATCTAAAAAAATTATGAAAAATAAACATATAAACACATTTAAAGCTCAATTAGAGTTGTAACTTATTCAAACTAGATGTTATAAAACTTGAGCTTAACTCAACAAATTGCTCGGACATCTTAAGCTTAAGCTTAACATTCTATCAAATATATATTGAGCTCGATTACACTTACAAGCTACTCAAACTAAAAGTTAAAAAGCTTAAACTCAACTTGACAAGTTACTCAAGCATCTTGAGCTTAAGCTCGAAATTTGAAGTTAAGTAAAATATTGAGCTCAATTAAAATTGTGAGCCACTCAAACTATATGTTATGAAGCTCGAACTCAGCTTCAAAGTTACTCGGGTTGTTTAATCTTGAGCATGACATACAAAGTCCAATAAATATTAAGTTAAATTCTTTCAAATCTCATAGTTTGATTTAATGATAACAAAACATGTATTGGTGAATTTTAATATCATTAATAACAATGTAGATTAAGTGTGGAGTAAATTTGGAATAATATGGTTGAGTTAAGATAATTTTAAGTAACATTAAAGCAAAAGTAGAACATCAGAGTAAAAACCAAGAGTTTTCTATGAAGCTTGTAAGAGTGCACCTTATAACCTTCAACTATATAAATCCGGAACGACTCGAGAGTTCACATTGTTTTGAATTTGATTTTAGTGAAGTATTTTATTCATTAAGGCCTAGCTCTAAGGTTATGCATATTTGAGTTATATATTCAACATGTTATACTAAAATTGGACAAATATCAAAGGGGATTACTCAAATTATTTAGGATTGCGACTAACATGTTTTTATTTTATGAAGTTATCATGTTATAATTTTAACTTTTGGTTGATTCAGTTTGTGTTCGAGTTTAAGGATATTTTTCTCATATGATTTGAAGATATTCTAGACATTACATATTAGATTTATTTAACAACATCACAAAAAAAGTTGAAGAACTTAACATTGAATAGAGATTTTGTGCTAAAAATTAATGTAGGATGCATCAATTTTTCATATCAGACCAATTTTATCACGAATTCTTATATTACTATTGAGACAACAATTCAACAAATTAACAAGAAACAACAAGATTCATGGAAGATAATCATATCAGTTAGAGTTCGAATTTTTGAAAGAATATTTAAGATAATTATAAGAAAAATTGAGCAAAATATCATGTATACTTAACGTTGCAGAAGGATATGGAAGAGATTGTGCCTAGGCATGGTAAATGAGCTGCGGCACACATGGGGCAGCACACAGGCTACAGGCCTAGCACGGCACACACGACATGCGAAGGAAAAAAACAAAAGCACGAGCACGCGCGAACTAAAACACAAGGCACGAGGCATATAACACACAAGGCACATGAAATAAGTAGGCTGGCATGGCATATAAGGATGCGAACCAGCACGCAGGCCTTTTTTTTAAATAATAATATAAAAACAGTGATGTGTTTTTTAATTTACTCTAAATTGTATTTAAATAAATAAATTATTTTTATTATTTTAATTAAATATATTGTCTTCTTAAAAAATATAATATATTTAGTATATATTTTTTTAAATGATTTCTTTGATTTTTTAAGGAAATTAAAAATGAAATTATCAATAATATTGTAATAATAATTAATTTATATTAAATGTTAAACTTGCTTAATTAATTTATTTAGAATAATTGTAAATTATTAAATAAATGAAATCAATAAATGCATTGAGATCAATGAAAAATTAAATTTTATAAATAACATTTTTAACTAAAAAAATTACAAAAATATTGAAAAAACAAAAAAAAAAGTTATTAACCATACACCCTCCTAAGAACTTACTCTAGCCTCACCCCACTATTTTGTCTGTGTTTGTTGATGCAAATTTGGTGATGACAATGACTCCCTCGATCTCGAGTCGCTAACTCAGGCCACTAAAAGTGTAGGTCTGTCTGCTTCCTGCTAATGGTATCAGACCAGTCTTTTAAGTATACACATGCTTCAACAATGGTTTTTTTTAGCCTATGATGGTGCAATTCAAGGACCGTCTACTCGAACTGAAAACTAACTTTGATGAAACTGTTGAAGCTAGAGAAGCCAAAACTTCCCGTGCCAATATGGAAAGCATCTGCATCATGTGTTCCATCTTCTTTCACCAACGAGGACATTGAAATCAACACCCTCATTCCCCCCTCCCTATCTTTCCTCCTCATTAAGTTACTGGATCTCATATACCAACATGTCATTATAGATTTCCTAGGAAACCGCATGGCTGCTCCCAACATCCTGGGCAATTTATTTACTTCTCTTTGAAAAATCCCATGATAAGTGACTGTTGGATCATTATTGTAAGGGTGGAGGTGCATTCGTCTTATCACAACACCAATATAAGTCTTTAGGCAAATTTGTTACTGCGGTATGAAGACTTGCAGCCTTTGATTCAGATCGGCCACACCAATATTCTTATAAAATTCCTCGAGGAGCGTTTCAATTGTGCAGAACTTATACCGTAAATCTAATATTGTTGTAACATGGAAGAGTAGGGGAATGGGACAAAATAATCCTGAAGTTTACTAGCCATTATAGACACAGTGACAATAGATTGGAACTGTAGTTACTCAGCACGTCCGATATGCCAACCAGGTGGGGAAGTACCTAATTGTTGGGCGTAGTGGTAATCAGATAAATGCTGTGTTAGGCCAAGAAATGCCTTAAAGACCTTTTTAATTACATGGGTTATTTGCCAATCCCGACTCTGCATCAGACCAATGCTAGGATTAAAGGGATTTAGTAGGGTAATGTGCAAATGAGTTAGAGCACTTCTGCACTTGAATGCTCAGTTAAGTATTTTGAACGTAGAATTCCACTTGATTACACAATCAAGTGTAGGTAGCTTTTGCTCTAAACAGTATGTAAGGTTGCTTGCGCTGCCAAATCTACACGAAACACGAAGACAGTTGATTGCATATCTTATCTTTTCAGTATGTATGTCAAGACCATAAGCTCCAAGGCCTGCTTGTGCTACCAAATTCATAATATGGCAGACACATTGGACGTGAAAGAACTTTCCATTACATAATGACTTTAACGATTGCTTCAGATAACAAATAGCAGCAATGTTGTTTGATGCATTATGAAATGATATACTAAATATAGTATGTATACCATATGACTGGATGGTTTCCAATATATTATTTACTATTGTCTGGCTGGTGTATCTCTTCTATAACGGCTTGAAAGTAATAATGCGCTTTTGGATTAACAACTATTCATCTATCTAACGAGCGATTGTGCATATATAGCTCGACTGTGCATCGTTGATGAAAGATTTCCACACATTTGAAGTAGGGGAGACACCACACAAGCAAAACCAAGTGCATTATTTAAACTAAAAATAAACATAAAAAATTAGATCATGACATAAAAAAATTACATGACAAAACAAATTATTTTAGAGAATTATATATAAAAGGAAGATTTGAAAAAACCTCCTTCAAAGCTTCACACATTTTCTCAAAAGGCTCATCATGTCATATTTTAATGTTTGCATTGCTCCCATACTCCAATTGTCAAAATTTTCATGACTAATTGCATGGAATAATAATTTGTGGCTAGCATGTCTCCAGGGCAAGTCGGGTCCGACCCACGACACGGTCCACCGAGTCTGGATCTAAAAATAAGGGAACTTGAACCATCTCGGGGAAGGGGATGGGATAGGTCCGACAAGTCCCATTTACATTAATTTTCGATTTTTTGTTAAATTTTCATGGTGGAACCGTATGGACTCGACGGGTCCACTTTGCGGGTATAACAACCCACCACACCGAAGAGGGTCCACGCGGTTCAAATCCGGTGTAGGCAGGGCTGGGTCTCGGTTCGAACCCGACCCAGGAGGCATGTCTATTTATGGCTACCATCCACTTGACTAGCTAGTCTCGTGCATTTTGCTGATTGAAGTGCAATGTTGTGGGATCAACACACTCAATATGGGAGCTGTTGTCATTGGTGGGGTCTTCCATCATAGCATGCTCTTTGGACAAGTGTACTTCTATGTGTTATTTCAAGTATCTCGTGCCATTGCGGGACTGAGACGACAACTTATTGCTGCAAGTTTGACAAACGACATGTTTGGTAGATTATCCATTTCAAGTGAATTCTTTAATTTTCAGTAAAATACTTTTAGACGGATGTTGTCTTCTTCCTAAGACATCTCCAAGAACCAATGGTCATAGTTAAGTCATTTTCACTTTGTGTTGGGATTGATTGTTTAGTCGAGGAGAAAGTTACTACCTACGAATAGAAAATAATTACAACTAATTGTGTAGTAACTATAAATAAAAAATTAAACAAAATGAAAAGTTACCCTTCCATCTTTCCCACTGGCCATGGAAAGCGGTTGTGTAACTGTTGGTGGGGATTGCAAATATCCCACTCCAGCTGCTTCTTATTTAGGAATATACACTAGCATTTGTGGCAAGGACATAGATGTCGTATATTCAGGGTTCTCCATTTGATTAATCAAGGTAGTGAAACCCTGTGTAGGGTTTCCAAAAAACCATGAGTCATCAAAATTATTGAAGTTAAGGAAATTGTCTTGGTTGTTGCTGTTTCCTGTCATATCGATATGTAAACAAAAAGTAAGAAAGTGTTAAGAATGTCTGAATTAAAAACGAGTAAAAGATTATCGCACTTGCAGATATTAAAGTTTGGAATTACTTAAAAATAGGTGATGTTATAGCTTGTGCCCAGATTCTCGACGGCCAACATAGACATGTTGGAGGTGATGTGGCCATGTCAGATAATTTTCTTTTAAATGGTTGATGTAGGCACACTGCAGACGACGTGCCACATCAACAGTTTTTTCTTTTTTAAGTTCCCACATTAATTTTATAAATACCTTCAAGGTTGTGGGCATGTTCATTGCAAACTCTTCACTACCATCTACTCGTCTTTCACATAATCACAATCACACCTACACTCTTCTACTATAATCTATAAATAATGGAGCATTCAAAAAGTTCACGCCATCATACTAAAGTAACTGCACGATGTCGCTGCCAAGACAGAACACCTATCCCGTCCCTATCCCTATCCCTACCTTGTCCAGCCAGTCCTTACGGATGTGGTGATGGAGATACCTATATCCATTTGCCCACCTCAACTACGAGAGCATGGTACACAACTAAGTTCTACTCTCAGTTCATCCTTTTTGGTAAGGAATATGGCATGGAATGGTTAAATTAGTGGCAAGACTTCATTAATGCCTTAAATGCCACTAGTTCAATTGCATTTGTGGACCTTCCGAATGAGATATATGTTGATATAGTTCGTATGTTTCATTCAAATGCTACTACAAATGATGTCACAAAAGGTGATAATGTGGTTCCTTTAGTGGATAGTGGATGTCAAAATCAGACCTCTATCACTACTTACATGTTTGGTTGTGTTCTCTACATTACCCCGGATTATTTGAACTGTCTATTCCATCAAACCAATGGGGGCGGTAAATTGTGTAAAAATTAGGATATGAACAATGCGTTCCACCAGGTATTTGATCGAACTAGCACTCTAATATGTGCTGATAAGCATCAATCTGACCATCTGAAGCACCTCAAGCAAAAAGATCTCTTACCAATTTGTAGACTAATTCATCATATGATTGGCCATAATATATGTTCATAGGGGAATTCAAATAACGTCTCCATTGAAGACATCTTCCTAATGGACACAATAATTGATCGTCGAGCATTATATGTCGGTCATTTGGTGATATAATGCATGCGTTGAGTGCTCGAGAGAAAGGATACCCATTTTGTATATAGCTGCCTCATCACACCCATTCTGCAATCATAGGGATTTGACATTTCAAACTACACGAAAGCAAAAACAAGGTCCAAATTCACGAAGGATTACATAGCAAGAAGATTAAATTTTAGGTATGATCCTGAAGCCAGATCAACGTAGTGTAGCACAACTGGGAGACAGAAATGAATTAGATGAATAGAGCTTTGATCTCAACTTGGATGACCCATCCCTACCCCTCCCATGGAACGATGAAGGAACGCCAAGGTGGACACAAATAAGAATAGTGGCGAAGTCAAGCTCAAACACAACAACAACTTAGTAATAGTCAACAACAACTCGATAGTAGTACATATAACACAAATGAGATAATGAATAATCTAAGAGACCTAACCGAGGTCCAATCAAAGCATAGGGAAATACTCAAATCCATGAGTACCAAGATGTATCGGTGCTATGAATGGATAGGTTATCAACTGATGCATCCTTCACCACCATCCCCACAACTATCGTATCAGCCCCCGAGTGATGCTAATGATCAAGGTGGCCAATCATCACATTTTTATTTTTTTCTAAAATTAAATTAATTACCTTTTATAGTATCAATGTAAGTAATAGTGTAATGCATATTATTATTAATTTAGTTGAAAATATTATTTTATTAATCATCCAAATGTTATTTATGTTAAATGTATAATTTATTTATAACTAATTTGAATAATTAGTTTTATTAAAATTCCAAAAACCACCAAGAAAAACCACAAGTCGAAAATAATAAAAAATTGAACAAACCAAGTGATATAAGACCTAATTGAAGGCACGCAAACTGACACGCGGAGATATGAAAATAAATGGGCCGACACATGAAAAAAAA
Source organism: Combretum micranthum (assembly GCA_024138025.1). Classification (NCBI taxonomy): domain Eukaryota; kingdom Viridiplantae; phylum Streptophyta; class Magnoliopsida; order Myrtales; family Combretaceae; genus Combretum; species Combretum micranthum. The sequence continues at coordinate 316,160 of JAMXBD010000150.1, read as the reverse complement.
AGGCTCAAAGCACGAAAGCACAAATGGCTGGGCATATAAAAGCACGTGGCACGCAAAGTGTGCAAAATTTGACACACATACGACACGACACAACCTCTTTACCATACTAATTGTTTCCTTGTGAAAGATGAGGAATGGTAGGAACTATGTGATATAGATATCTATGTATTATAACTTTTTTTCTTTTTCTTTTAAAAAAGACGTTTACCTATCTGTATAGTCAGCAATAAACACCCATTAAAATTAATAAATAAACGTACTAATAAAAAAAATGCACATCATGTAAAAAAAATTTCATGACAAATTTACGGGATTCTCAAATATGCATCTAAAATATGCAAATATCCTACATTTGGTGCCCTTTTTTTTTTATTATTTCCTCACTTCATGTGAAAATTGCAAGTAGATATGCATGCGCCTGTCGGAGAAAATATCGGTTAACATCGAATGAAATACCTATGCGGTTTGCATTCTTACTTTTAAGTTCTCAAACACGCATATGATCTACTTGTTCTCACTAATAACTGAAACATATTTTATACATACAAATGAAAGTCTCTTCGCTTTGCTTTTTACTTTCACTATTTAATCTAATATAGAGGATGAGAGAAAAAAATAATGTTTCAATAGAAAATTTTAAAAATGCTATGAGATTAAAAATAATCTTAAAAATAGGTAAGTTAAAACTTATCTTTTAGAGAGATGGGTTTGAATTGTAACGTAGATGAGTTCAATACAACATAAATTTATCTCATTAAAAGACATGTTCAAATTGTTTATTTTTTATATTATTTTCGATATGATAATATTTTCATAATTTTTTTTGAATATATAATTATTTTTTTCTTTATCGTCTAATATAGATGGGTGGAAATGAAAATTTGAAGGGCATATTTTGCCCAATAACTTTTGGGAAATAAGATTTAAATCCAATAATGACATGGGTGGAAATATGTGAATATAAAAGCTACTCTTTATAATAACGAAAAATGTTGATGAATGCTTTGATTATACTTATGAATATATATGTTAAAAAAGAAAATCTTTTTATCTATATATATTCATTTATTTTTATAAAATATGTAACAAATATTGATAAGTTTGAAAAAATATATATGTATTTAAAATCCTTAGGACCTTAACAGATATCCTGTGATGCAAACTAGTATGTGAGGATTAGGGGCACAAGTGAATCAAGTCAGCTCATAAACTACTTGAGTTTAGTTTGTTGTTTACTTAAGTTTGATTCGAGAATAATTGAATCAAACTCGAATAAATAGTTTATCCAGTCGAACTTGAACTTTATATATTTAGTTCAATTAGCTCGCAAACCTAAAAAAACTTTATCAAGCTGGAGTCGAGCAAAAGTGTTAATTAAATTCGAATTGAGTTTAGGTATTGATATTATTTTGATTATAATTAAAAATATAAATTTTGATAAATTAAGCCTAAATAATCTTAATTGAGTCAAGTTCAAAATTATATAGTGTATTTCGAGTTGAACTTAAGCTTAAAATCTAAAGGGAGCTCGAGCTTTGAATTTCGAGTCAAACTCAAATTCTGTTCTCGACTTAACTCGTTTGTAGTCCAATAAAAATCATTATGACAATAATTATCAACATACACATCCTTCATCTTAGTTTCCTTACTGTAGTATCAATTGGCTAAAAGAAATATGAATATAATCACTCTTTTGTATTTTCTTATATCTCCCAACACAAACTGAAATAACACTTCTTAATATTTTTCTCCGTTTCCATCGATTTCCTTCCGTAATATTTCAAAAAGTGCAAAAAAAAGGAAGAAAAGATTTATCGAGTATCATTAGGTATGATTATATATATATAATATGTAAATATTAATATAACTATTATATATAGTACTAATGGTAATTACAACTATGAACATGTCAAAAAAAATTTTCAGACTTTTATTATATTCAACAAGTTTTTTAAGTTATATTAATTTATTTATATTATTTTTTAAATTAATAATTTTTTACTAATCAAAATGCCTCTCTTGTCCAAAACTAATGGAAAAGTTAATGATATTAAGAAAATAACTTGTTTGTTAACATTTGCAAATGTTAAGGACTCAAGTAGAAAAAATAAATAAATAAAGGATGATGACGCAAATAAACAAAGAGTGAAATATTAAGGTCAAAAAACATACTTTTCCCTTATTTTAATTTATTTTTCTTTTTTTGCCTCTAATCAATTGTGTGAAGTGAGCATAATGGGGAAAACCCCAAAGTAATGTTTTATCTCAAATAAAGAATAAAATAATGACAAGTGATACTACTGATTGATAAGTATTTACAAAGCTATTTACATGTTAAAATGTTATTATATTTATATACACCACTCACGAAAAACATAGGATGTTAGTATCATTAAAACCCTCCTTTCAACTACTTGTTTTTTTATATTTTCTTCATTTTTACTTTTATTTTTCCAGTCGTTTGGACAAATATTTGCTTTTGAAAATGGCGAAGTCAGCCAATTCGGTGAGAATTTAGCCTATGAAAACTTGGATCAAATTTGATCCGTCCACATATACATATGTGTTACAATGTTTACATAATGTTTGGCTGGTCGAGAAAAATTTACTTTGATAAAGTGAGTTTATACAATATGACTTTGCAAAATGACTTGCATTGACTAATACAACAAAAACAAGGGATAATTTGTGTGCCAACGTTGAAGGACATGATGAACGTTGGAGAGATGGGATTGAGTTTTCTCGATGTCTTCTCTCAATGTCTCATTTTTATAAAGAATTGATGTTATAAGAGATACTTTAATCTTTGAAATTGATCAACTTAATATCGTGAAAAAAAATTTTGTATACATCAATAATATCTCAGTCAAGTTCTTTTACATATTAAATTGATCAATTTTAAAGTTTTTTAACTATAAAATTGATCGATTTTAAAGTTTATATATCTAATTGTATATTTTGCTAAAGTTCAACACTATTCGTGACATTATTGATTTATAAATTATAATGATGGGTATTATCTAAATTCTTTAAATATTTTGTAATATCATTATAATGTTATATTTTATTCAATGAGAACCAAGGGCAATCAATCGTTACATGGCACGCAAGCATACCGGCATTCGAACCGATCTCCTCCGGTCTAGCAACATGGCAGAGTCAGCCGTACATGGTTGGAAGTAGAAACACACCAATTCAATGCCCCAGTTGCCGCCATCAGACGGCAGATGGTCATAAACCCGCTCTACGGATTAGAACCTAATGAGTATATCATTGAAGCCGAGCTCGAGAAACTAGCAAGAGTGCTTGATGTGTGCGAGGATAGATTGTCCAAAAGCAAGTAACTTGCGGGAGAGCATTATATTACGCAACGGCTGACCTCAGTCACATACCATATCTCCTAAGGCAACGGTGGCAAGGGGAAACCTCTCGCCCCCGTACGCTTGTTAGTGCGTGGTGGACCGATATATCGTCAAGGCCAGCCTCCATAAAAGTCAGGGAAGGGATGAAGCTGTGAGCTGGATCTAATTTTCGGAACAAGCACGAGTAGAAGCAGGATTGTTTCTGTTTTATCTTGGCCTTGTTCGACAATAACAATAAAATAAGTTTGTCTTTGCTTGAAATCTGTTGCTGTTTTGTGCATCTAGGGTGTGTGCGTTTCTAAACCAAAATGTTAGCCTACTTAGGTTTTATTTTTGCATTCAACGTGACATGAGATTCACAGTTCCGTTCAAATATTTGGTAAGAGAAGAAAGTAATGTAAAGTGGAAAAACGAATGAAATATTTCCATTCTTATCTCACAAAACTTTTTTCACAAATTTTGATAGAAAACGAGGAAATATATCCTTTCATTTTTTCATTTTTTCAAGCATTTTCCGTTTTTCAAAGATTGCCAAACATAGAGTTAAGGTCCTTCAAATAAAATTGGAATTTAAAATGATCTTACTAAAAATCTACTTAGTGAGGAAAGATTCATTAGTAAAATTATGATAAGTGGTGAAGTAAAATTATGGCAAGTAGTGGTGTAGTGGCAGTGAAAAAATTAAAAAAAAAACTGTTTATTCATTAAAATTTTATTGATATTAATATGTTACTTACCGAGGTAGATACCATGCCATTATTAGTAAAGCCTTTTTCTTTATACATTTTTAAACCAAAATGTTACCTTAAATTCAGTTTTACATTTTATATTTAGTGTAGCACGAGGAATGATTAAAAATCTCTCAAATCCAAACCTTTTTTTTTTTTTTAATGTCAATGTCGATTTGAATTCAAAGGCTCAAAGCAATTAGAGTTTTTTTTTTTTTTTTTCCATCATTTAGATTTAGACTGCACTTTGACTTCAATGTCGTATTAAAATATTTTATACATTTTCAAAGAAATCTTAGACTGAAATAATATAAATTTTACCGTTCACAAATATATTATTGTTTTAAAACTTAAAAAAATTAGACAATTTAGATAATTAATACACTGAAATTTGTTTGGTTCACAATTATTCAACGACTTTCGAGGATAATGGCCAAAAAAAAAACCAACTTTCATAGACCATGTCTACAGAAGTAGTAGATTAATTGTACCTTGTGGCAAAATGTTGAATTTAAGATCCTATTTATGAATGTGTAGGAATAATCTATTCACTCCTTCAAATAAACCAATAGTCAATAGTTTAATAAGGTGAGCAGGTACATGATTGGTAGGATATAAAGCATTATTTGTACCATACTCTATAAGGCATTAAATGTAGAATTTCATACCTGTAACTTATCCTATGGCACTTTATACCACTATGTTCTTATAAATATAAAATCTACATAGTACAAGATACCCTAAGGAACCTATAATTTTTTTTTTTACAAAATTACTATATATTTTTTTTTTAAAACTTAAAGCTTATAATCTTCAATATGATTTCACGTAATATGTAACACTATCTTATTTCAATATATTCAATATAAACATGTAGAAAGGAATTTAAAAAGTAATTTGTTAATACCACAAGTTCTACAACATATAGAATATAATTTATGCATGAAGGTTGAAACCTAAAACAAATACCTATGGAACCTATTTACGTGATATTAAACAAAATTCTAAAACTTGCACCAATTCCAAAATTAAAAACTTTGAAGCTACTTATGCACTAATTGGTGTCTAATATAAACACTTCATTCGAAATCACATAAAGACAATTCCTATTTAATATAGCTATTTGCGCAATTATTTTATGATTAAGAAACAACTGTTTCTTATGTATAAATATACTACAATTATAAGTTACCCCATTCTCACGACTTTAATAAGATGTTCGATTTTTATATAGAAAAAAATTCATTCAAAAAAGACACCATAAGATGTTAACCGTAAATGAGAAGAGTGATTATGAAGAAAAAGGACGCTGGATTCATATTCATATATTGAGAATTTAAGTACGTATGAATAACCAAAATTCTTTTAAAATAAAAATAACAAATAATTGAAAAATAAGTAGGACAAATCATTCTATAATAAAACTTTCTGAAATGTAGTCTACAAATAATAATCTTAAATATGAGTGGTCATAAAAAAAATAGAGTTTTATTATTTACTTAATATTAGAATCAATATATACTATTTAAAAAGTAGATACATGATACTCTAAAACCTGTATTATCACAATATAATACATGTTCTAGAGTGGATTCGAGGTATGAAGACTTTATACAAGTACAGATGGGTACCATGTATGGTAAGGTTATAAGGATGTAATTGGGTGAGTCGTAATATGGTTCTTAACCCACTCAACCTATTAAAAACTTTATAAGATTTTAGGGTCGGATTTGAATATATAGCAAAAGCCCTACATAGTTATAGGGTTAGGTTTGGATCATATAACAAACCCGATAGATACTCGATAACCCAATACCATAATTTAAAAAATGAATAAATAAAGACATTACTAAAGGAGTAAGGAAAGGAAAGGTGTAACGCCCTAAACTTTAATTTAAGGCAGTTATGCCACATATAATAGTTCATGCATTACACATTTAGGCTTCATTGAATGATATGTTTATGTTAAACATTGCTAGCTAGCTTTAAATTCTGAAATCATTTACTTAGATTATCAAATAACTAAATTTAGCTGCGGTGAATTAAACATTATAAAAACATTTTAAAAATCTCTACTCCTACTGGAGCAAACAAACTTTCTAAGAAATAAAATTTTATAAAAACATTTTATAATATACTTTTATGAGTATATCAACAATTACAAACACTTTTGTGCATCAACAAGCCCTTTAAAAGAATAATACAACTTAAAGATGTAAATCCATCTCTTAAAACAAAATGGAAAACAATTACAAAAGAAATACATCATCCTAAACTCACTTCAGTTCTCATCTCAAATCTCTAGGATCGCTCGAAACTCGAGTCATGCATCATCATCATCTTCATCACATTACATTCATCCTCATCAATCATCAAATCAAGACTTGGAAAAAGAACAACAACAACAACAATGAGTCGAAGCTTAGTATACATCAACATAGGCACACATGAAGTAACACATGAGCTTAACTAAATGCAATGTAGCAACAACAAGTTATCATCTTTACTTTAAGCTAAACAAATCAACACTAGAGTACCATACTCTGAAGCAATTTTGGAAATGATTTACCATTCCTGGCCCACCACTGCAGTAGTGCGAGAGCGTGCCGATAGCCCTCGTACGCGACCACCCCAAGACAGGAATCTGGAGGTCCTGACTAACCGCAGCTGCTCATAGGATTGATATAAATAGCCTGAATATTTATATCTTCGATATAACCAATAAAGAAAAAGTAATCTATAATAAGGTTTATAGCTATTACTCAACTTTACTTAACTTAATCCATAATATCACCTAGTCCAGTTATCCCTATAAAACGTGAACTAAATCATATTATATCATGTTAAGGATAAACAAATGTTACACCGATATCGTACACTCTATTAATTACTTGTCGAGCCACCTATTGAAAGTTATTGCTTCATGACAAATACCCTAAGCGCTTAAACTACCATCTCCACTTACCGCTTCCCGGACCAGATTTAACGACACACGCCCAACTAACACTCACCAATTATTAAGCTAATTTTAAGTTTTAATTCATTTTTAGGATGTTTATCCTAACAATCACCACATAAGTTACTACATACCTTATATATGAAATCCAAACTTAGGCTCAAACACCCTCTTAGAAGATAATCCAGAAAATTCAGAAGCCAGATTCAAACATCTATTTAACAATTTAAACTCTATAAGAAATCTAATAAAAAAATCCACTTATCTCAAACTTGTTTTATTACTATATTTGATCGAACACTAAATAGGAACCCCGCTATGGCTTCGAATATCACTATACCAAAATACGCACGGTTCTCCTTTATCTTTCAAAGTATTTCTTTTCACTTTGATTATAGTATTTTATTACAAAAGCATCAACAAATCATTCATATTCAAAACATCTATTTTCTAAGAATCCATGCATTTGAAACAATATATTCCCCATATTATCTATAGTTTGTCCTAGTTTATTAACTTAAGCTAATTATTAACCATTAACTCTTTTAATTTAATCATAGCTAATTTGATTAGAGTTAATCATTCAATCCAATTACTAAGCTAAAGTAATTAAATTTAATCAACCTAATCCATTTTAGCTTTACTAAAGTCTATTTAGTCAAGTTAAACTAAGATTGATTAACTAAGTTCATTTTATATCTAAGATTCATATTAACTTAAGTCTATATTAACTTAATCTTATCTAAGTTTGTTAATCTTAATCAATCTAATTCATTTTAGTTTATTCAAGTTCATTAAGTCAAGTTGAACTTAGATTATTAACTAGGTTTTTTTTTATATCTAACTCTATAATTAATGAATTTATTTATTCAATCTTTAAGTTCACTAAGCTTATGCTTAATTATATCATTCAACAAGTATAACACATCAAATATCATTTATATATTTCATTTATTCCTAAAAGATTCATATTATACTTAGTTACACACATTTAACTAGTAAAACAAGTTTTCAACTTTGTTTGAAAAACGTAGTAGCTGGAAAAAATTAAAATTTCAGTTTTAATAATTTTTAAATCCGCAAAGACTTAAAACACAAAAGTTGTAGATCTCTTTTTAATATTTCTATAACATTTTGAATCACCTCAATCCCTATTCAAATAAAAAAGCTAGGATCAAATTACAAAACATCAATGTAATAGGGAATTTCATACCCTAAGCTAACTAGACCTTAGTTACAGTCGTGATTTTTGGAAAGCTGATATAAAATGACCTCTCAGTTATGAATCACGCTCGTGCTAATTGAGTTTCAAAGTTTTTTTACCAACCTGAGGCTACTGAGGGATGGATCACGGTCTTGATTGATTGGAAGTTTTCGAAATAACATTTTTGGGTCAAAAATCACGCCTGTGATTCATCGAATTTTCCAAAACTGAGCCTAATAAGGCCTCAACTACGCCCGTGATTCATGGTTTCTCTTGAGTTACAAATTTCTTTATTTTTCAAACTTTATTTTATCAAACTTTTAGACATTCTACTTCAACTAAAACTTCATAAAAGCAACATACTACTCATCACACTCACTTATCAACACCAAACGCACAAAAACTTCACATCCTCAACATCACACAACTCTTATAACTTCATAGCCAACATCAAAACATTTCATAACTTCATCAACTTACTCATCTACTAATTTATCATAAATTCTACTTATAACTAACATCAAGACATCGTGTATATATAATACCAACAATGAAGACAAAGTAAAACAACTATAATTAGCTTCATATTAAGAGCATGCAATTGAATTCTTCGTCTCTCTACTTCATCTTCTTCTCCTTCTTCTACTTGATTTCTCTTCTCCTATCTCATTTTCTACTTGATTCCTTGTTTAATCTTGTTGAGATTGAGATTTGAGATGATTTTTGGGAGATGGAAGAGAGAAAAGAGAAGGAAGAGAAGAGAAAGGTAAGAAGGAGAGAGAGAAACGAAAAAGAAAGGAAAAAGGAAGAGAATAAGAAGGCAAGGGAAAGGAAAGATAAAAAGAAGAATAAGGATAAAAACTCAGGGTATTTTAGAATAAATGTATTGGGTTCGGAACTTTCAGATCAATATATTTAGTTCTAGAAATATTTAAAAGATGATTTTAGAATCAATAGATTAGAAATTAATAAATTAAAATAAGAACTTAACTTAGAAATTTAATTTAGATCAAATTGATATTTAATTTGAGTTCGGATTTAAGAACTAATATTTTGATAAAAGCAAATGAACTTAAATTTTACAAGGATTAAGGTATAGCAATTCAAGCTAAAGTTTAAGGTTTAAGAATCCACTAAACATTTTAAACAATACGTTTAGGGGTTTAAGAATTGAAATCTAAAATTTAAACTTAATTTATTATTAATCTAATTATATCAACTTGTCTAATTATTTCCTATAATCCATTTGACTTATTTAATCTATTTAAACTCAATTTCTAACTTAGGTGGAGGTTTAGGATATTTCAAAAGGAAACATGGAAGAGCTAACATCTATTCTACATCCTAGAAATGTTTTTTTTTTATTTTTTTATATACATATATTTACTATATTAGTTAATGATTTTAGAACTTTTCATTAAAATTTGTTTAAATCATGTTTGCTTTTAATGTTATTTGTTGTGCTATATTTTAGCCCCAATAAGAGATTTAATTTAACCACGCCCTCTTCTAAGTCTTTTTGATGGGACATGGTTACAAAAGTAATATATTTATGTGTTTAAATATTGAATCATGAATGTGATCTGCCACATATTTATCTACTCCACATGTGTCTTTTCATTTTTGAATATATAGAAATATTTGTCAGAAGCACCGACTACTCTTAAATTTATTATTAAAATTTAAATGTAGGTTGGAAAAAAAATAGTTATAGGGTTATAGGATCGGGTCTCGGGTTTTAAATTAAACCTTATAGGACGGGTTCAGATATAAAATGAAAAGCTTATGGGATTATAGGATCGGGTTGATAGACCTTATAAGATAGCACGTAGGGTTTCGACATTTTATGATCCATCCAAAACACGACACAGATGCATCCTTATAGGGTTACCTATTTTTTACATTACTTTCTATCTGATGGTATTTTCATAATTTTTTAAATATAATATAAAATTATGTTTCCCTCTACCCCTAATATAGATGGGTGGAAATGAAAATTTAAAGGACCAATAACTTTTGTGAAACAAGATAGAAATCCAAGGTTGACATGGTGGAAATATGTGAATATAAAAAAAAGAACTCTTAATAGTAAGGAAAAAGGTTAATGAATGCTTTGATGATACTTATGAATATGTTAAATAAAGAATTTTTTTCTATACATATGTTAATTTATTTTTATAAAATATGTGACAAATATTGATAATTTTGGAAAAAAAATATATTTTGAATCCTTAGGACCTTAACAAATATCTTATGCAAACTAGTACGTGAGAATTACTAGTACAAATGAACTAAATCGGTTCACAAGTCACCTCAATTTAGTTTGTTGTTTACTCGAATTTGATTCAAGAATGGTTGAATCGAACTCGAACTACACAAATGGTTCATCAAGTTGAGCTCGAACTTTATGTTTAGTTTAATTAGTTCACAAACCTAATCAAACTTTATCAAGCTGGAGTCGAACTTAAGCGTTAATTAAATTTAAATCGAGTTTAGGTATTAATATTATTTTAATTGCAACTAAAATTATATTTTTAATAAGCTAAGTCTAAACGAGCTTAATCCAGTCAAGTCCGAAATTTTATAGTGTTACTTTAAGTCAAACTTGAGCGTAAAATTTTAACGATCTCGAGCTTCGAAATTTCGAGTCGAACTTGAATTCGAGCTTAGGATTTCTTGACTTAATTTATTTGCAATCCTAATAAAATCCTTATGACAATAATTACCAACATATATACTTCCTTTGTCTTAGTTTCCTTATTATAGTGTCAATCGGCCAAAAGAAATAAGAACATAATCATTTTTTTTGTTTTTACTTATATCTCCTAAAACCAAAATAACACTTCTTAATATTTTTCTTTGTTTCCATTGATTTCCTCCCACAATGTCTCAAAAAGCACAAAAAAACAAAAAAAAACAAAAAAAGGAAGAAAAGATTTATCGAGTATCATTAGGTATGATGTATATAGTAAGTAAAATCAATAGAATATTAGTACAATTTAAAAAATTGTTTATTAGACAATCATGATTGTAAAAATTTCTAAGAATTGTAGAAGTTAAATCTTCTTCCCCCCCTTAAGGAGGAGATGCTTTTCTTAGACAAAGACAACCGGCAAGAGATCAAATGGAACTAAATGCTAAAAAACAACTAATTAAAGTGATGAAAAATACAATGCTCTTGAACTTGCTATAACCCTAGCTAGTCACAATTATGTAATTATAACCAATACAATCTTTATTACAAAGACCTAATATTACTTTCTAACAATAACAATATAGACCATCTATCCATAAATAGCTATGGCTACCAAACTCTATGGAATTGCCTTGTCCACGGGCTGTGCACGCGTTCTTCTTTGCCTCCATGAGAAAGGGCTGGAGTACGAGCTTGTATCCCTTGATCTGGCTGCTAAAGCTCATAAGCAACAACCTTATCTTTCTCTAAATGTAAGAATCAAGACTTAGTTTGTTGGTTTTTTTTTTTTCTCTTTTAAATTAAACTTTCCTCTATGGCACTATGCGGAAACATGGATGTTTTCAGTTATATTAACTCAATTTACATACACTATCATATATAATTAATAACTGAGATTAAGAGGAAGATGATGGCATCATAAAGTACTTGAAAATTTAAAGTATTTGTAAAATTAGGGAAACTTAAAGAAAGAATCCTATATCATCAATATCAATTATAGAAAACGGTTCACTGACACTTGTTTTTGTATCTATAGGTGATTGGCAATAGTACATAATTTATGAAAAATTACTCTTATTATTTTATAATACTCGTTACTTTTTAGAACTTCACTCTCCTTTTTTTTTTTTTTTTTTTTGAGGGTGGGGGGCGGCGAGGCGGGGGCGCTCTAATCAATTGTGTGATAAATGAACATGATGGGAAAAATCCTAAAAAAGATCAGGCTATCTGTTTCTGATATTTTCTTCCTTTTTACTATTATTCTTTCAGCCGTTTGGACAAATACCTGCTTTTCAGGATAGCGAAGTCAGCCTATTCGGTGAGAATTTAGACTATCAAAACTTAGATCAAATTTCATATGTTGGCATGTACATATGTGTTACAATTTTTAATAATGTTTACATGGTTCAAAAAAGAAATTGCTTTGATAAAATGAGAATATAAAATATGACTCTGCAAAATGACTCTTGTACTGACTAACACAACAAAAATTGGGCATAATTAAGAAAAGATTCATTTAGCGTGATAACTCACTTTGAATGTTTAATGGCCTATAACTATGAGAAATTTTTTTATGTAAATATTTTTATAAAAATTATATAACGTTTCACTATTTATTTAAAATATATTGGTATTTGTCCGTCATTCATCTGAATAAGTGATGTATCACTCTTATTGAAATTATTGTTGCACTTATTAAATCTTTTTTTAGTATAATCTATATGCCAACGTTGAATGACATGATGAATCAAGCTTGGAAAGACGGGATTGAATTTTTTCCATATTTTTTTCTCTGAATTCTTCTCATTTTATTTTATTAATGGTTCCCATTGCCTAAATTCTTTACTGTTTTATAATGTCATTATAATATTATATTTTATTCGATAATCTCAATCATTAATTATGCATAATAACATTTTAAAAATAATTTAAAATAAAATTGAAGAGAGGTAAATGGAAACGAGCGATATTCTGCAGAAGATATTTTTAGTCTAGTGACATAAACAATACTCCTTCAATGATAGAATCAAGGGCAATCAATCGCTACTTGGCGCGCAAGCATACCGGCATTGGAGCCGATCTCCTCCGGTCTAGCAACTTAGCAGAGTCGGCCGTGGTAGATACATGGATGGAAGTGGAAACACACCAATTCAATTCCCCAGTCGCTGCCATCATACTGCAGATGGTCTTAGGGTGGGCACGGATCGGTTTGGTTCGGTTTTTCCTAAAACCAAACCAAACCATAATTTACGGTTTGGTTTTTTTCATCCTAAACCAAACCATTAAGTAACGGTTTGGTTCGGATTATGAATTTTTAAACCATTAAATAACGGTTTGGTTCGGTTTGGATTACGGTTTAAATCAAAATTCTAACTAAAAAATTTCTTTGTTTTAGTTTTTTATATTTGTGTAGATTCTTAAATATTTATATCATTTTACAAAGTTGATATTATAACCACAAAAATATTTTATAAATTCATCATACTTTTAATCTATAGTTTTCTATAAAATCAATTATCCACCAATAAAATACATTCACTAATCAATACATAGTAAGTCATAATTTATGATTTTTAATATAACCATCATGTCAATTATCCACCAATAATTTAGCTAAAATAAAAAATCATCCATCAACAAAAATCATCAATAAATGAAATGACCAATTGACAAAATATATTAAACAATTAATACATAATGAAATTTTAAAACTGAATAAATAAATTTCATACTTTACAAAGTTAAAAGCTATTAAGAAAAACAATAGTTCATCATCAACAAAAAATTACATATCATAAGCCCAAAAAAAATTTAAAAAAGAACAAGTTGATTTTAATTAATATTCATCAAATAATAAATATCAAATGAAATCATATCAACATATAATAAAATATTATTATATTTTTCTAAAACGGTTTGGTTCGGTTTTACGGATTGGTTTGGTTTACCTTCCAAACCAAACCATAAATTTACGGATTGGTTCGGATTTGAAAAATTTTAAACCAAACCATGAAAAAAACCATATTTTCGGTTTGGATTGGTTCGGTTACGGATCGGTTTGGTTCGGTCGGTTTTTTTGCCCACCCCTAATGGTCATTAACCCGCTTTACGGATTGGAACCTAGTGAGCAAATCATTGAAGCCGAGCTCGAGAAACTTGCGAAAGTGCTCGATGTCTACGAGGAAAGATTGTCCAAAAGCAAGTATCTTGCGGGAGAGCATTGTACAATGGCTGACCTCAATCACATACCAGATCTTGTATATTTGATGAAATCTCCCAAGGCAACGGTGGTGACCTCTCGTCCTCGTGTTGGCGCGTGGTGGACCGACATATCGTCAAGGCCAGCCTCCATAAAAGTCATGGAAGGGATGAAGCTGTGAGATGGATCTAATTTTCGGATCAAGCACAAGTGGAACCCAGATTCTGTGGTGTTTTTCCTTGCCCATGTTCGACAATAACAATAAGATAAGTTTGTTTTTGCTGGAAATCTGTTGCTGTCTTGTGTATCTAGGGTGTGTCGTGTGCATTTCTATACCAAAATGCTAGCCTATTTCGGTTTTGTTTTTGTATTCAACGTGACATGAGACTCACAGTTCCGTTCAAATGGTTAAAGTCCTTCAAATAAAATCGGAATTTAAGTTGTTTTTACTAGAAATCTCTTGCTATCTTGTGTACTTGGGAATGGATTTATCGGTACTTATACGTTGTCTTTGGATGAGAGGTGTAAAAGCATTAGTGAAATTATAGATAGTGAAATAAAATTATAATAAGTAGTGGTGATAATATCTAAGTTTTTTAAAGTTAATCACATATTAAAATTTTATTGGTATTTATACGTCTCATCGGATACGTGGTATATTAACATCAGTGAAGTTTTTTTATATATATACATTATTAAATCAAATCACTCGTTTAATTTAATTTTACTTTATGTATTCAATGAAATAGAAGCTTTATAATTCTTTAAATGTTAAAAAATTCCTCAAATTAAATTAGAATTTTGAACCTGAACCTAACAAAACCCAAACTTTTTTCTTTCTTTTTTTCAATGTCAAAGTCCATTTGAATTGAAAGGCTCAAAGCAATTAGCGTTTTTCCCTATCATTTAGGTTTAGACTAGACTTATGACTTCCATGTCGTATTAAAATATTCTTTAGTGTTATTTTTATTGAAATCTTAAACTGGAATGAAACCATTCGCATATATCTTGCTTCACAAGTTTCATTTTGATGGCAATGCCAAAACTGGAAACTATAAAGTGGCAGGTTATACATATTGATTTAAAAGGCTGTCAGATGAAGGACTCCTAGAACAATTTTATTGCCCATAGGGTATACAAAGTACCTAAATTATTTGAGTTGAACATGGAAGGAGCATTTCTGAAGCAGGAGAACCCAAAATCTATCTTACACTGGCCTTTTCTACTTTCTTAGATCTTTAGATTATGAAACCTACTTGCTATATTAAGGAATTGGTTAAGAATTAACAGCTTCTTCACTTGCTAATAGCAAGACATTGCTATCTTATTTTATGTAAACCTACTATTATGATATTTAGTTGAATGTAATGAAAATCATGATGAGTTGCTATTACACGAAATAATGAATAGTAATTTATATTTCATACATATGAATTATCATTCAATCGTTTATTTTAATTTTTATTATATATACCTTATTTTAAAATTATTATCTATACAATGATTATTTTTATGTATTAAAGATAAAAGACATTATAAATATTTTACTTTTATTTCAATAATTACTTTTTTTATTTTTTTATACCAACGCGACATTATAATAGATTTGTCATTACTATTATAATTATTATATTTCTATTGAATTATGATTCCTTTTCCTCTAGTTTCATACTGCAAAGCAAACTAGATATATACATGAATGCTTTTAAACTTTCAACGGAATCCAAGCCATTATTGTGCTAACTGACCATCATAACCCGATAGGTAAGGCCATAAGGGTAATTATATGAAAATTTTAAAAGTAAAGCCAATGACTTCGAGTCGTGAG
This sequence comes from Combretum micranthum, assembly GCA_024138025.1. NCBI lineage: Eukaryota > Viridiplantae > Streptophyta > Magnoliopsida > Myrtales > Combretaceae > Combretum > Combretum micranthum. The sequence goes on along the minus strand of JAMXBD010000150.1, from coordinate 300,188 downwards.
GAGTGGAGTTTACAAGAGGTTTCACAAGAAAATCAAAAGGAAAATTAAAACATAAAATAATGGAGTTTCACCTGCTAATAATAATATGGAGTTGCTATGAAACCTAGCTAATCCTTGAGAAAGCGCCACCAGTTGAGCCTCTTCAATAGGGTTATGCATTCTTTAATTTACTTAAAAATATATTAAAATGAAAAAACGAAAAAAAAGAAGAAAATTTATTTGGGCAGAAGAAAATTAATATTATTAATTTATAAAAATTACTAAAATACCACTCGAATGAAAATAATTCTAATTTTAGATAACTTTAATTCATCTATTAAAGAAGCAGGTTAGTAAATAGTCGAAATTGTCTTCTCAAGAGATAGTACCAAACTCTTCTCTTGCAACACCTATTGCTTTTTCTTTATTTTCCTTAGTACGATCATTCACCTATCAAATTGATTTTACAACCACTAGTGATATACAATGAAGAATATCCCAGGCCCTATTCCATCAATTCCACCAAAAATCTCCATTAGGCACCAACAGTTTAATAAAGAAAACTATCCACCAACAACTATACAAACAAGTGAAATTTAAAGAAACATAAGAAATGAATGCATTAGATTATTCCTATCTCCATATAAAGAAGAAATACACGATAAATACAATAAATAGATGAAAATAATAAATGCCAAAAACAACTATTTTTGATTTCACCTGCCTCTCCTCTATCGAATGAATGTTCACACTTCTACACTAGGCTGTGTCTTTGACAATTGCTGAGGATGCTCTATAGATGGATTCAGCTATGTAATCTAGATGTCTTCCTTGTCATCACTAGGGCTATAAGTGAGACGAGATAACTTGCGAGCTACTCGAGTTCGACTCGGTGAAAGCTTGAATTCGACTCGCTTATAATCGAGTCGAGCTACTCGAATAGTTATCGAGCTCGAGTTCGAGTTTCAAAATATTTGGCTAAATAAACTCGCGAGCTTAATCAAGCTTAAATGAATATTAAATCGAGACGAGTCGAGTTTGAGTTTATCAGGTATTAAATACTCTATAAAGTTAAATCAGTATTTTAAAAAATAATCGAGTCGAGTTCGAGTTTATCTAGTATTAAATTGAGTCAAGTTTGAACTTAAAAATCAAAGCTCGATCGAGTTCGAGTTCAAGCTTCGAGTTTTTTATTCGAGTCGAGTTCGAGCTTGGTACTGTATCGACTCGACTTGATTCGACTCAACCATAAACATTTCAGACATTCCTAAAGTACCTCATTATGATACGACTTTCGCATATTAAACACAAAATCGTAAATAATGAGAGAAAGAAAAAAGGAAAAAAATAGTTTTTTTAAGTATTATAATACATATATGTATGTGTGTGTAAATAAGGAACTTTGTGCCACAGGAAAAGACTTCATGGCAGGTGTAAACAATTAAAAGAAAGATAGTTGACCAGTAGAGCAATGTTTTCTCTGAAAAATAAACCTCATGTCCATGCCATAATCCACAAGGCCAAATCATGGCAAACCCTGCCTCAAACAGTCTTATTAAAAGGTTTTTTAGGCCGACTCTTTTTTTATAATTTCTATAGTAACCAGAGCTTTACTATTCAAGTACGGTGCCTTAATTTGTTTACCCATGCTATAAAACCTCATTGCATGGTCCAAAGGTCTAATAAGGTTTTAGAGCATGGTTGCCTTTATACCTTAAAAAGAAAAGTAGCCGAACATGGTTAAAGGAAACTTATGAAAGCTCTATTGAATACGGTGGAGATATGTTACAAGGATACACTTACAGGACTAAAACACTCAAAAATTTTTCTCAAAACACTCAGATACTCTCTAGTATTTTTTCCCTTTTCCCTCTTTCTCCGTACGTAACCTTGAACCATGCTCGCTTTATATAGAGAAAATTTTCAGAACAAAAACAGTAAAAAGTGCTACAGTAACCTATTGCTACAGTAAACATAGTAACCTAAAAAGTGCTACGATACCCTAAAAAGTTGCTACAACAACCTATGCTATAGTGCCGCTACAGTAAATCCTTGATTTTTCTTTCACCTTTTCCATGTTGTCTTCTGCCTTGTTCGTTCCGTGCTTTGTCCATTTGTTCGTTTGTCTTTTGGGTTTTGCTTCTTTTAGTTTCCTGTTTGCCCGTGAATTTCTTTTGTTCCGATCCTTCAATTATCTCCTTTGTTCTAATCCTTCATTATTATATCATTCAATTATTTCCTTTGTTCTGATCCTTCTGATCCCTCATTTTATTTTATTTTATTTTTTTAATTAATCCTGGAGCCTGTTTATGTCTTCTTGTGCTTCTATTTTTTCATCTTCATCCTTCGTATAATTGGGATCATATAGATTGTCCTTTCATCCTGTTCATCTTCCATGTTTAAGATTTCCTTGAGTTCCTTCAAATTTGTCTCGTATCTTGACCAAATTGCTCCTTTCTGCTTTGTGAAAATGAATTTCATCTTAGTGGTTGCAGTAAGATGAAATTCTGGATCTTCTGGTATAAACATGCTCATTTTGTCAGCAATGTATAGTTTCAGCTGTTCTTCCAAACTGTTGATGGATTCCAGCCTGTGGATTTTTTGGATAATTGAAACTTTCCCTCTGATTAGGGAAATCCAAAGCCAAGTTTGTGCTGGTCTGGATTCAAATTTTAACCATTCTGGTGACTGCCTTTATTTTTATATAATATTTTACAAGGATATCATGTTCCTCATGTTTCCATTCCATATCTCTTAAGGCTACCAGAACTTCATGAAACATTTTTCCCATGGGTTGGGCCATAAATTGTGGAAATGTGCCCACAATTTCTGTGGCAAGCCCATAATCAAGAAGGGTTGCTAATGTGTATTCCTGGTCTTCAATCCTGAATTCTTTAAAATAGCTAAGATCTATAGCCGTTGTAAGTATATTATAGCGTACATAAATTGGGTAATAATATTTATCTTGGTAATGATTATTCATCTCAACCTGTGAGTCATTTCCCAAACAGGAGTAATATGGAGGATTTGGAAAAGCCTTTACCCTTACCATAGTTCCAAATCTGACTCCATCAAAACATATGTGTTTTTCCTGTATTGTCTTTTGGAGTAATATAAAAGGTTTTAAAAACGCTTCCTTCGCATATCCTTTTATCAATGATTTTGGACCAGATGGAAGTTTTGAAATAAATTCAGTTCTTTTGAATAAAAGGAATGCGGTTACATTTTCATGTTTTTCTTGAGGTGCTTTTCTATTTTCCTCCTTTGAAATGGGAATATTTTCATGTAGTCCTTACCGTGTTCCTTAATGCTTTCAATACTTTTCTTCTTATTTGGGCTTTCTGTGATTTTAAGAGAAGATATTTTCTTTTCCTGTTCTTCTTCTAAAGAGTTCAAATCTGTATATCTTTATGTGTCCTTGACATACCCTATGGTACTTTTAACACTCCTGAAATTATCAAGAGCAGGATCCACGTAAATTTCCTGTTTCCTTGTTATTTGCTTGACCCAATTTGCTGCGGTTTCAATCATGGAATCCTCTCCATGAAGGATTCGGATAATCTGTTATTTGGGTTTGAACGTCATGCCAGTAGCAAAAAACTCCTATTAAATGTCCTCTTGCGACTCCATACACTTGATATTTTCTTTTAATTTGTCCCTTATGCCCTCGTATCATTTGTAATGATTCATTATTTTGTGGCCTTTTCATGTAATAGGTTTCTTGTGTTCCTTTGATACCCTATGTTTTCTATCTCATTAAAATATTTAGCCAGAGCATTGCAAATTATATATTTGAACTTATCTCGGCTAGTCAGGTACCATACACTGTCTATAAGAGCCATATGGGTCTCTCCCTTGACATTAATTGGAAATGGTACTTGAAACTTCCTTGGTGAATTTGTTGTTATTATAGGTAGATATATATCACCAATCATAACATGTGGTCCTTCCATAACCTTGTTCCACTAGAACTGCTTGCTTGTGATCCTTGAGAAGATATTGGCCTTTTTGTGGTCTAAATCCTTTGTTTCTTTGAAATTCAATCTTTTCCTGAAAAGAAAATTATTTATATTAGTAAGCGAGATAATTCGTCTACTGCAGTATTATGTTTTCCCTTAATATGTTCATATTCTACCTTATAGCCTTTATTTATTATTACATCTTTAAACTTTAATCATCTTCTCCTACTTATTTTATTACTCCCTGTGTTCTTATGAAATTTAACTATAGCTTCACAGTCTGTTCTAAGTAACATTTCTTTTTTATTTATCAGAAATAATCTAAAATTATCTAAGCAATTTACAACAGCCATTATTTCTCTGTCTATACTTGGTAAATTCTTTTCCTTGAACTTTCCACTTGTATACCTGCAAATTTCTTCAGTTTTTCTTCAGCATATTTATTTTTCTCAACAAAATTTCTCCCCATCCTAGATCACATCCATCACTTTCAACGATCAAGAGAGTCTGTGTCTAGGGGTAATTTTAACCTTGGTAACCTTTTGACCTGTTCCTTTATTTTCCTTATTTGTTTTATATCCTCTTAGGACAAACTTTTAAAACTTGAAATCTTGTTATAAAAAGGTCCTACTAAAGAATTCAAATCTTTTATGAAAGGTCTTGAATAATTTAGTAAACCCAAAAAATCTTGTAATTACTTTTTGTTCATTTGTTAAGGAAATTCTATCACCTTTTTGACTATGTGCTCTTGTAACTTGATTTTTCCTTCTCCTATTTCAACTCTTAAAAGTTTAATGTTCCTTTTAAAAAATTGTGCCTTTTTTATGCTTATTACTATTCCCTATCTTTGAAATTCTGAAAGCACCATCTTTAAATGCCCTATGTGTTCATGTTTGCTTTTGGAAAAAACAAGAACATCATCCACATAAATTTTAGTGAAATCCTTTAGATTTTGAAAAGCTATATCTATTTTTCTTTGAAAAATTGAAGGTGCATTTTTTAATCAAAATGGCATAACTTTCCATTTAAAATGTCTTTGTAGACAGGTAAAAACAGTTCATGGTTGTGACTTTTTATTCATCTTAACCTCCAAAATCTGACTTACAATCAAATTTATGAATATAACAATTTTGTATTTTATTAACTAATTCAGTTTTGTTATAAGATTGTAAATCATCCATTGTGTTATCATTCAATTTCCTATAATATTATCCATCATTGATTTTCCTCTTGCTATTTCACTCATTTTTCTGACAATGAACGCAGGACTTTTGTGTTGGCTGACATTTTTATGACCTAATTCCATTAATTCCTTTATGTGTATTTCAAAATCTTCTCTATCTAAATTATCACACTCTATTGCTCTAGAAAAAATTTTAACTAGGGTTTATTATATCTAATTTACATACTATCTTATTCCTTTCCCAAAACCTTGTTGGATTTTCTCCAAAAATTTCTTCCTTCTCCAGGATAGTAATGATTTGATCAAGATCTAGGTAACCTGTTTCCAAGCATAAATTTTCCAAAATCCTGTATACCTTTTCCCATTTTACCATTTTTCCTTTATTTATTTCTATTTCCTTCCATTCAATTTCTTCTTCTAAGAATTCTTTTAATTCTTTAGATTCCTTTGAATTTTCTACTATCCCTTATTTACCATTTTCCTTTCCTTGACATTCTCTTAACCTTTGGCATTCACAATCCTTTTCAGTTCGCCTTTCCAACAATCTAATATTTGGTTCTGTATTGTCTTAATAATTTTGATATACTATGGCTGGATGTCCTAAAATATTTACAATATATCTAGTGATCAAGATACCATGGTGATTATTTAAAAAAAAAATCTAGTCTAATTATACATCTAATTTTTCAACTACCAAAATTCCATAATTGTATCGTTCCACTATGCATAGGTATGATCCATTCTTCTTCTGTGAAAAAACTTACTTTATGTTTCTTTATACATCTACATTCCTTTGTTTCATTTCCATGAATATCTGAACTAATTCTACATATATCCATTTGTTCTACTTCATCTACAGGTGCTATCCTTTCATCTATCATGTTTCCAGTACTACCTGTATCTATTAATGCATCTAGTTTATTGTTTGTGTTTTAAAAAATAACCTAGTCTAATATATATACCTACAAATTTTGTAATATGCCTCTCTTTGGACTCGACATCTTTAACTCCTTAAGCCTTTCTTCTTTTATCCATTCCAAAGATATTGGCTGCTCCCATGTAGCTTCTTATTGTATCTTCATGGCCATCTCCTTCCTCTTTTTATTATTCCTTGTTCATATTGTCCTTTGCCTTTCCTTTTTCTAAATTTACCATCTTTTCTTTATTCCCTATATCTCTTCTTCTATCTTGTCTATCTTTTCAATTATCATTATCCTTTCTCCTATTGCATCTTGTTGAGAACTTCTATTGATTACAAACCTCTCATTAAACTGAACATTTCAATTCTTTGTTCTAAGCATATTTTACAAGATTCCACCATACAGCTTTTGCACTAATATATGAGTTTTGTTATCGAATATCCAGAACAAAATTTGCATGGATGATCTTTCGATCCACTTCCTTGAGTCCAATTATGCCTACAACCTTTTATGTTTTCTCCTGTGTTACAACATTTCTCTTTAGTTTTCTTTTCTTTTCTTTTTTTTTTTCAAAAGAATCAATAATTGTCTCTTGGGATCTTATGCCAGTAATGAACCACCATGCATCTCATAAAATCAGGAATGTATTCGCATAGCTGAACATAAGATCATACTCAACAATACTTATAAAATGAGAAAGGATAAATTGCGAAGCTTAAAAAAGAAAAAGACTACTTTCCAAATGTTATCAAAGTATTTGCACATTACTAGATGTAGATAGATTCATTACAACTACAACTTTTCACAAAGCATTTCTCTCAAACAAACACAAATAGGTATTGTTGACACCTTTGATTACTATACATGTCTAGTGAATTCAACTATAGATCAGCCCTTTAACAATATCCGATAGACTAATATCCCACCCATGCCGCCATGAGCATATATTTTAAACTTTAGTCCACATTTCTAATCTTCCATTCTCTTATTTTTCATATGCTTTAAGTATTTCTCTTGGATGACCACTATCGACGATATCGCTTGTCCTCTTAGTATTGCTTAATGCAATCGTCTGTAAAAATGAGTTCTCTTCCCTCAAGCTTTGTAGTTCAATCTTGCCTTCCTCAACCATTGATCGAAGCATTAACTCCGTCACTCTAAGCTCTTCAATAACATCCCGAGTTCCTCTTTCTGTCTCATCACCATATTGATCCCATTGAAAGAAATTGCAACCAACCCCTGAAAAACAAAATAAACGAAACAATTAGTGGTAGAATGCTATAACTGACATGTTCAAAATATAGCCAATAGCCTAACCTATGCCCAACAAAATAAGCACATACATAGGACATTGGAATTTACACCATTGAAATAACACATTCCACTAACAAGGCTAGCATTACACACTGCAATTCGCCACTTATATTTATATTGGACACATAGGAATAATAATAATGCATGCCCTTACACGTTACCTTATTGAATCTTGGACATCCATAAAACTTGTGGCCCGATTGTCCTCCTCGCAACTGAATGCCTTGCCTTCAATCTATAGTCGCAGAGGATGGCTTCACCATCGTTGTTTAATGAACAAAATGTTGACCACATTGACGAGTTACAAGACTTAACCATCGGTTTGACTAGTTTTTGCTCCCCCTTTGGTTCAAAATTTGTCTACACAGTTAGATGTTGTGTTTTTCAACGTGTGCTTTGTTGCTTTGTGGATTTAATGGATAGAACCAACTTCAGAAGGTTTCCTTGTGTAGATAGGATGGATTTAGGGCTTCAAAGATGCATTATGCCTTTTTTCCTTCAATCAATTTTGTCTTCTTCTCTCTGTTTTTTTTTTCTTTTCAAAACTCAATCTTGATAATCTTTCTTCGAGTTTATAGGTGAAACTCTAAGCATTGTCCTTGTCTTAATGAAGATAGACACGTGTCGTACAACTATTGAGTGTTTAACACAAATAAACAAACGATGTTGACAGAGTTAATATGAGTAGTGAAAATGGCCACTCAAAGTTTAATTAGTAGTGAAATTGAACTTTTAAAGTCAATGTACCTAATTAAATTTTTCGTAAAAGTTCGGATATCAAATGCATCATTTTCATCTAAAATATGAAGAGGCCGACATCATATTCATTATATACATTATAGGCATACATAATAATGTCAATCTTACTTGCAAGTAAGTTAAGGGCTCTTGGAAGGCTCAATAATTTATATAGTCTAAAATATTAAGAGGTTGACATCGTATTCATTACATACATTGTAGGCATATATACATAGTCTACTAACTTCAATTTTATATTTTTCTATTTCCCATGGTTTATAGTTTTTATTAACCAAGTAGCATAAGCACCGATATCCTTAGTGGAATAAATTATATTTGATTTTCTTCTACGATTATATTTTTAAAAAATTATGAATTAACTTATTTAAAGCGAAGGATAAAAATATAATTAAGAAAAAGCTAATAATATAATATTTATTCCGTTAAAACACTAAAAATACTTACAGCTTAGATTTTTTAGCATATGATAATAACCTATTTTTTTTTCTTCTTATTTATATTCGCTAAATTTTCCTTTCAAAATCAATTATTTTTCCATTAGTTAAAAAAAATGAAAAAAATAAAAGCCCGAGCACAACAAAGCACCAACACAGAAACAATAAACTTTAAACCTCTGAAAAACCCTAGTTACCAACAACACACTAGCAACGCCTTAGTCTTCATCATGAGAACCCTAGACGAGAACGAAACAACCCAGGTATTCGAAAAAATCTTCAAATTCACCGGCAACAACCTTAAAAACATTGTCGAAAACCCATCCCACGAAGGACCCGAATCAAATGCAGGTCGATACTGTTTCCGTCTTAACAAGAACCGAGTCTACTACGTGAGCGAGTCACTGGTAAAGCGAGCCACCAACATAGGGAGGACCAATCTCGTGTCCTTGGGTACGTGTATTGGGAAATTCACCAAAGGTGGTAGCTTTCATCTGACCATACAGTGTTTGGGGATTTTGGCTTCCAATGCGAAACATAAGGTTTGGCTTAAACCCACCTCGGAGATGTCGTTTTTGTATGGGAATCATGTTTTGAAAGGTGGCTTGGGAAGGATTACGGAGAATATTAATCCGGGTGAGTTTAATTTCTCAAGTTCTCTATTGGGTTTTGATTTATTTGGTTTTAGGATGAAGATTTTCTATTTCAGATCCATGTTCTCGTCCTTGGTAAGGTGTATCTGTCTGTGTTTTTACAATTAATGTGGTCTCTGGGTTTTGCTCTCTTTATTATATTCATATGGTGGCGCGGTTGTTGTTTAGTTGACTGTACTAGACTGCTTGGAGTAGTACATATTCAAGGGTATTTTGCTGTAAAATCCTGTATTTTTGCCCTTTGCTTAATGGGTGATGTTGTCTGTAAGAATAGAAGATCAGTTTATCTATCCGATCCTGCTTTTACACATGTTGATCGCATTGCCGTCAGGATTTCTTTTGAGGTGCGTGTAATATTGAGTACAAGGGCCGTACATGTAGGCCTAATATTGAGATTAAAACTACTGTGGAGTTGTTCTTTCTGCATGTGATTGTCAATGCAGGAAAGGCAGTGGCTTATTAGAGGTAATGTCACCATTTTATAGCATGAATTACAATGTGGTCATTGGCTGTGTTGGAGGAAGAAGTTTCTGCTCTTGTAAAATTGGTTTTTTGAGTTGCTTCGTAGACATGGCATTTTGTTTTGGGTAATATTGTCTATGTTAGTGAGATTGTTAGATTTCAGCCAATTTAAGAGAAAAGAACATGAATATAAGGAACAATTTTTTATATAGTTGAAAGCTGTAGCAGTATGTGACATTAAAACAAAGATACAAACCCTTTTGGTCTTTTTAGACCATAGACACATAGGATCAGCTAAAGAGATGCATTCATAGAGAATTAACCAAATTCTGAGTTTTCTTTCATTTTTTTTTCTGTCAATTTGATAGAACAGATTGGTTGCACATTTATAATCTGCTAGAATTTCTCTTAACCAAGATCTCGGCACTGATTTGTGTTCTACCCAACTTTTTACCTTTTGCTCTTGCAAAATCATGTAAACTGATGTCAATGGCACTCCAATAAAGTTTCTAAGATACTAAAACTCTTGGAATTCCTTGTCTCCATGAAACATCGATAGTCAAAAAAAGGCTCATGGCACTTGGTTGTAGCTGCACATGGTAGGTAGCATGTAGCTGAAGTTACTGCTCCTACAGGAATTGATTTGCCTAATTTGTACATCTTTAGTATATTGCTTATCACAAAACAAGGCCATGACAAGGTGTCTCCATACTTTATCTTATCCCCGATGCTCAGTTTGCCTAAATTCATTAATGCTACACTGAGTTTCTATGTACTGGCAACACCTACCATCTGACCGTTTTATTGAGGAATTATGGGCTTCATGGCGTAACCAGAGTTTTAGTTGTCATGCAATTCAATTTGGAGACAGTTGATCCCCTCGGCAGTGAGAAGTTGATCAGTCCACAATACCTTTGTTGCCAACTTTCACTTACTAATTGGAAAAATATAGCCACCGTGGGTATGAGTTGCAGCAAAATTCGCCTTTGCCCATTCCACTATCATTTTTTTAGCATTGCAACATTTGTTTTCTCCTTAAGATCCTGCGTTCTCCCTATTTGGCCATATCCTGTTCAAATTTTTGTACAAATTTTATTATTATGTACATTTAAGCTGCTTTGATCCAGATTACCAAGCTTTAGATTTTCCTGGTTTTTGGGTTGCTGATTTTTATTAGCTTGACTAGCACTAGTCTGTCAAATTCCATATAGATGCATGTATTGTTTGTTCCTCCTCCATGATGAGGTCTTTGTGGAGAAGAAAAATCAGGATTTAACAGACTAATGTGGGAAACGACTCTGTCTGAGTTGGAAACAACAAGCACAGTATCCAAATACTTGCGGTCACATATTTTCAAGAAGGTTTCCTTCCTGTTCATTATTTAGGTGTTCACCTCATGGCCTCATCTCTTCCAAGCTTGAGAAGTAGGATTGTGATGTGCGCCCAGACAAGATACTTGCAAGAATTTCATCATGGTCCTCTAAATTTCTATCCTTTGCTGGCCCGTACAGCTCATCAAGTCGATATTATTTTCAATGCAAGTTTATTGGAGCTCTATTTTTCTCCTACCTAAATCTTTGGTTTCTCAAATTGAACAAGAGTTAAGGAATTTCTTATGGAGATGGTGTGCAATCCAAAGCTTAAAAATAGTGGCGATTGAATCCCTAAAAACTTTCATTGTGGAGCAAAGCAACACAATTTAAACAGATATGGTACTTTTGTAAGGGAGGTTGGAGAGGGTTATGGGTTGACTGGATCCACTTAACCTTTTTTAAAGGTTGGAGTTTTTGGAATGTAAGAGATCCTGCTCTTGGACTTAGAGGAAATTGCTAAATATGCGCCATCTAGTGAGAAACCAGTTTAGATGTGAAGTTGGTGATGGGCTCTCTATTTCCCTATGGTTGGATTTTTGGTTGTCTACTGGCCTTTTTGATACATCCCTCAGCCAATGTGATATTGCTTGTTCTGGGATGCAAGGTTGTGCTCCATTATGAATGGAGATGCTAATGGAGATGAATGGAGCATTCCTGAATGTGTAGGATGGAATAGTCTACAAATTCCTACCTATATTGTGCCTAAGCCCTCACATCTTGATGTGTTCGTGTGGATAGCATCACAAAATGGAGAGTACTCTATTAAAAGTGGATATGGTTCTCTTGATCCACAATTGGCTTTTGTTGCATGGTGCAAGGTTGCCTGGAGCAAATCTTCAATTCCAAGACATGCCTTTTTCTTATGGTTTGCTTAGTTGAGAAAACTACAAATGTTGGATAGAATGCTTGTGTGGGGAATTGTGAATTTTACAATGTTCTACTTGTGTGCACAAAATTCTGAAGGCCACACTCACTCATTTTTGGAATGTCCCTTCGCTTATCTGGTTTGGGATTGTATATGTGAACTTCTTGAGTGCCCCACATCTTTTCGCTCTTGGCATGGAGTCACGATTGCTCTTATTGCTATTTTTGAATCCAAACAGCTGAAGATTTGCTCATGGAGAGCATCTTTAGCAGCTTCGATGTATTGCATTTGGTTTACTAGGAGTCAAGTTCGACTTGACTACCCTATCCCACATCCTTGGTTTCTTGCCAACTATATTCTTGCTAAACCCCATTGTGTTTATCTAATTCATTCTGTTAGCTTTGTACAGTGGTCATTGTTCTAGCCACTGGAGAATAAGCTTCTAAAGTAGTGCACACTTTCTTCTTCATGTTTTTAATATTTTTTCCACCAAAATCGTTTTGTCCTCACATTTTAGAGGAGAGATGTCATTCAAATTTATTCGTTGTTTGTCTAGAAAAAGAACAAATTCTCCGTGTCTTATTACCTTAGCCACTGCGTTTTTGACATTTGCTTCAAAAAGTTTTCGTCCAGTCCCCAGTCCATGGAAAACATAGGACTTGTAAAAGGCTTCTTTTTTGACTCCATTGCTATTAATTGCGGTTTCATTGCATTGCCTTGGTTACTTTTTTGGCACCCTCTGCCTTTACTGATATGTGAGAACACTTAGTGCTTATACCCAAAAAGAAAATAATTAGTGTCGAATGACTTAATTGCGATCTTGGTGCAAAGGATTTAGTGTAGCATATCCTTAACCTTCATTACATAATAAAATAATTACATCCGTGCAAAAATTACGGTTGCTCACTAAATATGGTGGTATTTTTGATGATAGTATCTACAGTTTTTCCTAAGATCTAGGGATGGAAAGATTGTTTAGCACAATTTAGATCCATTTATAATGTTGTACATTGAAAAGGGTAGATTTGCGCTTTAAAATCTCATATTCTTCTTTCACACAAGAAAGCATTTTTGTTTTCCTCCTTTGGAATGACTGGTAAAAGTGTGTTGATAGATAATTTTTTATTATTATTTTTTTTGGTTTCAATTTTAGAATGAGTGTTGGTCTATCCTCTAACCATCCATTGGACTATGTTATATAGCTTGATATGATTAAGATTCTAATGAATTTCATAGTAGCCACTTTCTCCTCCTCCTTTTTCTCTCTCTTTATATGTATTTGTTACACATACCACTCAAGAAATAATCCCTTTTAAACATGTCTATAAATGACAACAGAAGAAAAAGTGAAGATAGGTTGTCGGTTGTTTGTGTTGGGATTGTGTTAACAGTATTTGTTAGTTATTTTAATATTATTGTTGTATTTGTATTTCTGTTAAGTCTTGTGGTTTGTTGGTGATGTGATTGTAGGTGTTGGTGTATGAATAAACCAAATGGCATGTTATTGTCTTGTTTTGAATAGAGTGTGTTCAGTTATATTGCTAGGAGAAAAATAGGGAAAAAGTAGTTATGTAACTGCCATGCTACATTTGTATTTAACAGAAAGGAATAAGGAAGAAGAGGGCAGATTGGATTTTCCATAAAAATTATTTTCTTATGAGATCGTTGGGTTCTCTCTTAACGAGCTCATATTTTAATTATTAAAATAGGTAGAAAGGAAAGAAACACCAACCGATCCTATAACAATTTGGTATCAGAGCCAGACATGGCAGAAGATATCAAACAATTGCAACAACAATTTCAAGCCCTTCTCCAAATGTATGAACGTGATAGGGCGCACGTTGAAGAAATATCTCAATAACTAGCGTCTTTATCAAAGGAAGTTCTTGGTAAGAAAAGCAAGGAGAAGGAAGATGAAGCCTCCAGTAGTGACGGTGGCCAAACAGAAGGGGAGTTAGCAAACACGAGTGAAAATCAAAAGGGAATATGGTTGCCCAGATCTGCAAAACTCGACTTTCTTAAGTTTGATGAAAAGGATGACCCTATTGGATGGTTGAATAGATGTGAGCACTATTTTAAACACCAGAACACCCCCGATAAAGGCAAGATGGAGTTGGTGGCAGTCCACATGAAAGGGGAATCGGAATTGTGGTTGATGAAGGTAGAAAAGGACAAACGCAATTTACAATGGAATGAGTTTAAGGAATTATGTCATAATCAGTTTGGACCGCCCATGAGAATGAATCCCTTAGGTGAGTTGGCTAAATTGAAACAAACTAGAACCGTTGAAGCATACTGGAGCAGATTTGTTAAACTTGCAGCCCAAGAACCTTCTCTCTCATCCGAACAGGAGGCAAAGTTGTTTTTGAGTGGTTTGAAGGAGAATATCTCTATCGACGTTGGAATACAACATCCAAAGGATCTGACGCAGGTAGTTAACTTAGCTCGAATTTTTGAATGAAGGAATCAAGCGTTGCAGGAAGAAATAGATATTTCCAGGAAGAAACCTACTTTTGAATTTATAGAAAAGGAAACTCCTTATGTTCATTGCTTAAACCCGAAGGAAATGGAAGAAAAACTGAAGAAGGGATTATGTTATAATTTTGATGAACGATATACTGTCGGGCATAAGTGTAAAAGGCTATTTTGGTTGGAGTTGGTAGATGAGATTGATCCAATTGAGGAGGTAACGTTATCCAGATTCTGCGCATGAGGTCATGTGCTCTCTTAAGGGAGGAAGTAATGTTGCACGTACCACTCAAGAAATAATCCCTTTTAAACATGTCTATAAACGACAAAAGAAGAAAGAGTGAAGATAGGTTGCTGGTTGTTTGTGTTAGGATCGTGTTAGCAGTATTTGTTAGTTATTTTAATATTATTTCTGTATTTGTATTTCTGTTAAGTCTAGTGGTTTGCTGGTAATGTGATTGTAGGTATTGGTGTATGAATAAACCAAGTGGCATGTTATTGTCTTGTTTTGAATAGGGTGTGGAGAAAAATGGGGAAAAGGCAATTATGTAACTGCCATGCTACATTTGTATTTAACAGAAAGAAATAAGGAAGAAGAGGCATATTGGATTTTCCCTAAAAATTATCTTCCTATGAGATCGTTGGGTTCTCTCTTAATGAGGCCATATTTCAATTATCAAAATAGGTAAAAAGGGAAGAAAGACTAACCGATCCTATAACATTATTATGGGTAGATTACACTAGAAGTATTAACGTTTTGGGATAGGTTCATTTAAGGTATCGGCATTTCAAGTAGTTAAAAAGAGGAATTAACGTTTTGTAAAGTGAAATAAACGATGTGATAATATTTTGCAGTGTTGATAATTTTATATTAATTTTCCTTAATTTTTATGAATGGATGCCTTATCTAATTCACTTTTTGAAATATTGATTTCTATTTTTAACAGCTTGAAATGTTAATATCTTAAATAAACTTAGTTATAAATATTGATATCTTTGGTATAATTGATCCTATATATTAATGTTAGAAAGTTGGGAAAATAATGAAGTTGTTGATATTAGATTATGGAGGCATAAGACATGCCTTCTCGTGATGAACATCTTATCTAGCTATTCAATTGCCCTTGTATAGTTAACTGCAGGCAAATCTGATTTCCTAGCTAATCTAGTTGTTATGGATATTAATGATCAAATGTATATGTTGTTGCAGGTGACGGAGTTGTAGTATTTTCGATGTCAGATATTCCTCTGGGATTTGGAGTTGCAGCTAAGTCTACACAAGATTGTCGAAAGTTGGATCCTAATGGAATTGTGGTTCTGCACCAGGCAGATATTGGAGAATATTGAGAATGGAGGATGAACTTTGATTGCAGGGAGTGACATATAGGTTGTTCTGCAGTGTTTTTCTTCATAATTTAGACATGTAATTTTCTTTTTAAAATTATTCTATTGTTGCATTAGGGAAGACAAGCTCCAGCAATACAAAAAAGTTGTAATGCTCTAAATTGTCAGAAACGTTGGTAAATTTTGATCTCGTGGCTATACTGCTTGAAATTTACAGGTAATAGTTATGGCGTTCTTGGAGTTTTTTAGTTGCAATGTTTAAGCAGGTGTAAGGTGTTTATTCATTCCTTTGTTGAAGTTATTATTGTTATAAGTGCAGTAGCATTTGTCCTTATTCCTTCATACATATGTGTGGATGGTGTCACGGCCTATAAGCTGATTCCGAGCTTACCTGCTGTACTTCATGCCCGAGTTGCTTTTGTTGTGTGCAGTAGACCTTGCTGTGTGAATGCAACTGGGAACCCTACCAGTTTCAGTCCCATGAAAAATGGAACTGGGAAATGGCAGCTCCTTCACTTTAAAAAGGAAAAGTTAGCGCCAAAACCCAACCGAAACTTCCAGTTTCAGTTCTTAAAATTCGCGAACAGCTGGGTTCTAGTGTGCAGACAAATGTTGGTGGGGATTTCCGATGTCTATTGCCCTTCTGTTCTACAAATTTAGCAGCTGGCTATTTTTGTCAGACATCATAGGGATGCTACTTGATTCTCTTTGGACATATGCGGTTTTAAGAGGTATTCATCCAAGAATTGATGTCTGTTTAGCATGATTTTTGTTTTGTACTAACGGCGTCCACGCAAAGAGAGAACTATAAAAAATGACCCTTGTTTAATGTGGACATGGAAATTTGAATGGAGGACTTCAGGTTGTGTGTTGCAGTGACTGCTTGAATTTGGCTACGATATGATTTTTCAACCCTGGTCCGATCCGATGAGTTTAGGTGTAGGAGTAGTGTTTCAGCTCGGTGGCTGCAGGATTCTATATGAAAAGTATACATTTGATGACATTAAATGATAATTCAACTTTTATTTTACTCCCCCTTTTGATTTTTTTTTTGTTTTTCTTTTTAAAATAACTTTTGGTTTTTTATTCTATTAATTATATAAATACAAAGTTTATAAATTAATTATTATGGACTAATGACTAATTGAAATGCATATTCTGATATTAAGGTATAGTGATGTAGTACAAGTTATGTACTTGTTAAAATGGAAAAAAAAAAAAAGAAATTAAAAGCACAGACTCAAGCACAAACCATGAGTTTGTAACGGTAGTCTCATTTATTATGAAAAAGATTTGATGAGCATGATATACTAGATGTTAAGATGAATGATATTTGAATTTTGGTGAAATATATAATTAAATATTTTTATTTTAAAATCGATTAATTTAGTACTTAAAATAAAAATATCATATAGAATAAGAGTCTTAACTAATTTAACCAATATTTATATACTACTAATCATTTCACCTATTTATTAGTCCCAGAACTCTCAAATAAAAAAAAAAACTTGCAATGCTACACTAAACTGGTTTTATTTACGAAGCAATAGAGAATGCGGGTTTTTTATATTTATTTATTTATAGGAGTTTCTTCCCATCCTTTTAATCTACCATTTTTTTCAGAGGCAGGGTGCTGTGATCCTGTGAAGGGAAGGGAATTAGTGTCGGAAAAAGACAATAGCCAAAATATGCGCGTCCGGGAATCGAACCCGGGTCAGTACCGTGGGAGGGTACTATGATACCACTACACCAGATGCGCCAGGTTGGCGTCGAAAATTTTCATTTTAAATTTTTTAAAAATTACTCACAAAGACATGCAAACTATTTTGGGATCTTCTGTCGATGCCCTGTACTGATATTAATATAAAATTAAATCAATGATAAAAAATAAGTATAAAAAATTTTAAATGATTAAAAAAAATTTAAATCATATTTATGTAGCATAATCAGTTGTGTTGTAATCGTCATAAAATCGCAGAATTTTCCTAATCCTTCATACATGTCTTTATTACGTGATATCATAGAAGCTCTCAAATTCTTTTCTCGTATAACAAAATACTATTATTTTAAAGAAAAAGATGGATAAGTCTAGATGCATTTAGTTCTATCAATATTTTTCAATTCAGCTAACAATATGAGCTCTTCCTTAAATTTTAAGCTACGTTTTCTTAATAAGATGAATTAATTACATAAAAGTAACATTGCAGCAATGGGATAGGATGCTACGCTAAACAACAATACGATGTAATGCAAATATAAGATTAATGTAAACTCCAATTTGTTGATAGGACGAGCAAGTTTGACTTATTCCTTTGAGGGAAAAAAAAAGGAAAAAAAAAAAAGAAGAAAGCTTTAATTATTTGGCTCCAAGGACAATTTGCATGTCAGGATATGTCCTCATTGGAAAATTAGGTCAGTTTATCCCTCCTAGTAAAAGTATACTTTAAAATGTAGATTTGACAAAAATAATTACAAGAGTATGTATCAACATTGCAATGCCAACATGTGATTTAACCCGACCCTTTTTTTAGTCAAATTATTTCAGTGAAATCACAGATTAAGTTTGCAATTTATAAACTGAACTTTTAACATGGGATTGCCTTTATAACATTTGTCCACTATTTGATTTCATTTTAGATATTTTTATCTTAAGTTTTTCAAAAAAATCACAAGTCCTGCGATATATAAATCACATTCTGAGCATCCAATTCCCTTTATAACAATCGTCCATAAATAACATTTTGAACATGTGATTTTTTCATAACATCAAAACCTATCTCACAATTTCACCTGCAAAAGAAGGAAGGAAAAATCAACCTGCAATGTGATGTAAAACAATTTCTACAAACTTCCCAATTACTCTAGCACCATGACATAAAAAACTCTGCAACAATCCTCTACCTTGTAGAGTTTGAAATCATTCAACTCTCATTACATCAGATAGTCGACACCATACCATCTTAAACTTCATGATAATTAAAAACTCATCATAAGGTTGATTATACAAGTTTAGACATATAAGTTAAGTAAAATCAAATGTAAAGAATAAAATGACGTGTTTGAAACTATATAAGTATAAAAGAGTCGCAAATATATATATTTTCACCAGAACATGCCATTATCTCTAATCCTATATAAAAGTACTAGAAGATTGTGTCTAGTCATATCTCAGACATCAATCATCTTTTTGACACGATACATGAACATGTCTAAGAAAGTATCCGAGCGTGGAGACCTTCATATTGGTTCATTCCTCACTTAACCTAGAAAAATTGCACCATAAAGCTTCAGCCTAGTTGTGGATGATCTCAATTGAGCATATGATTAAGACATGTGCAGGCTTTCAACTATTATAACCACAAGATTAGCATGTATGCACTTTTGTTATGTAAGAAGTAGCCATCTACAGCCTCTCCATCCCTCTTTATATAAATAATTAACCACACCTTCCTATATTACTCACCAACATGACATTTATAGGGACACTTAATTTGGAATGTTTTCACTCCATATAGATCAAATTAAACTTTCATGAAAACCGTGTTCCTTTCTTCAACTTTTCACCAAAATTCAGATCTTTCATGCTAAAACATTATCCAGCCAAAATTCATCCTACTATGGAATGGAATTGGATATTTGAAGGAGATGTCAACTAGCTGGACAATGGGAGATCTAGGCACAATACTTCTCTAAGAATGTTTTTTGGTGAATCCAGAGTAGAGGTTTATTAGATGTATTTATCTCAAAATTAAAGTTGTCCACAAGTTGTATTTATCTTAAGCTATTGGTTATCCATGAAACACTTCCACATGATAGCTCTTAGGATCAACTCCAATCATTGCACTGTGTTATTTAGCAATTCTGCATAACCCCCATCTACTCTTGCTTTGATATTCCTTAGTCCCCCCTATCATAATATGGGTCTTAACCATGAAAAATGTTATCACGTTCATGTCCATATATTGCAAGTTTAACATAATATATTATTTCAACCACTAACTGAGACTGTCGATAACAATTAAGATGGTGAATCCTCAAAAAATACTCAAGCACACCCAGTGGAATGAATAGCATAATATTAAATAGAGGAGTGTGCAAACATATACGTTTCTCCTAAAGGTCGATTATATTCTAGAAGTTGCCTTAGGAACACCATTTCTTACTTTGACACTTTACAATTTTTTCTCCTATTTGTGAAACTCTTTTTCTCATTTTTGCAATATAGTGCGAACTAAATTAGAAAATACCTTACAAATGAGTATACTTGTGTTGAATACTTGTGATAAAGGGAGTGGCAAAAGTTGGAACAGCAAATAAAAACCAAACAAGAACAAAGAAATTAAAGTTTCAATTGAAATTTAGACTAGATAAAGAATGATGGAAAAAAAAGAAAATGTTAAATTTAATACCTAAGCTTTTCACAAAAATTTAATTTGATACTTGAACTTTGAAGTGATTAATTTAATAACCAATCAAATTTTACTTAACTATTTTTATTGCTTCATTAACACTGTTTGCTTTATTTTCTGACATGGAAGATACAGCCTATCAATGCTAAATGATGTTAAAAAACGTAGGAAAAATTCAATAATAGGCCGTCTTTTCCATATCAACAAATAAAACAAAAGATATTAAGGATGTAGTAAAAAAAAAACATAAAAAGTTTGATCATGTATTAATTTGACTATTTTAAAGTTCGAGTACCAATTTGCATATTTGTGTAAAGTTTAGGTACCAAATTTGATATTTATTCCAAAAAAAAAAAAATACCTATGAGAAAATTACTTATGAAAAGTCAAGTAATTGGGAGAGTCACTTTTCTTGATGTGATAATTTAACAAGCAAGGTGTTTAGATGATTGGGCTTGTGAGAGAGAAAGGGCGAGTAACAAGAGTCTATTGAGCAAAAACAAAGCGAGAGAGAGAGACGTAAAATGTAAATAACAATAAGAGGGGACAGCATGTGATATAGTAGACAAAATCATAACTTTAAAGTAATGAAATGATACTTTTCATTCAATCAAGTAAATATCATGTTAGTGTCATGATGACAAAAATCAAATGTTGTATAAATATTCAATTTCATCAATTCTAGTCAAAAGAAAATGTGTGTGGTAAATTGGACTGGTCTTGTTTGGTTTACTTAAGGACTGATCTTGTCGTTTGAATTTTTTTGTTGTTAGAGGATTACATGTGCTAAATGGGCTTGTAAAATAAGAAATTCATAAGTGGAATGACTGAAGGGTTGTGTTGATAGTGAAATATAGCCATTAGTCCACTCAGTCTCTTAGGCCTAGAATACCTATCAGCCCTAAAGGCCTATTGGCCCTTGAAGGCCCAATAGGAAGTGGGTTCGTCACAACTCGACCTCGAAAACTTGACACTTTGGTTAAGTATTGCGAGACTCAACTCCTCATCAAGGACTCACTTTGGAATTTCTCCATAAGCTCATTAGGTCTCTGGGTCTTCCAGCTCGGTCTTAACTAAACTCAACCTCGGGCTATCACCTTGAGTCATCATCCCCATCGATTAACAATACACATCCTAGTCACGTCTTGTGATTGGGGAGACAACATCTGCTTGACCACGCTCCACAAAGTCAAGTCCACTAGCTCGGGTATCTATTTTGTACCTAGTATCGATCCTCATACTAGCTATCTTAATATGATCCTGTAAACCTATAAATACCCCGCATGTCCACCAGGAGTGGAGGGATAAAAAGGAGAACAGTAAGACATGGAGAACAGTAAGACATGGTGTACAGACAGAAAAACATAATATCTGACATTTTGTTTGTTTAGATACTATACTTACCCATGGACTGACTTAAGGATCGAAGTGGCTCTGCCAGGCAACCCTTGGCGTCCCTTTCATCTCTCTTTGAGTGTTTGCAATAGCAATCTCTATTAGCCTAGAACTCGCTCGTGCAATAGGTTGTTTTACTATGCCACTCCATGGCTTAAGTTAGTGTTTGGGTAATGATCTTGACAGCATAATAATAAGAAAGTAATAAAAGTGTCAATACTCTTAAAGTCTTACTAGAGAGACAAGGGGCCTATTCATAAGACATTAGACCGTAGTAGAATTGGAAAGTAGATCTCTATAGTGGGTAAGTGTATGATGATATATTAGAAAAGTATATTCCAATATATAGGAAAGCAAATCCTCCCACTATAACAGTTTACAACTGGATAAACTCGCATATTGCCGAACTAATGTTAGATCGACCTAATATGTTAGAGCTTTTCCAAGAACATTTTAGAGAATTTGCTCAACAATATGCAAGAAGCACTCAAGCTATTGTCAAAAGAGCAACTTGGTATGAACTCTAAGTTGTTAGCCTAAGGCCCAAAATAGGATGAACAAAGTCCAAAGAATTTGACCCATGATCCAAATGGGTTGGTATAAGACTACGGGCCTATGTCTAAAATAATCTATCAATAATGATGTATTTAATTTAGTTTTGCTTTAAATAATAACTTGGTGAACATATAACAATAACAATTAGAATATGCTTATTACTATTTTTAATGAAACATAATGAAAAAGCAAGAATAGTGATGAAAAAGTTGACTTTCTCTTTGTTGTTTAGTAATATTCCTAAGGAATGAGATAACGCGTATTTTATCTTTTTAATTATATTCTTCATCATCACCAAGCTTTATTGATATATTCGATTTCATGAATTATGTTTCATTAAATTAATCAAACCTAGCTAGTTTGGTTCTGAAAATCGCGATTTTACTCATACAATCTATGAATTTACAATTTTAAGAGGTTCTTCCATAAAATCTTATGTTTTTAGCCAAGTCTATCATCAAATACCGTAGAATCTTATGTTTTTAACCTAGTTTATTATTATATATTTGAGTCAAATAGGCTAAAATGTTAAAAAAAAAAAAACAACCATGTTGTTACAAAACCATCATCTATTAACATGCTACATCTTTCTCATCGCATTCTAATTTTATTTTCTTCCCCAACCCACTTCTCTTTCTCTTGAATCTCTTCCCCTATTCAACATTTACAACATACGTTCAAGTTTGAATTCTAGTTGCAAACTTAGGAGAGAACTATTTTCATTTAATGAATCAAAAACCTAACATAAGTTGGAAATGTTTTGATTCCTTCTAACACATGATTCTTTTAGGAAAAAAAATAATGAAAAAGAATTTAGTTTCGACTTTGCTATGTATCTTATATCACACATATTCTTTTGCGAATATTTTATATCACATATTAAAAGTCATTACGAAAAGGAAAACTTATTTTATTCTTCTTTTCTTACATCTATTATCCGTTAATTTACTTATTTTTTATTTTTTTACCGTTATTAGCATATTCATAGTTTTACAAAACTATTTTGTAAAAATTGGATAAACTTATGTTTCGATTCAATGATCCAATTTTATAGATTTCAATGATTTTACGTACAATCATGAGTTTAATAACCTATTTTACTTGATCCTTCTACTAGTCCATTTGGATAATAGCAATAATAATGATTTTGTTATTCTGGCAAGGGAATCAAACTCTCTCTCCCTCCCCCAAAAACTCTCCTTTCTAAATGTTTTCATTTTCTTCAATACCATAAACACTCATCTTTTTTTTTTTTTTCTTCTGGTCATTATAACAGGAAGAGAAGATTCATATTTGACTAATCCCGCTTAAAAGATCAATGTTTATGTACATGTGAATTATGATAGGTGGAGACATGATAAACACAAACTTTTTTTTCTCTTTTTCCCTGTTACCTACCTGCTTTAAAATAGTAAATTTACATCTTCCTGGCGATGATCAGTGGAATATTGAAGAGCAAAATTAAAGTTCGAGGGACATGTTTAATACATCAGAATAGAACGTCTCAATTATTATCATGCACTTAGCTGGAGGACACGTTAGTCCATCTCGACAGGGAATTTCCAGCTTTTGGAATATTTTCCTTTCTTGACCTATGAAAATACAAAAAAAGAAGTAAAAAGGAAATACTGTCTTTCCTTCATTCATTTATTTTTCAAATTGATAGTGAAGTAATGTAGTGAAGCCCTTCTGCCTTGTTTGGAAGTCACTATTAAGAAGTTTCCACATTTTTTACAGCTATTTTCTTCGCCTATGAAGAATAGAATCTTCAAATATTCCTTGCTATCTTCCATCATTTTAAGAGAATCTCAAGCATAAATAGATGGGAATATTTTTTTTTTTTTACAAAAAATAAAGCAACAAAGATATTATCTAAAAATATAAAGTACAATTTCGTGCAAACAATATTCTTCACGATTGCTTAGCTAGCATAAACAAATTGAATCTGGATTTCCTTTCCATTTTCAAATGCTAATTTTAAAAGTTCGAGTTCTCCAGCCTCTAAACTCTATTGCAATAGCATCATAAGGATGGTGGCACTAGATTTGTGCCCTTATAAAAACATTAATGCTAAATTGCGTCCTTATTAAATCATTTTACAAGCATAACTCTTTTCAGATGCCGTATACAATATTATGTCAGATTATGCCCACAGCAGAGGTTGGATTGGATGGATCAAGTTGCAACCTAATAGTGTTTGAAGTGATGTAAATCGCAAATGATGTCGTGTTTTAGTGGTATCTTTTTCGAACTCTTATGTAAGAGATCTTAGGTTCGAATCTTCTCTTCATTGTGATTGGTAAAAATAAAAAAATAAAAAAGTAATTTAAATCTGAAAAAGATTCAAATTGGACATTACCATCAGTAGTTTTGGTAATCCGATAGCAAAATAGTCTAATTAATTTGTCTGAGATCCAATTTATAAGTTTGATCCCCATTGTACTTCATGTGGGGGAGATTATTGCCAAAATTATGTTAGTATCTCTTTGTGGTTGGGCGGAGAGGGGGGGTGGACTAGGTTGTAAAACTAGACATGATGCTTAGGCTATTGTGTATAAAATACATCATCAAAATATGAAACGGTTCATAAAATTAGAAAGGGGAAATTAGGAAAAAAAAAAACCTATGTTTTTGGTAATTTTACAAAGAAGTGATTTGAATTTTGATTTTTGACAAATGTATAATCTGTGTTTTGATATTTTAGTAATCAAGTGATTTGAGTTTTATTTTTTACAACTATATAACTTATCTTTTGATTTTTTTTTTCAAATAAGTTACTAGAGTTTCAATTTTTAGCAAATATATTAACTATATTTTTAGCACAAAGTGACAAAATATAGATCATATAATTATCAAAAATCAAAACTCAGGTAACTTATTTGGAAAAGTATCGATAAGTAAGTTATGTATTTGTAAAAAATAAAACTTAGGTAATTTGTTTATAAAAGTATCAAAACATAAATAATATATATGTCAAAAATCAAAACTTAGGTTATTTATTTGTAAAAGTATCAAAACATAAATCATGTTTTTGTATTTCCTAATAACAACATGTGAGTACATTACCCAAACTACTTCATAATAGTCATCACTTTAATTTGCAAATCAACATGCTACTCGAAAACCATGTAATCATAATCCTATATTTCATAAAAAGAATTCACAATTTGGAGTAAAATTCTTTATTATTAATTAAATGCTAATAGAAATCCTTTACATGTCTTATAAACTAAATAAGTCAAGTCGGAAGCACAGAAAATATACAACGATAAAGAGGAAGACTTATTAATAAAATAAAATAAAACATGTTCAATTTGCTTTAGAATTGTGTTCTATGAATGTGAAATCATTTACCTGCAAAAGATAGGTTAAAATAAGTTCCTAAACAACAATATAAAGACACAAACACACAAATCGGTGAGATGTTCATACACATAACTATTTCAAATGCAAAAAAGTTGAACTCACCAACTATTTTTTCATTCCAATCCAATTGTTGCAACCACTGGACCATCCTTTCCCATTTTCAGTGCATCCTCTAGTAAGTAACATAATAAGCCCAATTATTGTGACTCCGTTGCTTGCTGGCTAAAAAAAAAAAAAAAGTAACTCAATTGCAACGACATCCATCACTATTTCAATCTCTATTATATTAAAATGGATTTAGAATGAAAATTAGTTTAAGCCTTTACAAAAGAAAGACCATACAATAGTTTTGTAAAGAGATAATAAAATAGTAGAGTAGTGAAAAGGAGCACATAAAGTTTAATTAGATACAAAATTGGATTTTCTAAAAGTTCAGGCAGCTAATTGTCCACTTTGTCAGGTATCAAACGGGGCTTTTTCCCTAGTTTTATTTGATGAGTATAAAATTATATAAAAGGAGGTGGTTTTTTGCCCGTTAAAAAACTCAATAATACAAAAATTGAAAAATAAAAATTTTTGATCAAAGAAGGTTGGTTTTAAACATTTTAAGTAGGAGTGGGAATTTACTTGAAAACCCTTATTTAATATTAAGAGAAAAAGATATTAGATAATTATTTATTGAGGACATATTAAAAAAATATCACACACTGAAATATGTTGTTAAATGTATGCAATCAAATATAAAGTATTGATCTAATATAATAGATAATATAATATAATGGATAGATAATAGATTGTAGTAAGATAATGATTATTAGAAGTATCCAAAGAAAATTAATAGGAAAAAATTTCGAGTTAAAAAGGAAATGTATTTGTTTACTAATTATAGATTTATATTATTTGGGAAAAAATTACTAATGTTTTGATCACTATGCTAAAGTATTGGAATGTTTTTAGAGAATTAGTATCTTTTTGTACATTCACAAGAAATCAATGATTTTACAATATTTACTACTTTATTCTCGACATGAAAAAGAAAAAGAATCCTTATATCCACAAATGCCATCATTCCCTCTTTAATCAAAGTTAAGCATAAATCTTACCTACAAAGTTAAGCATATGTATATAATAACTAGGTTAAATTACATATATTCCTTCACAAAAAATCTCTATATTCCCATCTTCTTTGCACAGAGTATATAAAATGGGCACACTTAATCTAATGAATTTATTTATAATTTTATTAAGGAAGTTGTTGGGAACTTGTTCGTCCCAAAAGGCAACATTCCTAATTAATGAAGAGATGCCCGTTCGTGATATTATTGTCAATAAATAACATTCTCAAATGGGGAAGAGAGATTACATTTTTAAATTGGAAAAGGCTACCGATAGAGCTCTATTACTCATTTGGGGCATCAACTTGATTCTCCAAGACATTAAATAGGGACAATACCTAGTCTAGTTCCACCTAAAGTTTCACCATGTCTATGTATTTAGCTAAGGTGTTCCACTTAAAAAGCTCTTAAAGTCTTAGCCATGACGAAATCCCAATGTTATTGGAGATATTATAAATATATTTTAAAGTTATATATTCCGTAAACTCTCAAAATAATTTTTTTATCTTTCTACAAGTTTTAGAAATATACATATAGGCTCAATCATCAATAAAGTAGCAACATGGTAAGATGGCCATATATTATGACATTCTTAGGGTTTTGGTGGTGGAGGTTTAGAGTATATATCTATACCAACCAATAGTTTTATATACTTATCTACTATTTATTTATATGAGGAGAAATTATATCAGAAAGTATTAATGTTTAATGTGAATTCAAATAGGTGACCAACACTTTAAATGGTCGGAAGAGGAATCAAACCTTATGTAAAGTGATGCAAATTAATGATCAACCTTTTATTAGTACTATAAATAAACACTGACATGGTTTTGCTTAATCGTGTCATATATGAATATTTATAATAACTTTGTAATTGATTCCTTTTTAGGTAAATGTCTCATTTAGTATTTGAACTATATAAATTTGTGCAATTAACCACTTGAAGTTTAATCAATCGTTCACTTCGCCTTATAAAATAAAGGGCGAGTTGAAATTTAATTCAATAGGAATTTAATAGAATTGTAATGATTATTACTTACAATATTCACTTGATATAAAAAATAAAATAAGTAATTATTGGAGTAAAATGTAAAATATTTATAATACCTTCTATATTTATTAGAGAGAGATGATAATAGTATAAGTGATATTTTCAAGACATGATATTTATTATAAAGAATAGAAATAAATCATTGAATAGCAAGTGACATAAATTACTATTCATTATTTTACGTAATAGTGATTCATTATAAATTGTCATTCCCTTTAACTAAACACTAAAATAGTAGCTTTAGGTAGAGGAAGTAGGGAATAAATGGCTATTCTCTTCAAGTGAATGGATACTAAAAGTATTGATTTACTACTTACAAATTTTTTGAATTCATTTTTAGTACATAGATAAGGTATTTAATTGCCATAATGAGTAAAATTCAAGTACTTAATTGTAAATTTTGACAAAATTTAAGTGGTTTATTATAGAATTGAGTAAATTTTTGGCATTGAATTGACAATTTTAAATTTTAGATAGTTAATTGTAAAAATAAGTAAAGTTTATGTAAATAACATTGATACATTTTTTAACTATTTAATATTCATTCATTATTAGAAGTTACATTGAAACATTAATGCCCTCTAATTTTTCTGCACGTATTATTATATATATACACAAATTCACTATCATGTACCATCCAATTCGTTTCATGAGCACCGTGGACAGATGCAATTGCATGATGTTGAAGGAAACTATAAACAATAAAGTAAAGTATATCCAAATCAGTAACTGGCCAATGTATCACACTTTTAACTAACGTTAGTAAAGACATCATCTATTCGAATTTCGAAGTTCGAACCCACGAATAATGGAAGTCACCGGAAAGTCAGATTTGAATGGATTTTAGTGTTTTTTTTTTTTTTTTTTTAATTCCTTGCAAGTGAAGTCCAAAGTTGGGACACTACATTTTTTACCATAGTAACTCTTTCAACAAGACTGAGTACATATTATTAAATGTACTATAAATACGAAAATAAATAAGTGAAGATGTAAAGCTTGATAAGCAAACTTAATATGGTGAAATATCCGAAATCCACACCTACTTAAATTAGAAATGATTCAAGTAAATAATATAATAGATAGTTAATTATGGTGTTGAATTTAAACTTCGTAAGAAATTTATTTTAGATAATTAAATAGTTCAAGAAAAATAAACAATGATTTATGTTTAGATAATCCAACATAAATTAAATTAGTAAATAGATCTAGATTGAAATTGAGATTTTAAATGTTTTGTAAACTCCTAAATCCTTTATAATTTAGTTAACTTTCATCCTCTTAAATCTTCATAATTTTTTTTAAATCAATCACTTATTTAAAAATATCAGTTTTAAACCTGAACCCAAATTAAATATCATATTTGCATAAAATAAACTTTTGAATTATATTTTTATATCAAGTTATAAATTTTTGATATATATGCTCCTAGATTATTTCTAACTAATTATGAATTTTAAAATAAACGTAAAAAAAGTTTAAACTTAATACATTTATTCTAAAATATCTTAATTTTACTTTTTCCCTTCCCTATCTTTACAAGCCGCCTAGCCCTTCCTTTTTCCTTCTTTTTCTTTCTTCTTCCTTCCGCTTCTTTCTATGTTTCTCCCTTTTCTTTCTCAACACCCAAACCTAAATCTCATTTCTAACAAGATCATATGATAAATCAAAGTTATAAAACAGAATAGAAGATGAAAAAC
Organism: Combretum micranthum; assembly: GCA_024138025.1. NCBI lineage: Eukaryota > Viridiplantae > Streptophyta > Magnoliopsida > Myrtales > Combretaceae > Combretum > Combretum micranthum. The sequence goes on along the minus strand of JAMXBD010000150.1, from coordinate 270,886 downwards.
GAGCATGAAGGAGCGCAAAAACTAAGGAAAAAGAAAGTAGAAGTAAGGATCATGTTAATTAAGCTCATCAACATGTAAGCTTGTTTATTTCTTTTTATTATTGTTGTCTGTGCATCTAAATGTTAAATTAGAACTAGGTAGATGTAGATTTTGTGATAGAATTGATAAGTTAGTAATATATGAACATATATGCTAAAATAGAGATATGTTTATGCATGTGTATATTATATGTTTGATGAAATGATTTGTGGAAATATGATATAGAAATGCATATAAGTGTTCACGGGTTAAGATTATGTATGGGTATATTAAGAACAAGTTGTTTTGTTGATGTGTGTTGGATATAAGTAGCTAAAAGTTGTGTAAAAGACAAAAGGAAAAACGTAATAAGGTCTCCCTGTCGATCATGGCCCGTAATGCATGCGGAAAAGGAAATCAGAGATGATCATGGCCGTAATGAATGGCATGATCTCCTCTAATCAAAGGTAAAGCATGATGACGGGCATAATTTTACATGTAATCGACATCATGACCTAGATCACGACCGTAATGAAAGGCATGATCTTCTTTGATCATGATTTTCAAATGTCATGGCCTATATCATGGCCTTGACAAAGGGTGTTATCTTCTTGTCATGGGCATGACAAGATCTGTGATGAACATCATGACCTCCATCATGGGTGTTGCAGGCTAGTGATGAGGATCACGACCTTTATCACAGGTGTAATCTGTCTCTTTGTATTGTTCATAGTGAAATAAAATAAAATGAAGTAGATGAATGATAATTGATCTATTATATTCGTTAAATGCTCTAGTATTGATTTGTTTACTTTAATTTAAAGATAATAACTTATTATTTGATACATTGCATTTAGTTAAGCTCATGTGTCATGTTGTATGTGGTTGTGTTGCTGTGTACTAGGCTTCGGCTTATTATTCTCTCTTTCCAAGTGTTGATTGTATGATGACGATTATCTCAGTATAAATTGAACTGGAGAAGCCTTTTTGAAGAGAGAAATGGTTTAGGACTGTTGGGTGTATTTTGTTTTTATTTTCATTCAGAATTGGATTTATATTTTGAAATTATAATATTCTTTTAAGGGCTATGTGTAGCCCGAGTTTTGTAACTTAAACTCTTTAAAGTTTTGTTGTACCATCAAGGAAAGTATTTGAGATACCTATGGTATTGTTCGTTCGTGAAAATTGATCCACTCTTATGAATGGAAGGTAGAAATGTTTTCATAAAGTTATTTTCTTGTTACAAATCTATTTATCTCTAGAATTTAATTAAATGGTTTTAGAGTTTAAATCGGTTAGTAATGTTCAACATAAACAATATTCTTTTAAAGAAGTCTTAGTGTGTAATACATGAGGTATTATATGTAGCGGTATACACCTTAATTAAATTTAAGGCGTTACATGCAGAATGCCTCAAAAGGATAGTGTGGGAAAACTAGTGTAAGACAAATCATATTTTATGCAACAATAATAGTATCACAAATCCTTCACATTTACAAAGCAGTTCTCTATAACCAAGGATTGCTTTACTTCTTTTGCGCTACCCAATACACTTAATTATATATGTTGTTTACAAAAGCCATAACTTCATGTACATAAAGAATATAATTGAGGCACTAATAAAACACAAAATAGGAAACTACTATAAACTCAAGACACTTGTCGACTATTCGTGGATAGGGTTTGGTGGACCCTGCTCACCTACTAGTTAGTTTGCCCTCTAGGTGGTTGATTGTTGTCTGATTGGTGCTTCAGCTTCACCCCTTGTCTATCTTTGCGTAAATGGTAAGCAAAGTGTCTATATTTTCATTTTTTTTATAATTTAATATCTCATCTTTAGATTTTAGTAGATTAATCCTTGTACTTTCAAAATATGTGTAATTCAGTGTTTGTCTTATATAATATTTCATGAATATTTATTTAAAAACTAGATAATGGTAGATACATGGCCAAAAATTGCCAAAATATGAAGATGCAGCACTGAATTATCATAAATTGAAAGTACATATACTTGGTTTGTCATTATATGTCATTAAAACAAACATTTTCCAAATATTTTTTAATAGAGATAGTGAATCGTACATATTTTGATAGTAAAAGCACAAATTTGCTAAAATTTAAACAGGATACTAAATTGCCAAAAGTTGAAAGTACAAGCACTTGACATACCATTATCCTTTTATCTTTTGATTTATTTAATCTTTGAAATAGAGTTGCAATGACTATTGCATATCTATTAAAATGTTTTATTACCGTAAAAAGAAGAAGAAAGTAATTATTATAATAAAAGTAATATATCTATAATACCTCATTGTCTTTATTATGGAGAAATGATAATTTTATAAATGATATTTTTAAGGTAGGGTTTTTATAATAAAGATTGAAATTAGACCATTGAATATTAATTTATGTGTAGATATATGAATCTTTATCCATTGTTTTGCATAAAAGCAATACATGATGAATTGTAGCTTTATGTAAAACCGTGATGGAATAGATCTAGTCCCTTCAAATAAACAAGCTGTAAGAACCACCATCCCTGTAGTGGGAACAAGTTATTGAACTTGAATATCCTCATGTCATCACCAAATCTTCACAAGATACATCCATATTATCAATTATATAATAGTAAGTAACAAATATAATTGATAAAATAAAAAGATATAGCATTATAGGACAAACCTAGAGTTATAATTCCATCTAACACCATGTGTATTTTCCCTTCATGAAACCTAACCTAAACTCTATTTGCACTAGGAATTTTTAGCCATTCGTCATTGCTTGTCTACATAATACTACTCCACACTGATACATAAGTTTGAAAGTAATATCTCCAGCAACATTGGTGGAAGCACTCCTAAAATTGTAAAGAGGATCTTAATTGACTATCGAATGATACTAACAACTAAGTGTCTTCAATTCAATAATTGTTGCATCAACAATTTCTTTGCGTCCATCATCTTGGTTTACTTTGATTAAAAAAAAAAAAGCTAACAAATAAAATATTATAGGAGAACTCTGACATCTATCTCACATTTGACGCCATGTACATTTACTTGTTATGAAATCTGACCCCAAATACTATCTCATTAGCAATCTTGAGCCCCCACCCAAGCCCTATCTATTAGATTACCACTCTATGCCAATTCGTAAGTCCCGAACTAATATCTCATGCAACATAAGTGGACAATCCAAAACTCAAAGAAACCTATTTGGAGGATCTCCTTTGATTATCAACCATTATTAATAACACCATGTCCATAGCTTAATAGTAATTGTATTAGTAAGATACAAATACAGATCAGATACAGATAAGATATCGATGAAAATCAAACAATCCAAATAGACTATAGTATATGTGTATGTACCATGTGTTATTAATTTTTGTGATCGACAGTGGCTCAACTAAGAATAACATATTTTAAGTATCAACTAGAATAAAAAAATAAAGCTTAGAAAATTGCAAAAGTGTGAAACCATGTGTATACTTTTTTCAATTTCTCTCTTATTTACTTTTTTTCTTTTTCTCATTAACATTATAAAAATCGTAGTATCAGTAAACGTGGGTAACCATATGTGAATTTACTAGAACTTCATGCTTCATTCTCTTCATGCTTTATGACTATTTGTAAAATGCCCCTTTTGTAATATTTTATTCTAAGCAATATGCAAAGAAGCACTAAAAAAAAAAGGAAGAAGTCTCAATTTTTTATAACTTAACTGAAAAAATGTTACAAATAATTTTTTTTATAAACACCTTAAAATTACATTTTATTTTCACTCAAATTCGAAATTATACTCCAGTTGGAGAGGAGAAAAAAAGTCGTTCTTGTAATCTGTCACTTTTTATTTTTTAAATTTTCTAAAGATATTTAAGTTTGTAAATCTTTTCTGTATTTTGTAAACTACCTCGGAATAATGTCATAGAATTCATTGTTTGTAAGTATTCATACTTCTTAAATATACTATAAGTTCGTAATTGTTCTGTAAACTTTGTAACAAAATATTCCTTACTGTTTTTAATAGAAATCACATCATAATAATTTCCATAATTTGGGAAAGTCTTATTCTGAATTCACAATTTAACGATCTATATCTCTTAAAATTACGCAAAAATTCATAAACATTTTATATTTCGTATCTTTACTTCATTGTTGCAAATTTTCTCTAGACAATGGTTCGTAAAAGTATATAATCATATGGTTTAACTTGTTATTCTTAGCTACATTAAAACTATTTTGAAAGCTTCCCGTTTGTTGCATCATTTTCTGGCCATTTTGGTATCATTTTTCTATTGCTTTCAAATAGATATTTGTCAATAAATTGATACTAATGAAAAATCGACAGTTTTATTTATAAACTAATTAAATAAAACCGATATAGATTTGATATAGATAAGTTACAGATACTTATCGATACAGATGAAAGTCCAACAATTCAAATAGGAATGTGTGAAAATGGATTCTCTTATTTATCTCTCTTGATTTCTCTTATTTTGTTCTCTTTAACTATCACATATAATCGATAGTTAAAAATAAATTATAAATAATATTACAAGATTTCAAGAGAAAATAAATAACCTTAACCCTATTTCCAGTCAAATCAAACGATCAACTTGAAATAACAAGTTAATTTTTCTCTTGCCTAAGCGATAAACATAATAACAAACAATTGTAGAATAAAACAAATAACACCAGGATTTACATGAAAAACCCCAATTTGGAAAAAAACCACAGGACCAGCAACATACAAATCTTTCATTATCAAATAATGGGATTACACAGACTTTTCTCACTAGATAACACTGGATTACTCAATCATCACTACAAACCAGTGGATTATAATAGGAACAAGTTTCTCTCTCTCTAAATTTAGGATACCTCTACACTCATTTCATAAAACCTAAGACCAAAACAAGGAGTATATATATCAAACACAAAGGGATAAACGCGCAATATAGGTTGACACGAATTAAAAGAAGGCTAACGACTTTAGAAGGCAGCATTGAAGATCGACATTTCAATGCTGGCAATACGCTGGTGGCGTACCCCACCTAGGCTAATGGCGTTAAAGCTAGCCCAGCCATCCTGCAGCTCTCGGCAAAATATTCTACTTATTTCTACGCTGATCAAAGTGTGTTTGAAGGTCGGTGGTATGTCTTCTCATGTGCCAACGTACAATATTAAATCTCTTTTGATGCAAAAAAATCCCGTTATTTCCAAGTACTCTTCCAAGTATATGCCATATACTTAGGATATTCTTGATTATAAATCCATATGAGTTCGATCTATAATTCAATACAAGATATTTAAAAATTCAGATAATTTTAATTGTTAATTTGTAAATTAAAAGAAATAAAGAGAATATAAACTGCGAAGATATTTTTGCGGCACCATTCCAACAATCTTAAAGAATAAATCAAAGTCCAGCTTATATCAATAATTAAGCACATTTGTTTAGGATAACCAACAAACATACTTTTTAGGTGTTGGGGATGGATGTTACTTTATTTTGGAAAAAGAAGAGGCTAATATAGAAAGGCATATGCTCTGAAAGGATGCTACAAGTATGTTGCTTAGTTAAATATAGGACTTAACTTTTGACTTTTTGGGAGAGACAATCACATGGGCATGTTAGCATTCACTACAAAAAAACACAAAAGAAACATCCTTGTATGTGGATCATTCACTTTCAATCATAGACAGCAACAAAGTTGTCTTTCAAAAGCAATCTCCCTGAGAAAAAGAAACAAAAGTGGGTGTGAGATTTGTGGTTTTAGCAATTTGTTCCCATGGGATTTCCATAAACAAAGAAAGGCTGCTAATCTACAGCTAACAATGTCGATGTGACCTTTTCTAGTAAGATAATCGAAATTTCGTGACGTAAATGTATTTATGTTAGTAACAATGACGCTTAAGCTTGCAGGAAACCACATAATCTAATCGACGAATATCTTGTGTTTGTTCTGTGCAATCTATTCAATGAGTTCATTTAATGTGGATCAATCTAGAATGAGAATAAATCTCTTTAATTTATCAAGTGGTGAAAGGAGAAAAAAATTAGTGTCAAAACATATTAAAGGTAACAATTGAAGAACTGTAAGTCGATGAAATTTATATATAAGGTAAATGTTAAATTTTGTATTTGAAGTTTGTACAAAATTTATTTTGATATGTAAACGTTGAAGTATTCAATTTAATATTCAATCAAATTTATTATAGTCACTTTTATTACCTTCTTAATACTAGTGAGAGAGACAATATGTAATCGGATTTTTACTATTTCTTATAACACTATCTAGTATTAATAAATGCTTGTTAATGAGATAGTAAAAATAGCTACTAAAAATTGAATTGAATATTAAATTGGCCACTTTAAAGTTTAAATACTGAACTAAATATTTGTATAAAGTTTAGGTACAAAATTCGATATTTTCCCTCATATATACCGAAATATTATTATGATGATTGTTTTCACACTTTTGGTAATTTATTGAATTTTTTTTTATCTTTTTGCAAATGAAGAATTTATATTGCTCTTTAATAATGGATCGCTAGTCTTGGTTAAAAATGGCAGATAATATAAAGGCGTCCCGTGATTGTATCCAAAACTACCCATAGCGTATTCAAAACCCTAAATGAGACAAATAAACTTACTTAAAACCTTCTTTATTAGGGTTTAAAGGCGAAGATAGCGTAATCTTTTTGTCTTATAATTTTGAGGTTTCTGGGTATGATATAAATAATTTATTTGTAGATGGAAAATGAAAAAGAAAATATATATATAGGAAAATTATAATGATGATTGTTTTCATCCTTTTGGTAATTTATTGAATTATTTTTATCTTAATAATTTATATATTGCTCCTCATCAATAATATGAATAATTTCTTCCATGGCTTTTGTAACCTGTGGTATTGATAGTCGTCTATTAATGGATGGACAGGGTTTAAATCTCTCATTCCCAATTGTAGTAATTATTAAAAAAAAAAAAAAAAAATCTCTCCTTAAAAAAGAAAAGAAAAGACAAAGAAAGATATGCATGTCTTGAGGTTAAGTTGCGGGGACATGTGCGCAGAGAAGATAAGCGATGGATCAACCTAGACGATAAAAGAGAATAATATAGGTTGTATGTCGAGAGAAAAGATATGGTTTCGACTAGTTTCTTGGAATTACGTTAGATTGATGAAACAGTTGTTTTGGAGGAGCACATATTACTGTCGATATCATGAGGAATTTCAAATTATTCTTGCCGTAAGCATATTGATACAAGGTGTGTCATCAATATGGCAATATGTTACTCCATTGAAAGATGACCTAAAAGCTTAGCTTTACATTCAGGAATAATGTATAACGACATTTCGATACAATCTCCACCAAAAAATGACACATCAATACAATCTGGTATCAACATGTGTTTAAGGTTTAAGAAAGCAATCTATGAGTGGGATGGGCTTTGTCCATTGATGGAATAGCATTAGAATATTTACAGTAAAAAAAAAAAAGAAAAATTCCCCATAAACAAGTCCTGTGCTTGTATGTATTTAGTAGAGCATCCACGTCCGAGGTCCTTGACACGGGCTTCTAGGCGAATGACCTCAGTTTTTGATGTCATTAAGGATATAGAAGATTTTTTCAACTTTTTGGGATCCTCTCCAAAAACTTGAATTCCTTCGAAATATTATTATTATTATTATGCAAAAGAAAAGTATTGTGTAAAAGTAAACATAGCCAACCAAAGTATTAAAAAAAAAAAAAAAGCAAAGAAACTTATGAGAAGAATCTTACAAATAAAAATATGAGATCTTTTAAACAAAAGTTTCTTGAAATACTGATGTAGTATTTTAAGGACCTTGTTAAAGTCCTTATCAATGTGAATACTCTTAGTTAGCACACACAAATGGACAAAACAAATTTTAATTGATTATTGATTTTTTAAATTTAAAAAGCAGAAAAAAAATATAAAGTACTAATTACTAATGGAAGAAGGTTAAACATTCGTTGTTGATGTAGTCACTTAAATTTCTTAAGTTATTGACTTACACTTTTGTAAAACTTATTGGTTCAAGATGAACACTCAATTCGACCTATGACTTGATACGATGCATGTCGATTATGTAATTTCTATTGTCCTTTTTTTATTGTTTAATAACCATAAATTTGCTTAAATATGTTTTTTAATGACCTTACTGTAGTCAACCTAATTAATAATTTTTTTCAAACGAAGAAATTTGAATTTTTGATTTCACATAATATACCGGCCAAAAGGGGAAAAAAAAAGAGATTTCACACATAGTATAAACAGAATATCCCACAAACCTTGTGGTGCATTTCAATGTTAGTAATACATTTTTATTGTCTTAAATTTTACCGTGGTTTGTACGGTTTTTAATAAAATGCAAGTAAGTTTTGAGGAATAAAGGCAATGCAAATATCTGTATTTTAAATATGGACAATTTAATAATTAAGCTTTCACTTTTTGAAATACAAATATCTCTGCTTTTATATTTGGCAATACACAATAATTAGAGATTTATTAGGTTCCTTACATACCCCTTAGATTAGTTTTCTAAACAAATCGCCAAATCAAATTTGGTGGGTATTTAGACCTATTGGACTCGAAAAAAGATTTATTAAACATTACGCATTGGATATATAGCATGGGTATAGCACGGGTAATGGATAAATACTATTAAGAGTAATAATATTTGTAAAATGTGCATGGCATTTTTTTCGTAAATTACCTATTATTATCAACATCCTATATTTAAACACAATCTTATCATCTTTACTCATTATATATATATAACGTGTAATACTCAATCTTTGCTCCTACATCTTTACGTGCACCATATAAAAAGTTCACTGCCAAATTTTACGGAATACTATAAAAACATTACAACCAAGACATAAGCTGGGTAAGATTGTCCAAAGGTTTGAGAAATTTCTATTGCTCGTCCAATATAGCGATGAAGAAGAATCTGAGAGGAAACAAACAGAATAAGACAACGAATGGAAGTACAGTATGTTTTATAGGAGATGGGCAAGGTGCTAGCCTTTAATAGGGCCAGACCAGACATCTGCATCAATGGACCCTTAGCTTCAGAAAGAAGGAACAAAACATTAACAATATGGTAACCACAATGCTTGCAAAAAAATAAAAAAAAGTATCAAATTCATATCGTGTGTCCCTACGCCATATCACTCATCTTGATTCGAGTTCATCTTGTGGTTTAACTTCCTGTTTAATTGCTCTATATGAAGGGACTCAATCAATGTCTCACACTATATGTGAGATGGTGTATTAAAATTCAGACATAAAAGGGCACCTTTATATATATTGGCTAACACTAAGACAAGATAAATTAATGGAAAATGATATTAAGGGAGGGGGAAAGACAAGAATATCTAGCATCATGATAATAGCATTAATTAACAACAAAGAAAGCTAGAAAAATAAAGAGTATAAGGGAATTTACGTGGTAAACTAATGCGATCTATGTCCATGAGTAGGGAGAGAGAATTCTTATTTCTTAAAAAAAAAATGATATGGAGATGCCTATAAAACCCTAGAAACACCTTATATACATATATATATATATTATATATAAAACTCAACACAAGGGGTCGAACCGTATACAATAATCTATATTATTTGTTATGTGTATTATATAATAAATATGTCATACATATAAAAAATATATATATTTAAGGTTGGTTCATAAAAATATTCAAGTCACTCAATAATTCTCCACCTTCACTTGAATTTCTCGTCATTAGAATTAAGAATAACTCCCCATCATCTATGCACTAAAAGGCATCAAGCTATCCAATGCTCACCAAGTCTAAGCTATGCTTCAACTTCTTTACAAATAGTGGCTTTGTCTATATATTTGTTGGATTATTTGTTGCAGCTAGGGGTGAGCAGAGAAATTAAGTAAATTGCAAATCGAATCAAATTGAAATTAAGGTTTTTTTTCTAATGATTCAAATTATGGTTTGGATTGACTATTCCTAAATGGATTATAGTTCGATTCAGTTTATAATCCAAACCACATGTTGAATATAAACCAAATCACTTTGAAAAAATAAAATAGATAAATTAACTAAATACTAAAGAGTAAAATGATAGAGTCCAAACCAAGTAATATAACCCTATTCCTAATTTCTACCATATCTACTTATCTTGTGGTTTCTCAATCACTCAATCTATGCATTCACAAATTTCGCCATTCTCTTCTCTTCATCATATTCATTTTTTAATTTTCTCTCTATTTTAATCATCAATTGTAAGACTAACGACTCATACTATGCTTGAAGGTGGGGAATTTTTATTTTGTATTTATCTTTTTTTTTTATTCTTTGGATTTATTGGAAAATTTGGAAAATTTTTGTGATAATTCATCCTCAAGATTCATGAATTGAGTCAAACAATATGGAAGACTAAAAATTTAAGAGAAAATTATTGTCTATGTTGAAAACCATAAGTTTTAAATTATTAGTGTGATTTAAGTAGGTGCATAGAAAACTATGAGACCAAAAGGAAAATTGTTGTCTGGTTGTGAATTTTCCTACCTTACTCGATGAAGGAGACTAAAAATCTAATAATGTTAGCCTTTTACGAGAGCTATTTGAATGAAAAATTGTTGGCTAGAAGTTTATTTTTTTATGAATTGTTGCAAGTATGGATTTACTAAAAGAAAGAAAAAAAAATCTACATCATAGAAAAAAGTTTTTTCTTTTTAATTATAATTTTCATATAATACAAAATCCAGACAAACCAAATCGGCCCGTGCCCACCCTTAGCTGCGACTATCATCTCGACAAAAAACATCTATCCTTAGTGACATCCGAATAAAGTTTAACTAGACACGTCAATATGCTTTGATCTTTCATGATAAACTAGATTCTTTGCCAAGTTCAATATACTAAAACTATTACAACAAATGATAGGTCTATTAACAAGATCGTTCAACCACATACCTTCCTTAGCCCCTTCTATCAATGACATGTACTCAGCTTTAAAGGTAGATAAAGCGATAGATTATAGTGTTGCATTACAACTAATAGCACATCTATAGAGAAAGAAGATATAACATGTCAAAAACTTCTTTTTATAATGTCTCAACTATAGTTGGAATCTATATAGCCAATAAGGCAACTATTAAGACCATTAGAACCATAGACCTAGGAAATATTACTCGTGCTTTTTAAGTATCGCATAATCTATTTACCTACCCCACAATGAGCTTTCTTAGGATTACTCATAAACCTACTCACCATACTAATAGCATGGGCTAAATCTAGCCTAGTGCATTTCATGGCGTACATGAAGTTCCCAAGTGCACTTGAGTAAGGAACTTTACTCATGTGATCTCTTTCTTCATCTATACATGGTAATGCCTACTATCAAGTTTAAAGTGTGCTACCAAAGAAGTACTTACTGACTTAGATTGTGTTATGTAAAAATAGTACAACAACTTTTCAAAGTACTTCTATTAAGACACATATAACAGGCCGGTCCTTTTGTCTCTCCAAATCTTCATGCTTAAAGTTTTCTTGGTTGCACTCAAATCCTTCATCTCAAACTCACTGCTTAATAAAAATTATAAACTATTATCTTCATCCTTATTATTAGTTGAAATTAACATGTCATCCATATATAAAAAACAAGATAAAAGAATCATTTGACGATTTTCTTGAGTAAATGCACTTATCAAACAGATTATGAACAAATTCATGAGAAACCATAAATGCATTAAATCTCTTGTGCAATTGCTTAGGAGATTGTTTTAACCCATGCAAAGATTTCTTTAGTAAACGACAAAGTATTTGTTTTTACAATCATGAAACCCCCCTTGGTTATGTCATATAGATATGTTCTTTTAAATTCCCATGTAAGAAGCAATTTTTATATTAAGTTAGTTTAATTCAAGATCAGATACACTTACCATGGCTAAAAGGACTCTTATAGTTTTATGCTTCACAACAGGTGAGAATACTTCGTAATAATCAATGACCCCCTTGTGTGAAAAACCTTTAGCCACAAGCGTTGCCTTAAACTAAGCTAGTTCAATCCCGAGAATACCTTCTTTTCTCTTAAACGCCCATTTGCATCCCACTAGTGTAACACCCTTTAGTTATGGTATAAGATCCGATGTTTTATTCTTTAAAAGAGATTGTATCTCCTCATTCATAGCAATCAACCATTCTAATACTTCTTTACTTTGTGTTGCCTCTTGCATAATACAATTAATCAATATATTAATTAATTGATCACAATATATTAGGTAATGGTTCATTAAAGATTTCTTTTGCTACTTGCTTTCTAATTTTTTTCATAACTATGCAACACTTCAAATTCTTTCTTCTCCTCTTCTTTCAAGTTTTTTAGCAATTTACTTCTCCTTTTAGTGCTATTGGATATTTAATTTCTTAATATTAAACTTGTGGGATAATATATATAATAGATAAAAGAAACTCTAGATTCAAAAGTTTCAATGGGAACCCTATATAACCAAGTTTTTACACCAATTGTTGTGTTGATAACAATAATTAACAAGAAAGAAAGTAAGAAAAATAAAGAACACAAGAAAATTTATGTGGTAAAATTAATATGGTCTACATCCATGAGCAAAGACAGAGAATTCTTATTCCTTAAGATGATTGATGTAGAGATGCTTATGAAACCCTAGAAACACCAGCATACATACACATAACCTAACAAAACGAGTCAAATTGTATACAATAATCTATATATATTTTTTATGGATCATATACTAAGGCTCTATTTCATTTGTTAGCATGCCGAGAGCATGTCATCATTTCGATTTAAACTATTTGTCAAGAAATAGATACAGATAAAAAATAGATATTTCATTCATAAATATATCAAATGGACCAGATAAGTATCAAATACATATTACATACAAATACAAATGAAAATCATACAATCCAAACAAGCTCTAAAGATACCATACGTATGAATATATATGATATGCTAGGTTATATTTTAGGTTGGTTCATAAAAAATTCAAGGCAATAAGCAATCTCTCTCTCTCTCTCTCTCTCTAGGCCACTGAATATTTGGCCATGTATATTTTGTTTACTTAGGTTTCATTTAGTTTTATGCACAAAATAAATGGAATCAAAACATTTCTTTGTATTATCTTTCATATGTTTTGGTGATTTGCTCACAAATCTTCAATAGAAGATTTTTTAATATCACCGCATGGCCGTTTTACCCTTTATAAGGACTTCAAAGTTCAAGCACTTTACTCCAAAGATAAGAGATCTAAGCGTATGTGGAGCAAATAAAAGAGAGTGTAAAAATACTCATGCATTAGATCTCTTCTTTGATATCTTCCACTTAATTTACGATTTATCTTCAACGTCTGCACCTTCTCTCTCTTTCTTCTCTTTTAAGGGTTAGAATTTTATGGAGAGTTGAAAAAAAAAAAAAAAAAAAAAAGACATCTTCTTTTGATTTCTATCTAAGTATTATATTCATTTTGAATTAATTGGCTTTTTTTTTTTGTTGATGTTTAATCTTTAGTTTGTGTGTTTTGCTCTTTATATTTTTTTTCTTGGGTAAATTACATTAAAAGAAGTCAACATTTGATGATAAGTTGATTTAAGGAATTAACGTTTTAAGTTATTTAAAAGAGAAATCAGCGTTTAAGGATAAATTCATTTAAGATATTAATTTTTCAAATAGTTAAAAAGAAGTATTAAGATTTTGCAAAGTGAGTCAAATAAGGTATTGATAATCGAAATATTGATATCTTAAATGAACTTTACCAAATATTAATATCATACCCTATCCCTAACAAGGCGATATGATGCCAGGGACACTGTAGCTCAGTTTGTGAAAGGTACTCCCTGCTAAAAGTAGATAGGGGAGACAAAAGGCTACGTCCCTGGTTTGACTCCCTTTGAGTGCTGCAGCGAAAGTCAATCACAGCCATAAAGAACAATGTCTTAGCAGTGCAAAGGCGTCTTTTTATGTCACACCCCGCTTGTAGTATGGTGGCGTGATGCCAAAGACGCTGGCCTTCCATTCCAGAGCTCCTTAAGGTAACTCTTTCAAGGAACTACTTAGGCGTTGCTCTTTATGGTCGTAATTGACTCTCGTTGCAGTGCTCAGAGTGAGTCGAACCCGAGACATAGTCTTTTGTCTGCCCCATCTACTTTTACTAGGGAGCACCTTTCACCAACTGAGCTAGAGTTTCCTTAAAGGGCTCTGGACGAGGACCAGCGTCCATAACATCACACTGCTGTGTTGCAGGCTGCCAGGTACATTGGCCCCACAGTGCACCCTCAGGCACAATCGAAGCATTACTCATGTATTGTTACGCAAAGATAGAATTGACTCCAGCTGCAGCTTCCAAGAGTCAAACTCCATACCTATGCGTTTTGTCTCCCCAATCCATTTTTAGCAAGGAACACCTTTCACTAGCTGAGCTGTAACAATACCTGAGTAGTGCTTCGATTGTGCCGAGGGTGTACTGGGAGGCCAGTATATTTAAAAAATCTGATTTTCTTAGAGATAAAAAAATAAGTATATTTATCGTGTATATCAACATTATCTTAGTCAAATTGGCTAACATTGTCATGCAACATGGTGTTTTTATCCAATATGATGGAGGTATTAATAGTGTGCATGAAAAGTTTTTTTAATTATTAAATTAATCAATTTCAAAGTTTAAGTATTTAATTATATATTTTGCTAAAATTCATATACCATTTGTGATATTTATACTAAAATATATTGGATATGCAGTAATTAATTAGAGTATTAAAAAATATTTATCTTTTCACAAACGCGTCATACTTGCATCATTGATTAGTTAATAAGTGGAATCGGGAAATTTCTATTATACCTAGGATATGCATCTAAATTAATATTAGCAATTTAAATATTCTTTCTTGTTTTTTGACGTTGTCGAAAAGTAGAATGCATCAAGCGAGCGCATCAAAATGTAAAAACAATAATCTTCCGCGTTCTTGTACATAGATTCCGGAAAAATGTCACGCTAAAGCTAAAGGTTAGGGGACATCCATACTGCTAATAAAAAAATTTGCTTCGAGAAAGGGAATCGGAAAGCTTAACCTCATATACCTTCTCAATATGAAAGCAGAAGTCCAACACGAATTGCTA
Source organism: Combretum micranthum (assembly GCA_024138025.1). Lineage (NCBI taxonomy): Eukaryota > Viridiplantae > Streptophyta > Magnoliopsida > Myrtales > Combretaceae > Combretum > Combretum micranthum. Next base: position 255,709 of record JAMXBD010000150.1, on the reverse strand, counting down.
GCTGGAAAAAAAAAATATTATAAAAAGGCTAGTTACTAAGAACCTCAGCTTACATGATACAAAAGTGCAATAATATTGATACACTTGGACATAGATGCTTCGGTTTCAATCTAAGAACCAAATGGAATCAGCCCGGACCAGAATCGCTTCATCGGTTCCAAAACAAGTTAAGGAATCATCGGTTTTCATTTTCCTAAGCGGTTTTATGGCACAGAATCAAGTAGAACCAATGGTTCGAACTTAGGATTACAAAATAGTCGACATACAAACAACTTCCACAAAGACAAAAACAAGTCATTGTTGAGAAAAAAGAGTTTTTTGTATGGAACTCTATATAAATCTAACAACTCACCTTTTCAAGTATATATATTTATTTCTTGTGTTATTAATAATATCATATTAAATATCATGGATAGGAAATAAATTTCACTATCCACATTAAAATAATTTAATATTTTATTTTTATTTACAATGATTTTTTCTTTCGATTTTCTTTTCTTTTTTTTTTTGCTTTTTTTTAATTTTTGTAAGAGGAATCACTTGAATCTTTGGTTCAAACTGGTTCTCCAACCAGTAGTTCACAATCTGTCAAGTTTGGCAGTCTGGGAGGAGAAGAATTTATAGGTATTTGATTGGTTTGGAATCAATCCGTGATGATTGTCCTTCGAGTAATGATATTAGTGTCATGGCTGTTTAGATATATAATATATATATATTTAAAAAGTAGGAAATGAAATTATTACTTTTAGAGCTTTAGAAATCAATTATACCTATAAGTAGTTTTAAAAATGTATTTACAATTTTGTTCCACACACACGCTTCTCGGCTATGTCTCTAATAAGGATGTAAGTATAAATAGGCAAGGTATGAGGCCTAGTATATGTTCTATCCTATAAGGTATAGTTTTTTTCGATTTCATACTTATAAGTTACTTGAGAACCCTAGAATCATTGTGCAACCTATACCTTATAAACCCTCCAAAATATAAGGTAACTCATGAAATCGGTAATTTTTTTTTCTCTGTTTTTTCTTATATTTTAAGTTCATATGATATGAAAAAATGTTGTGTGTATGCAAAACTTGTAAAACCTCTAACGAAACAGTTATGAAACTTATAGTAAACCTATTATATTAAAATTGTAATATTTTTAATAGTTATTATATCAAGTTTATGTGATATTAAAAAAGAAAAAAATTATGGAGTTTATGGACTAGAGGAAGAATAAAGAGAAACTAAAATTGTAAGAGAAATACACTTTTAGTATACTAAGGTTAGTAGTTACTAATGAAATATGAAAGAATAACAAGAAATAAATCGAAAGCTTAACTAGAAGAGAAATAGGAAAGAAGATAGCAATAAGGAAAATGTAAGAGGCAGCTCTAGGTATAATTGTTTAGGGTTTTTAACTTATGGGCTTCGGGTTGTTTTTTTTTTTTTTTTTTCAAACGTTAATTAAAAAAAATATATAGAACTTACTATTTTTTTTAACTTGAATAACTTACGAGCTATCTGACTCACTTATAGCTCTAATTTAGATTCTGGCTATGTAAGAATTCTTTAAGACTAGCTTTAGAAATAAGAAATTAGCATTTTCGTAAAACAATAAAATAAAATAAGAAGAAAAGTAGAATAAAAATAATCATTTTTTAAATGAAGGATAAATTTGATTTGACTGATTAAAAACCTTTTGATTTTCCAAAAATTTATTTTGGAACTTATTTTAAACTTTGAATTTCAAACCCCTAAGCTAAAGTCTCTTTTCCGAATTAAATCACTAATCGAAATTATAAGTGCTCCAAATATTCAATTTCAACTCAACCCCCCACATCTTTTTTCTAGCCTCAATAGGTGGCATCTCTGAAGGCAACCTTAATAGGGAGGTTTTTTTTTTTTTTTTTTTTAATGTAATCAGTAATTTGATGTCTTCTCCTTTTTTTTTTTTTTCTTTTGGTTTTTTCTGAAAATTATTCTTTGAGAAAAGCAATTTTAGAGTGAATACTTAAAGTGGTTTATTAGAATCTTAAAATAATAAAAGTTCTCAAAATAAAATCTAATTCATTAAAAACCTTGATTTTTCAAAAATTAATTTTGCAACTTATTTCAAACTCTGAAATCAAGTTGCTGATCTAGAGTCTTTTTGGATTGTCAGTATTTTATCATATCGATTTGGTATCGTTCAGTATTAGTTTAATTTTATTAGTTTATAGTAAAATTATCATTTTTTATTAGTATCATATTAGTATTGGTTTAGTATCAGTTCATTATCTATTTGATACCAAAACAATATCAAAACGATGAACTAAAAAGATCGCTAAAGTTTCTTCTTCGAATCAAACTGTAATTGGAGATAAAATTGTTCCACATATGCAGTTTTGGCTGTACTCTTTTTTCTGGCCTCGGTAGGTATGTGGCATCTCCAAAACCAACCTTTTTCAAAAGCATTTTATAAAACATAATCCACTCACCATTTAGAGACCTTTTATCATTTCTTTTAATTATTATTCCTCTTAGAACATAAATGTAATAAGGATTTTATGTGATCAATAATTAGGTTTCTTTTTTTTTTTTAATATATACTATCAGAACAGCCATTTTAGGATGAACATTTATATGCTTAAATATTTTAATTGAGATAAGGATGTGTCCATTTTACTTATAAAATTTCATTGTCTTTTTATATAGTCACCGATTTCTGGGATATATACAATAAAAGTGCCGGCATTTTCATATTTTTCTCTTTTTAGTATTTAAGTTTTGAACTTTTTTAGTTTGGTAACTCAACTTTTTAAATGTCAATTTCATTTCTTGTCTCATTTTTATACTTATGTCATTCAATATAGTGCATGTAAATCCTCCACAGCGAAAAAAAGTTATTTGTTTTTTTTCTATTATAATGGGTGAGGCAAAATCGAATCTGATATCTTTTATTTAAGAGATTAAGAGATACCACTAGATTATAAAGCATATATACAAGTTATTAGTTTAATACTCAAATAAATATGGAGTTAATGGAGGATTTGGTAAACTAGGATATTGAAACTATTATTTAATTGTCATGGTTCAATTTATCGCAAAAATGTAAAATAATTCTTCTGGATGCACACCATCTAAAAACATATTAGGACGTCGTGTACCATCAAATTATTGTAAAACGAGTATTAATATATTAGTATTATATTACAAAGCTACAAGAGGCATTGAACCTATAAATTAGTGTCAATACAATTAAACTATGACTCCATTGCAATTCTATGCTTTCATTGAATTTATGAACTGAAATTTTGCGGTTTGTAAATTTGCCCTATTAGCATTTTGTTTAGTACATTGGTTTTCGAATTTTACCTTTTTCTTTTCAATTCTACTTACTCACACTTTATGTCCAATATAGCTATAAGTTTTTTTTTTTTTCCTTTTTTTTAACACTATTTTATATTTTAATTTCTACGGTTTTCATGTTTATTTCTTTTGTCTTTTATTATAATCCCAGTAATGCTTCTAAGTATGGTGTTTTACATGAATATTGAAAAGAAGAAGTGGAAGTAGAATTCTTAAATTTTGTGACAATCTAGAATTCACATACATATCTTAACTTTTTTTTTTTTGCCATACCAAAATTATTGTTTTGAGAAAATTTCACGATCTTGTACTTTCGTAAATTATTAAACGACTCGTATTTATATTTAATTGCTATCGAACTACAACAATATATTTATAATAATTTTATAATTAATTCAATAGCAAAATAATGAGTTTAACAGTTCCATCACCATTATTGTGGTGGTTATCCATGTGATCATCATCATCATTATTTTTTTAAGAGTTGAACAAACGAGGTACTTATATTCTCGTAACCATAGCCTTTAATTAGCATTTGCACGAATTAAAAGTACTAAATGATTTTTACTTTGGGATAATAACAAAAATGGTATATGAACTTTCGCAAGAAGAATAATTACTTGAAGATTTGTTTTGAATAAAGCTTTTCTTAACTTTTTTCATATAAAGTTTTGTTTTGATAATTATTGTACTTAAACAAACATTTCGTGGACTTTTTTCAACCTTATTTCACTTGCTTCAAGAATTAAAAAAAATCAATGAAAACTTTATTTAGATTAAAATTAAATTTCAGTTATGAAAAATATCAACAAAAATTTTATTTATACACCAAATATTCAAAATCAAACTAAATACCTAATTATTCTTTTTGTGAAAGTTCAGTACCATTTTCTTCTAACCCTTTACTTTCATTATTTACGTGGATAAGATATAGCGTCAAGTAGATAATTGGAAACTTCAGCTCATAATATAAGAATTGATGGAACGACTCTGAAATAAGATCTGCGAGTTCAACTTTATGTGGATTCTTCCAAAGGCAACATTTCAGGGAAAAAAAAAAAAAAAGAACTTAATGGTCGAAAAAGGGGGGAAAAAACATTTTAGAAAACTTTGTTTTGCTGTTCTTATGTTATGGCTATGATTTATACAAATGATATCTTGAAAGATATATATATATATATATATGTGTGTGTATGAAAATATTTTTTTAAGTGCCACCAACATTCAAAAAGTTATTTGTTGGTAGACTATAGTTTTGAGATTCTTTAAAAGATTATTGTAAATTTTATTGTCGAGGGAAAATAAAGAGAGGTAAATAGTACTTAAAGGATTATAAAGAATATATACCTATTAATACATTTTCCTTAACTTGATTTTGTCGACCAACAAAGAAAAATGAAAAATTTTTGCCATGAAGAAATACGTATATAAATTGTTGTTAGTTGATTATTTCCACTAAAGGACATGTTTTGGGTTATTTGAGTAACTCAACCGTTCAGTAGCACAAAATTTTCTTCTTATGATTTTAATAAGATTTTTACATAGTTATTACAATAATAAAAATTATACATTATTCGGTAGCAAGAACAAGAATAAAACATAATTGATAAGGAAGTTTGGTTTTGGTAGAAATTGTCCTTCAATAATGCTGGAACTTTATCATTTCTCTTAGCTTCATTCATGGTTAATACTTACAATAGTATTTCTATTCATTTTCAACACCATTCAAATGTTTTTTTTTTATTATTATATCAATAATCATCTTGGTTGTGTAAATTTATATTGTAACTTTTCCCCTATTTTAACAATTTTCATCTCAACATGTTTAACTTTTGCACATATAACATGCAACAACATTTGCTAATGATTCACAAAACTTTAATTAAGGTGTATTAATGGTTATTTTCTGTCCAAACCTAAAGCAGTCCTATTAAGCCCGAGGGAAAAGAGACTATTATCCCACCTAAAGGCATGACTTCTCTCCCACTTTCTGCACTTAATGGAATGCCATGCTTAACTACTTATGCCCTAGCATGTAGGAGCATGTTCAAAAAATTTTTATGCTTAAACCTCCTCAGTGACATTTAATATTAACTAGAAACATACTCTGACTAAAACCCCAAGTGTACTCCATAAGTAGAATACTACACGATATAATAGAGTTATCTTATTACCCCTATTGCTAGCTTTTATTTTATGCTTTCTTTTTTATTACAAATTCAACGTTGATAACCTAATGAAGTAAGTACATTTTACTTGGCCATAGAAGAAAGCTATTGCAATTTGGGTAGGAAAAATATTACAAATCCAATCTTGTTTCAATATAGCATGGTACTTAGTTGATCACATTTCACTTTCTAAAAGCTTTAGCAAATTCAAATCCATGCATATGTAGTGACATTGTTGTGAAGAATCGAAATGTATTTAAAGTTAACGATATCTCACATGTTAGTGTTTAACATGTTGTGATTTTATTGGTTCCCTCCTTAAATATGGTTTTGAGGCACCCATTGCAGGTGTCCTAGGTACTAGTTAAAGGTGCAAAGAAGATATTTTCAAGGATAATCATGGGTTTAGGTAGAAAAAGTGCAAGGAAACATGAAATAGAATTTTCCATTGTAAATTAGTAGGCACTAAGAGATATGTTGTTAACTAATTTTCATATTTTTATGTTCACAGACTTTTAATGAATTAGATTTTGTTACACGTTGAGCTATTCATATAAGGAATAAGGTTATGCTTTGTTTATTTAAAATTTAAGATAGACGGCTTGGTAAAAGAAGTTCAGTGATTGGTGGTTTGTCATGGATCTATGTATTATTCTTGTATTTGATTGTGGAATGAGATTGAATTTTCATGTTTTCATTAGCTCATTAATTTTCATTAAATTTTTTCTTGTGCTTATTTATTTTACTAGCAAATCAATTATCTTTAGGGTTAATTGACATATATTAATTGAATTATGTGAAATTTGTATGAAGAGTTGGGTTTTTAGTAGGATAGCAAGTTGTATTATTACATTGGATTCACATTTTAATGTTGATAAATATTGTTTAAATGGTAGAAGAGAAAAAATAAAATAAAATAAGGGAAGAATAAAAAATAAATATGTGAGATTCTTATTCCTCATTGTCACGTGACTGTGGTTACTACTTGTAAAGACTAAAGTTAGACAACTTTAGCTATGACATGACATGACATTGTGCATTAGTGTCATAGGATTATTGAACCCAAATTTTGTCTTGTGGCTTTCCTTTATTCCCATACCTATAACTTGGTCGTGCCATACAATGATACCCAAAAGTGGTAAGACCTATCCATATTCCATGGAGGGGGACCATTCTCTCTCCCTCCTCCGTCACTCAAAACTAAATGGAGTTTCCTTATTTCTTTTTTAATCACAGCAATTCCAAATTCTCAAGTATGTTAATGGCTAAAACATCAAATAGAGCATAATAATTTTTCATAAAAACAAAAAAAAATGAATTTATTTTAAAATGATATCTGTTTTTTTTTTTTTTTTTTTTTTATGTTTGGCAAATGTTAGTGGCTATATCTTTTAACCAATATCAGAACTACAATAGTGATCTAATCTATGACGAGTGTTATTTATTATGAAAATGATTATAGAAATAACTTCCTCACTTTATAATAATAAAGCATTTTTCTCACTTTCCCTTGATATGTCTTATCATTTCTAACAACAATCATTAACCGTTCACTATTAGTGTCGTTATGCTACTGATTTTGACAATTGTAAAGATCATATAACACATCCTAACAAAATTTTCTCTTTTAGAATAAATTCTTGGTGGCATCTCAAAAAGAACCACTAAGGTCGTTTCATAACTATTTCAATGGCAATACCCTATCCACTTATAGTTGGCCATATTGATGTTTTCATAATGGCAGTTCACATCGAAAATGTTGCTAACAACTAGATAAGTACATTTTTCATGTACATTTTGGCAAAAGAATCTACTATACAAACTTGATGGAGTAATATGTTTATAGATCAATAATCATGTAGCATTCTTTAGTATAACTAATGGAAGATACTTGAAAAATCTTTCAATGAGTGGGTATATTTGACCTTAATTGACCCACTTCTCTAAATATTATTACTCAAATAAACTTACCTCCAAATGTTGTGGCCTTCCGATGTAATTTACCTCAAAAAAATGAGTGAAATTCATAAAAGCATGGGTAAGAATCTAAATGCAGCATTTGTATCAAAAAAATCTACAGAAGACATCTTAGTGATAGAAAAGAAAGAAGGAATAAGTTATATTGTAATCATTGCAAAAGAAATTGTCATACTAGAGACAACTGTTTCGAAATTGTGGGAAGGGAATCGATTTTGTTCCAAAGTTGCTGCATAGATTGAAATTATCAACACGCCTATCGATTTACCACAACTTGGATTTGTTAATGCTAGGGCTACAAGCGAGTCAGGCAACTTTCGAGCTACTTGAGTTCAACTCGATGCTACTCAAATTCGACTTGACTGTAACCAAATCGAGCACAAATTTGAGATACTCGAGTAGCTATTGAGTTCGAGTTTCAAAATACTTTATTTGAGTAGCTTGTGTTTCTTATAATTTTTATAAAAAATTTATTTGTGTTTTTCCCAATCGTAAAGAGTATTTTCCCTTTTTTTATCTTTTCTCTCTTCATACTTAATGGTCCGCATTTATTATATCTAAAACCATGTCAACTAAAAAGCATATTCTATTCCTGAATTCCAACTTTTTTTTAGTTTAATTGATTTTTACATGAATAATTGAGTCGAACATGAACTTATTGAATACTAATTTGAGTCAATTTTAAGCTTAGAAAACAAAGCTCAATGGAGTTTAAGCCCGATCTCTAAATTTTTCATTCAAGTCAGGTTCCAATTTGGTATTGTATCGCCTCAACTCGACTTGTTTATAACCCTAATTATTGCTAAGAATTTTGTTTTTATTTCATGACCTATTAATAGGTAATGAAAGCTATGAAGGAGAATCAAATGTCAAGTGGACATTTAGAGGAGAGTATGGTGAACTTTCCAGTAATACTCTCGCTTTAGCATCTAATTTTGATAGCACATTGAGTAGATGGATTGTGGATACAAGTGATTCAGACCATATAACTCCTTATCTTGAACTTTTACACATTAAATGAACTCTAAAACATTATTTGTAACAGCCCTACCCTAAGCATATAGGGTGTGACAATTATGCCGCATATATTACCTCCAAGCAATATGTGTGCAAGACACTCCGTTATTGAGTGAGTTGCTAATTAAGTTTTAATATGAGAAATCATTATTAATTTTTATAAAAATTTTGACAAATTCGTATTTGTTTATCCATGGTTCGGGTTTATCAAAATCAATAAATTTAACTTGTTTAGAAAATAAGTATCACAAATATTCATTTATGAATATTTCCCATAGGGCCCATAAAATGATCCAAACACCACCCATAATTAATTAAAATTCAAATAAATAGCCGAAAATTAATTGGAAAATTAAACAAGAAGATGAACAAAATTAATTAGTGGGTTAGGGTAAAATAGAATCTAAAGATAAATAAGTAATAGAACTAGGTCAGAAAATTTGTTAAAGAAAAGCTTAATACAAGTGGACAATTGAGATTATGCCATATGGCACTCTAGGAAGAGACCTAGAAACCTTAGACCCTAGCCTCATAAACAATCTTATATTTTTCTATCATTCCCCTTTAGGAAGCCTACTACTATCCTAAGGAAGAAACCCTAAACCCTAACCTTGATTTAAATGTTAAATAAGTGAGATTAAGGAATGATTAGCAATAATCAATTGAGGTTACCCATTCATGATAGGAAACGCGGACAATGAAAATACACTAGGAGAAGGAGAAGCACATGAAACTTAGGGAAATTCATAAGTATCAACTCTTAGTATTATGAATGTGTGATTAGGAGTAAATGAAAGAAGTTTGGTAATGTTAAAGAGGAGAACAAACATGCTTGAAGTTGAAATCTTGCTACAGACTAGCTATGAGAAGAAGTGAATATTGCTAGGTGTCTAAAATTATAGATAAGACAATGGAATAAGCAGGAAGTGATGTTATTGCTATTAAAATAAGTTAAATTAATGATTTCACATGAAAAATTTTGGAAAATTCAAAGGAAGCATGATAACTTAGTAGTTGTGATCAAACATAGATGATTTAGACTTTGATCTTGGACTTATCATGTTTTAGCACATGGGGGATGATTATAGTTGTGTCTAGGCATAAATACGATCATCTAAAACCTTTAAGATCACTAGAATTTAACCCAAGAAGCATGTTCGGACAGAAATAACAAGTTGAATCATGAAATATACTAAACCCGAAAGAGCACGATAAGAACACGACGATGTGTTTCCAACTGTGCTTCCCTCAAGCACATATTGTAGAAGAAATGAGAAACCCAGAACAGTATGATGGGAACGTGATGCCATGTTTCCCCCCGTGCTTCCCATTAAGCTAAGAGAAATGCAATGACATGCAGTAAAGCATAGGAAGAATGCAGTGCCATGTTTCCCCTCACGCTTCCCTTTAGAGCCGCGAACAAGGAAAAAACATGGCTTACTTTTCTAGCCATGCTTTGAAAAATGAGGTAATGCATCCCCACATGCATTTGGCCATGCTTCCCCTTTTTCTTCCTCAATCCTTTTTCAAATTAGATAAAACTTGTTCCAATACCTTCCTTAGACTTAATTAAGCCTTTTAAGTATGATTTTAATATAGAATGACTAAGTCAATCAGCTTATATTTAATAAACAAAGCAAAGGATATGAAAATAGATAAACATAAACTGATTTCGTTTTCTATTGTAAACAGTTATTTGAGTCCTAGCTTGGGAATGGATATCAAACTCGGATTGACCAACAGTTACACAGTAATTGCATGTTGCTTGTTAGGATAGTTTTAATAACTGGACTGAGAATTTAAATTTGACTTAAATGACTATAGGTTACTTGGCTGCTTACTCCAGGAGTGCACCCATGGACTAAGTTGCAAGTCTAATCACAACTTCGAGATGATGTGGTAGTTTAGGCGCTTAGGCCCCTACGGATGAGTGGTTAGGCTTGGTGGTTTATTGATAGGGAAATTTCTAAGATTAGACGACTAACTAGAAGCAGGTACGAAGCTGTAATGACTTATGCGGTATTGTGAGACCTTGTATAAAGAGTTATAATGGACTATGCTCGTTAGTGGAAACCTATGAGGAAATGACCTGGACTAGACTATTTTCCTTATTTTCTTTTCGGTAAGTTCTAGGAACTTAGCAAATCCCCCTCTTCGGTGTGAGATCCACTAAAGGAATCTTACCCTTTTGTTGGGTGGGACTCATGAGTACTCTTATGCGTATTTGTATTTTTGGGACGCTAGGAATACTTAGTTATTGGTTTAAATTTAAGTGAACTTAAAGTGTGCTTGTTGCATTAGCCTAAGTGTGCATGGCATGCAGTATGTGTTTAATTACTATTGTACTGGGCTTCGCTGCTCACTTACCATTTCAAGTACTGATGAGGGCACATATGTGGATCTCCGCTATGATTCTATGGGTTTCGGGATCAAGGAGTATGGAGAGTGATTTTGATAAATTAAGACCTAAATGAAACTTCATAAAGACTTTTGAATGTTTTTCTTCTCTTTTAAGGATGATTGTAAACTTATAACTTTATTATCACTTCTAGGGCGATGCCAAACTTGTATTCGGGTTGAGCTTGGCTCCCCCCTTTTTATCATTATCTTGAATGTTTTGGACTTCAAAATTCTATTGTACTCTTTTCTTTAAAAGCACCTTTAAGCATGATGCTATAATGGTTTCTAGATTATTTATAAATCGTCTTTCGTCTCAATATGATTTTATTACAGAGCATAATCATGATTTCATAACTAAAATGTGATTAGAAACTCACCTAGATATCGAAAGCCTTGCATATGTCATTTGGAGGCGATTTATGTGGTGAAACAACCAGACACTTGAGCACCCTAATGGTTGAGGTTATTTCAACTCATCAAGAATTCAACTCAAATACAAACTTTTGGACTTAAAGGTCCACATTAAATTAAACAAAAGCATTTGATACTTAATTGATTACAGTCATCCAAGTTTATAAAACTCTTCCAGGAAAACTCATAAAACCTAAGTTTCTTACATCGCCATCTAATTGGGTCATCTCACGGATCTCTCATTCCCCATTAAATCACCAGTAGGACCTGAAAGGTTAATAAAATGAGCTGCAAAGCCTAATACACAGTAATACAAGCACACACCGGCAAGTCACACGCTCTTAATTTAATGCAGCAACCATAGTTTAGGATATATAATTTAAAGTCCACAAACAAGGTATCCCCAGCGTCGTAGATATACCAGTATACACATGAGTACTCATGACTCCTGTTACACAAAAGGGTTAGGGTTCCCTCAGTGGATCATGGATCAAAGAGAGAGACTTGATAAGTCTTTAGGACTTACCGGAAAAGAAAAGAAAGAAGTAGTCTTATACGGATCAATTTCACATAAACAGCCATCAATGAGCACAGTACATTGCAACTTTTTATGCAAGAGCCCATACCCCTACGTAACTCTGCTACAACTTCGCATTAGCTCCTAACTAGTCATCTAGTTTCAAAATATTTCCTATCAACTACCAACTTGTCATTCCCACACACTCCATAAGGAGTCCAGACACCTACAACTACCACATCATCTCGAAGTTGTGATCAGGCTCACAACCTAATCCAGGGGTGCCACTCCTAGAGTAAGTGGCCAAGCAACAACCAACAATCAATTTAGCCAATTTTAAATTCTTAGTCTGGTTATTAATATTATCCTACCAAGCAACATGCAATTACTACATACCTGTTGGTCGTTTCAAGCCTGTTATCTTTTCCAAACTCGATATCCAATATCTTGTTGTTGCAGCTGTAAAGGGTAATTTAAGACTTAAAACACCTCCAAAATCAATTTCTTTACTACCTCCATGATATACCAACATAACTATGTAAGTTTCATACTCACATAGCTGTAAAACACTTAAAAACACCTTGAAATCTCAAGCTCTTACCTTATTATGAATTTTGTTGTACCTTTAGTGGCTTCTCTCGTTTCATTTCCTCCATTTTCTAATCTCAAACTATCACCCAAGGATAACATAATCACAAAGGGAGCTTACTATGTTATAGAAAGAGCTAAAACTCAAGTTTAGTACACTTGTCTTTCTTGAGTTTTGGTATTACGAATTTTGAAACTCTTGGCTCCTTGGATGTTTATGTCTTCTTCATTATCTTGAGACAAGAAGGAGAAAACTAATCCTAATCTAATCTTACATTATACTAGCTTAAATATGGGCTAAAAGTGCTTAAAATATGGATTTTAGAGGCATCCTACCTTCTATGAATCTTACGGAGGTTTTAATAAAGAAGAAATGAAGGAAAGGAGAAGATGAGAGGGAGAAAATGAAGATGGGGCAGCCATCGAATGTTTTTTTCAAAATGAGAAAGGTTTAAGGTTTTGTTATTTTAATCTTATGATGCCACATGGCACAATCTAGGCCATCCATTTTCACATGTGCTAGAATTTGACAATTTGACAAGTTTAGGGCTTGTAATCCAATAAAGATGTAAAGTGTGGATTTAATTACTCTACTAAGTTTATTCCATCTACTTTATTTAAAATTTCAATTTTTAATTCACCTTGGTTTCCAATTAGCGCTAAAGTCATAATTTCACGAAAACAAAGTCTTACGTTGGATTGGTTGATTTTTATGTAAAATTTCCATCTAAAAAAACATTTCTAAATTATAATAATACTCCACTTTGTTATTGTTTTTTTTTTTTGAATTTTTCTAAACTTAGGCTTGCAGTTTGGTACTAATTTGGAAATTTTCAAAAAATCAGTAATTCAAATTCATATGTAACTTTAATTAGCTTCCACTCACTTTATTTGGTTTTTATTTTTTATGTTGGTGCCTGGATCATTTTATTACTAGAAATGTTACACTACATGATCATCTTATCCTTTATAATGTCATGTTTATGCCTAATTTCCACTTCAATATTTTATCCATAAGTTGTTTATTGTCCAAGCACAACCTTATATCTATATTTAACCTAGCTGTTTGCATATTTTACGACCATAATTGTAACATTCCTGTGGCAGTTGTTGAAGCAATTGTAGGGCTTTATGTGTAGAAATTTGAAAGCAAAGTGTCCTAGTTCTTGTATGTTTCATGATTCTTCAACTATGTTGAATGCTTGTACTATTGTGTTGGATAATAAAGTCTGCCCTAAGCTTTTCCAGAAGATATTAGGTCATATTTCTTAGACCTCTTTGTCACATTTAGTCGATACTTATGTTGGTAAAACTACCAAGTTTGTGTATAATACTTGCATGCTTGCTAAGTTTCACAATCTACCTTATAATTCGAGTTCCACTTGTTCATCTTGTCCCTTTGAATTATTACATATAGATATTTAGGGTCCTTACAATACACTGTCTATATCTAGAGACAAATTTTCCTTAACCATAGTTGATGATATGACACAATGTATTTGGACATCTTTGTTGAAACATAAGTCACAAACATTTTCTTTGATATCTACTTTCTTAGCCTTTTAAAAAAAAAATCATGAAACACCAAAAAATAAGAACAAATAATGGGTTAGAATTCATGCCCCATTAATGCCAAGCTTTATTCAACAAGCCAAACATTTTACATCAACGTTGTATATCCTATATTACTCAACAAAATGGCGTCATTGATCTTAGACATAGACAGTTACTCGATATGGCTAAAGCCTTGCAATTTCACGCTTATTTCCAAAACTATTTTAGGGAGAATGCATTCTTGCTACTATTACACTCAACCATAAAATGTCATCCCAATCATTAAATTGGCTTATACCCTTTCAATTGTTATACAACATACCTCCATCTTACCAAGAGCTTTGTGTGTTGGATTGCTTGTGCTATGCAGCAACCACCACTATTGATAAAGATAAATTTGATCCTAAAGGCAAATGTTATGTATTCTTTGATTATCCAAATGGACAAAAGGGTTATAAACTCTATGATTTGGACACACATAAAAAGTTTGTTGGTCGAGATGTTCGTTTTTATAAATACTGCTTTTCATTCCAGTTATCGTCCTTTCCCCATTCAACTTGAGACACACGAATTCCTTTATTCCTAGCTTCTATACCTCATGTGATGTCTTGATTGGTCATGATACACAACTTAGTTCCATACATGTTAGTATTCCCAATACACATTCTGATACACATCCTAATTCCAGGAAACTCCGTATCTTTTCTTGATCTAGAAAAACACCAACTAAGCTTAAGGACTTTATACGTGATGTTTGTCACAATGTTCTAGTAATTACTACTAATTTTCCTTTTCCTTTATTTTCTTCTACATCCTTTGCTTCGGCTAATGTTTGTAGTCCATGAACCTCAAAGCTATTGAGATGCTAAAGAAGATCCTAAGTGTTTGGATCCTATAGATAAGGAGCTTTTACTCTAGAATTCAATCATACTTTGGAGCTTACCACTTTGCCTCAAGGTAAGCAAGAAATTGGATGCAAAGGGTGTATAATATAAAGTATAAGCCTAATGGTAGCATTGAAAAGACAAAACATGTTTAGTTGTAAAGGGATACAACCATATTGAAGGCCTTGACTATACTTATACTTTCTTACCTATTGCCAAATTAACCAATGTTTGAATCTTGTTTACCATTATATCCATTAAAATTGCATGCACATCAATTAGATGCTAACAATGCATTTCTTCATGTTTACATTGATGAGGAGATTTACATGAAATCACCTGAAGGATATAGTATTTCGCTTAGCCAAGTTTGTAAGTTGAAACGTTCCATGTAGGGCCTTAAGTAGGCCTCAAGACAATAGAGCAAAGAGCTCACACGTCATTTGATTACTCATAGTTTTATTCAATCCAAAAAAGATTATGGGCTTTCACCAAGATGACTTCAAATGGATTCTTAGCTGTGCTTGTATATGTTGGTAATGTGTTAATGGTTGGTGATGATTTCTCTACTGTTATACCTCTTAATCTTCCCTTGATAAAGATTTTATGATTAAAGATCTTAGTGAATCTCGATTTTTCTTAGGTATTGAAGTTTATCGTACTTCTAGTGTTTTGTTGTTGAATGAACATAAATTTGCTTTGAAGATATTAAATGATGCAGGTTTTGCTAGCCTAAAACCAGTATTTACTCCTTTTCCTACACATTTACAATTAGACCTTACCACAAGTGAATTATTGTTTGATCCTTCTATATAGGTAGGCATGGTAGGACATTTGCTATACTTAACGATTACTAGGCAAGACTTGTCTTTTGTCATCCAACAGCTAAGTCAATCTGTATCTTAGCTTAGGTGACCACATTTGATTACAGCTTTTCATGCCTTAGCTACCAGAAAGGCATTATTATTATAGGGTTATTTTATCTAGATACATCTAATTTATACTTGCATGGATTCTCTAATGCAAATTAGGGAGCTTCGCATGTTGATAGAAAATCATTGACTGAATTTTGTGTCATTGTTGGTTCTTCTTTATATCATGGAAAGCAAAGAAACAAATCATTGTTTCATGTCTATAGTTGAGGTAGAGTGTAGAAGCATTGCTTCTATACTAAATAATTGCTTTAAGTTTCATGCGTCCTTTGTGATTTATGTGTGTCTATTTCTCTTACTATTATACTATACATAGATAGCAAATCTACCAAACAAGTTGTTGACAATCCTTGATTCATGCTCAAACTAAACACACTAAGATTGATGTACATTTTATAAGAAATCACATTGCTTCTAGTTTCCTATTAGTTGAGTTTGTTCCTTACTATTTATTAGTACATAACTTGCCGATTGTATGGCAAAATCAATCCCTTTCCAGCAACTACATAACATGTATTCCAAGTTGGGACTTTTCACAAGTCTAACTTGAGGAGGAAGGTGGGGTAATGTAAGTCCTTATATTATTTACACACATGCCCTATAAATACACACGTGATAGTTAGCTACTGTATGAGTTGTACTTATAAATTTCTCTAATTAATTCATAACAATTGGAAGGATGAACAATATAACAGTGCTTTGTTTTCTCTAGCTTTTGTTCGACACTTTCAATCTAATTTTCTATTGATTTCTACATTGTTTGTAGGTTTATTTTCTTCTTAGTCAAGTGGTTGTTCATAAAAACCTAACTTATGGCCACTCGTACTAACCTTGTATCATATACCCTATAAAACCTTTAAGGTAGAAGATATCCTATGTACCCACCTTGTAACATTATTTTATTTTCATATATTCATTACAAATAATATGTAAAAAGGAATTTAAAAGTGATTTGTTAATATTACATGCTCCGCTATATGCAACATCTATTTATATATAAAAATTGAAAACTTATAACAAATACTTATAAAACTTATTTACGTGATATTAAATAAAATTGTAGAACGTGCTGCAAATTCCAAAATTATAAATTTTGGAGCTACTTGTGTATTAATTAGTCTTGGATGATAAATAAAATTTCTATATAGTTTGGGAGTTTAAGTACATACATGCAACTATAGTTCTTTTAAAATAAAAAATAACAAGTTCTTCCAATATAAACTAGTACAATTTCTTCTATAATGAAAGTTTTCAGAATCTTGAAAAAAAGTGGTCCCAAATTAAAAAATCAAGTATTATTATTTATTTCTTATATGTCAACATTATCTTATATAATATCTAATAGAACAGATAAATATAGAGTATAGGTTCCAAGGTAGATACAGGGTATGAAGACTTCATATCCATGTTCTATCTTATGAGAGAATGGTTCCAAAATATCTATACATCTACCCTATCATGTGACTTTTAATACTCATTCAAACCCTATTTGATTAAACAGGATATAGATAGATACTTTGTATGATAGGGTTACTTGCTAATCTCTAGTTTTTTTCATCTAATTTTCATTTAGAAATTTTCATATAAAGCATCTTGTGTTGCTTTTTCTTTCCACAGTCCCTTTTCTTTACCATTAATGGTCTGTATACATGTTACCTTTCAATCTTATAGCTATAGCATTAATGCAAAACAATCATAAAGACAAATTATATTGTTGACATGTATGGTTCAATGAGGTTACGTTCGTATTTCCAAATATATGTTATTTTGTTTTTCATTCCTAATATATTAATGTTATGACTGATTCAATAGAATAGGCTAAAAATGGAAAGGAACATCAGTGTTATTATATTTTATGATTAGGAACGTTTTTATATTGGAAGTTATTTTGTAATTATCAACAATTTCTTTAGTTAGAAAGAAAAGCAATAGAAGTTTGTTGTCTATCCTATATTTACATAAAATAAGTATTACTTATGATATAATTTTTCGAATCAAATACAGAAAATAGTTATTTTACAATAAAAAGAGTAATTGATAGTTTTATTTTAGTGAACCAAACACAATTTCTTTTAAAAAGAAATTTATTGAGAAAGCGAAAAGATGGACAAAATAAATAGTAGAGCTTCTATGAAGCTAAAAGAAGAATAAGTTTACATTTCCTTCTCTTTTACGATTTGATTAAATATGGTATTTTATTGATTCTCAATAACCAACACACCCCCTCCTCCACCTCGCTATGAGATATAAGATTCTAGTCTACTTTTAGCAATGGTTCATAGCTATGCAAATATTCTTTGCACTAGATGTTCAATAATTGATACATGAAATTTTTATTACTTGTGATAATTTGTTGAAGTAAAAATGATATTTTTTAATTAATAGCATTATGTTATAGAGGAACAAAAAAACATTTACTATAAATCATATTTCAATTGAAATGATGGATCGTTAATTATAGATAAGTATAAATTTGATATTGGGATTGATTACTGGAAGTGATAAGGTTAGAACAAAATTGCCATTTCATAGTAATGGAATACAATTAAAATTAGTTCTAAATAACTATTAATTACAAAATATAATTATTATTCATTTGTTTAATTTAAAAAATGATTTTGAAAAATAAATTTGAAATAATTGGTAAAAGTACAAATTTCACTAAATATTGTTGATGATTATTTTTTATTAGGTTATTTTAAGAAAAGAACAGCACATGAGGGCGCAGTTTTATTTACTTTCAAAGTAGGACAATATTTTTTTTCATTTTGCACAATTATTATTCTTTGTTGGTAGGGTGCAAAGTAAAACTAAATATGGGAATGATCATTTAATGAAGAAATAGGTAGAGCAAAGTGACAATTTCTCCAAACAAAGGTGCTATTAATTTTTAGGATAAATTATACTGAAGTTATAAACTTTTGGGTGTAAGTTCATATAAGGGCGTTTTGAGTGATTAAAAAAATGTATAAATATTTTGTAAAATAAATCAAATGAGGTATTAAGATTTTGCAGAGTTTATTTGAAGTATTAATGTTTGGATTAATTTTCAGTTAACTTTCTTTAATTTTTCTAAATGATCAATTATTGATCTTTGAATCACTTTGTAAAACGTTGAATTCCTAGTGATGTATTAAAAAGAATTACCTCTCAAACATTAATTCTTCTTTTTATTTGCTTAAAATGTTGATACGTTAAATAAACTTATCCTCAAATGTTGATAACTGTTAATGTAATTTCCCATTAATTTTTATTACCTATTTTTTGCATTTGGGTCATTAATATTTTTCTCCACTTATATTTTACAAAATTAGGATACCAATCAACTCTAGTAAAATTTTTTGTCCATTATTTACATGTATTAGGTTTTTGATGGTAGATCGAGATGGTTGGGTTTGAATGATTTTTCTAATTTTTTTAATTCAATTCTTTGTTGTATATGTTATTTTTTTTATTGTATTATGCACAGAGGGATAAATGTGATTTTGAGCTTTCAAGTCAAATAGCCTTATGTATTCAACTCTTCGGATCTAATTAAGAAAACATAACCCAAAACCCAAAAAATTTCATGTGTTATCAACGCCAAACTTTATAAATACTGAAGTACTCAACCCCATTCCAATGGTTTGGAAATTTTGACATTTTCCATCATGCTATCGAACTGCCATCTCAAAAAATTTAACACCCATTCTAGACAAAAGCACACCTCCTTTTAACATTAAGGGTAGACTTGATGCTTGATGACAAGTGTATTTGAGCTAATTGAGACTATTTACTATTCCTTTTATTATTCTCTCCTAATCATTTTTTTTACATGCCCTCTATGTACTCCTTTCAGGTCATATATAGTATGATACACACACATCACCTCCATGACCACTTATTTGGATTCGCACACCTACATTATGTTATTAAATATATTTAATATTATTATTTTATTAAATTGATTATTATTGACCAATTTGAAGCTGACATGTAACAATAAATGGAAATAAAATTTATAAGATACAATCAAATCAAATCAAAGTCTTATTTTTGGAAAAAAAAAAGAAAAACAAAATCCCTAATACATTCCTTTGTATCAATTAACCTACAATAATTCACAAACCCAAACCGGCTTATTAAGAACTTAAAGAAGAAAGAAAAAAGAAAAAATTCAAATAAATAAACAAATAAATATTGGGAATTAAACCATACATGTCCCTCATTTTCCTTTTTCTTTTTCTTTTTTTTTTGGCTTTTTTTTTTTTCTTTTTCTTTAAAGAACTCTTCATTGACATTTTTATTTACACTTTTCACCATGAATCATTCTACCACAATGTCCCTATCATGTCAGATTCAGTGTATCACATCATGATATCACAATGCACAAGTGAAAGTATAGGTACTGTACTAGTTATTGTATGCAGGGGTCTGAGCACAGCAAGCAGCAGTTGCCGCATGAAGAAGAATTCCTCTAAATATGAAAGGGCGATACATCCGTGTCCAAATCAAGCGAAATCAATAATTTATTAGCGCACACATGAAAGAAAGAGAAGTTAATGTTGTGGAAGAATTTGTTCACCAGAACGTACCAACTCATTTATTAAAGATCAGTCGAATAATTGACTTATTAATTCCCCAATAAAAACAGCTTTCGGGTACTTTTGTACAATTGTCCCCATGAAGGGTACTTGTATTTAATGACAGTCGGACCAACGGATGATATTGTAGTTTTAGCAAATTAAACCTTATCTTGTAATTTAGTCCTCTTCCGATTATATTTTTAAAGTTTTTATTAAGTTATTTTTTAATATTATTACTTGTAACTAATGTTTAATATAAAAAGAATATGATATTAAATCCAATTTAAACAAGTTCTATCCATTGCTTTGAAAATTGATAAAAACTGTGAAGATAATGTGAAAAGGATCAATTTCCTCTGTTATGATAAATAAATAAAAAAAAAAGGAGATAATGCTAGGAATGATATCTGAATATTAGTAAGATATATAATTAAATATCTAAAAAATTTTAAAATTGATCAATTTATATTAAAAAAACTTGATGAAGGTACTTTTGATATACACGAAAAGTTTTTTATGTATTAAATTAATTAATTTAAAATTTCAAATAGTAATAAATTAATCAATTTTAAAATTCAAGTACTAACTTGATCAATTTCAAGATTCAGTACTAATTATATATCTTATTAAAGTTTAGATATCATTCGTGATATTAATTTAAAAACAAATGATGATTTGGAAGTGAAAGATTTTATATTATGCAATGTTTCCTTACATGGCTAACCGATTTAATAAAAAAGTAAAAAAGATAGGACAGAAAATTTCAACGCCTTTAACATATGGGCTATTTTAGTTAGCCCGCTTAGAGAAGGTTACTCTTTTACACAAATTGCATCTTTTCAACTTTATTCTAGGCACGATGGTTTCAAAGAAACAATATCATAAATAGTATCAAATTTTTGACAAAATATTATAATAAGAGAAATTATATGGTTCCATCGTTAATTTTGGTGGGACCGGTCCTATCACTATCCAACCACTCACAAGATGATTAATTTACTATATTTATTATAAAATAGTTAATATTCTAATTACTATATTTATTTTAACAGTTAAATGATTAACTGGACAGTTCTGTCGATGGGACTATAGAAGCTTCTCATATAATGAAGTACCTAAACTTTGGAGATGATTAATTTAGTACCTAAACCTTAAAATTAATTACTTGAAAAAACTTTGAAATTGATCAATTTAGTACCCGAGAAAAGTTGATGAAGATATTGTTCGCTTATACGAAAAGTTCTTTCAAGTACTAAATTATTCAATATCAAAGTTTAGATACTAAATTGATCATTTTTAAACTTTAATACTAAATTGATCATTTTCAAACTTTAGGGGCCTAGTTGTATATTTTGACAAAGTTGAGGTACCATATTTATGACATTAACCCATTTTTAAATTACAAATCATAATTTCTTAAAAAGTTTTAAATTTTTCTTTGGTTCACTTTTAGAAAACTCGCTTCTCCATCTGTTAAGTTTTCTTGAAAAGTTTTGGTCTCGTTCATGATTTCCATATTCTACTTCCATTCAAGTAGATTAATCCGTTAGTTTTGATTGATAGCTAATCTTAAAAGTTAAGATGTTAAATTTTCCAAATCTAGTTTTATATTTTTAATTTGTTCTATCAAAGAACAATAATACCAATTTACTAAATCAACATTTAAAATCACTAACTTGTAAATGGAAGAAGGCACAACCATTAAATCTCACATTTACACGTTCACATCCATTATATTGGATTTTGAAATTATTGATGAAGATTAGCCCTCAAGTTGTTGTATTCATTGTCGCCTTCATACTCCAACTTTAGCGAAACCTTGCTTTTTGGAAAAATAAATGTAACTCTAGAAGATGCTATAAATCCACTCTCCTATCTAAACATCGTATTGAATGAGTTTTCTAGTAATACAAGAAAGGGGATAATCCAGCAAAATGATTGATTATGAGAAGTATGATGTAAGAGAGAGGCTCAAGTAGCGGCAAAGTAAGATAAAGGCTAAAGTTAAGGTCCCAATATAGAAATTTGACCTACAACTATTATCACAAGAAGGGGCACATTCAGTTCGGTTGCTTTAAGTTGAAAATCAATAAAAAATTGACAAGAAAGGAAAATCTACTGAGGCTAGCTAAAATACCCCAAACCTTTACCTAGTTAATTTAAAAATGCTTTAATTGAATAATATAATAGATAGTTAATTTTGAACATAATTAGATAATTTAAATAAATAAAATGAGTAGACATAGAGAAAGAAATAGCAATTTGATATAATTAAATTAGTAAATTTGTTAAATTGATATTTAAGATTTAAAATATTCTTTTAAATCCTCTATATGTCTCAATGAAAGATTCATTATTAATTAAACTTTTCATTTTCTTCAAATCTTTTATTGAGACGCCTTTTTCTTTGATTTCAATTCCTAAATCTCCAAATAAATATATTAAATATTTTTCAAACTCCTAAACCCTTAAACTTTAGCTATCTTTCATTTTGTAAAATCTTATTAGTTTTTAAATCAATTACTTGCTTTTAAATCAATTACTTGCTTAAAAATATCAATTTTAGACCCAAGCCAAATTAAATATCTGATTTTCATAAATTAAGCCTTTAAATTGTGTTTTAATATCAAGTTATAAATTTTTATTTTGTATGCTCTTACATTATTTTTAAATTAGTTTTGATACCGAAGATAATTATCAAAAAGGTTTAACTCAATATGCTATTTTGAAATATCTTTAATTTCTTTTCCTTTTTCCCAATCCTTATCTTCTCTCTCTCTCTCTCCTCTCTCTCTCTTCTTTTCTTCATTTTTTTGCTCTCTTTTCTCTCCTCTTTGTTTCCGTATCTTTCTTTTTTTTTTTCTCTTCTTCTTCTTCTCTTTTCTTCTTTAATTTCAACTCTCAAATCTCAATCCCAACAAGATTAAACAAGGGATCAAAATTAGAAGATAAGATAGGAAGTGGAAATCATGTTACAGGAAGCTCCAACAATAAAAAAAGAGAATTCAATTACATGTTCTTGCTAAAAAGCTAAGTCTAATATTTTTATATTTATTTTAATTATTATATATGCATGTATATGATGAATTGATATTAGATATATGTAGAGTTTATGATAACATGGATGAATGTTAGATATGTGGATTATGCATGGATGAATGAGGGTTTGATGAAGTGATTATAGATTTTTGATGAAGTAGAATGAGTATAGTAGTGTTAAAAGTGATAAAAATGGGTTTGTACACATGGTGTTTAAGTTGAAGTAGGATTTGTGAAAAGTGTTAAAAAATAAGAAAGAAAACAGAGAAAGTCGTAAGGGTCCATATATCCTGTCAAACGTCCCATTTGGAGGGGTTTCACTTTCAGATAATTTTTTTTTCAAAATCCTATGTCCAAACGGCCCCGTTTAAGGGGAGGGGGAGGAGGGTGTGTATAGAGCAAATGACCCATTTGGAAAGGTGTTTCACTTTCAGATCTTTTTTAGGTAAAATCCCTAGGTTGAAACGGCCTATTTGATTTCCCATGTAACGATATTGTTTTCTATTTTAATCATAACTTTTTCATCCAAATTCGAATTAAGGTATTCAAAATGATTTCCAAAGCTTAAAAAGAGATCTATAACTTTCATGTTTTAAGTTTAATTAACTTAGCTTCGTACTTGGATTAAATAATAAATTTTGAATCAATTTGATTAGGATTAAGTTAAAATGAGTTAAGAGTTAATAAATAACTTAAGTTAATGAATTGGAATAAACCATAAATAACATGGGGTATATATTGTTTTAAATATGTGTATGAATGTTTTTGTATATGAACGCTTTATTGATGCTTTTATAATAAGAGACTATAAATAAAGTGAAAAGAAATACTTTAACAGGCAAAAGAGAATTGTCTGTATTTTAGCGAGGTGATCTTCACAGCTGTAGTGGGGTTCATAATTAGTATCTAATCAAATAGAGTTTTAACAAAAGTTTGATACAAAATGTTTTAATAACCAATTATATTGAGTATAGTTTTTATGTATAAACTGAAGCTAGTTAGTAAATCTAAGTTTAATTAAGCTAAATGGATCTTTAATTTTTTTTTTCAAGAAATTGTTGACCCCCTCTCAAAAAGGAAATAAGCTCATTTGAGGTTATGTTAAGTAGTGGACACCATCTTTATAATTCACATGTGGTACAATCAGAAATGATATAAAAATGTATACAATAACTCGCATGGTGGTTGATAGGATAGGCATCCTAAAATGAATTAAAACTTAAACTCGGCTTAATAATTGATGAATGTTGGTTGTGCGTGTGCTATTGAATCCTGTCCAAGAAGTAATGACCTTGTCTCGGAGGGACATGGTAGTTTAGGTGCTTAATTAGGCCACACCTGTCATGATGCAATGACTTTCATAAGTGGCTCGGCCAGTAGCCGGTAGGACAAATGGTATCGGTGTAACGTATACTTAGACTCAGAAAGAAGTAATATGATATGGTTCACGTTTTATGGAGATGACTGAACTAGATGATGTTATGGACTGGGATATGTAGAGTTGTGTAACGGCTGTAAACCCTAGACGAAGCTATTTTCTTGTAACGTTAGCAAAAAATATAGGTATTCGAGCTACCTAAATCAACCACCTGAGTGTTGTATCATTACTCAAGACCCCGATTTTGGAGTCTAAGTACTCCAATGTTGATTTGTTTACTTTAATGAAAATATAATAATTGGTTGTTGTTGCTGCATTGCATTTAGTTAAGCTCGTGTGACATTCCATATGTGCCTGTGTTATTGTATGTTGAGTTTCGGCTCATTATTGTTGTTGTTCTTTTTCCAGGTATTGTGTTGAGAATGATGATGATATGTTGATAATGTTGATGATTGGATGATGATGATGCAGTACTATCATTGATTGAGTTGAAAATGATGATGTTGATGTTGGTAATGATGATGCTTGGTTCAAGTATTGGGCAATGTCGGATGAGTGAAGTGTGTTAGGACCGTGGATTTTCATTTTCATTTGTATTTGTTTTTTATTTTGTTTAAGAGCTGGATTTATATTTTATGTTTGCAATATTCTTTTAAGAGTTTAGTTGAGAAACCCATATGTTTTGTAATATTTATAATAGTTTTGTTTTTGGGAAAGTTGATCTACTCTTAAAAGTAGATTATAAAATTTTTTTGTATTGTTTATTAGAAAGTTCGTCTATTCCAGTAGGAGTAGAGAGGCCCCTATTTTGTAAAATGATGTTTTGTAAGGTTTATTTTGAAAGTTTAAATCCAGTTTCAAAGAGAATTTAATTACAGGATTTCATAATTTAAAAGCAAGTAGCAAATGTTCACAATAAACGTATCATTTTAAGAAGCCTGAGCATATAATACATAAAATATTATGCATGGCGATAATGCAATTTATTAAATTTACGGCGTTACTGAGTGGTATCAAAGCCAATGTTTATCTTGAACATTTCTCTTGCATAATAAGTTAAGTTGTGTTTTGAATTAATGAGTGGAGTGTGGGAAAAATTGGGAATTCAACATATTTGTCTGTTATTTTGTTATGTTTGATAAACCATTAGTTAATTGTTAATAAAACTAATTAATTACACTTAATTAATAATCTTTGTTTAATTTTTTTTGTTGATAATTGAAATGGAATTAACTGGAACAATGCATGATTTGTTGGGTATGCATGTTATGCTATGAGATTGCATGCCTTTGTATGTTGTATCTTTATTATTAATGTGTGTGTGTGTGTGTATTTTTTTTTCTTATGAAATGTTTCATTATGCAATATAATATGTGTGAATATCTTGCTATGTATATTATTTATGATATAATTGTGAATGTTATGTGATTATATGACTTCTATATGATATATGTTTTATATTATATTTTACTTAGTGATGCATATAAATTCCCCTATGAGAAGTTTTGTTATATAATAGGTAGTTGTGTTTTGCTATATGATATGTGTTTGTGTTTGTTATATGCTTTGCTTGTAATTTGTTTATAAGTATTACATGTATATGTTATATGTTATATTTTGTTTAATAATGTGAAGAAAATATAAACTTTATTATAAATGTTTTGTTTTGTAATATGTTTATAAGTGTTGTTATATGCGGTTGTTTATAGGAAATTAGATTTAACTGGGATAATTGAATGATATATATATAGGTGTGTTTTGTCTTATGGTATATGTATGTATGTTTTATGTGATATATGTGTATGTTTTGTTATGTATTTTGCTCAGGGTGTATTTGTTAGTGTTATATGTTGTATGTCTTATAAAGTGATTTATTATGTGATATATATGTGTGCTTTACATATGTTACATATAAATATTTAGTTATGCATTTTGCTTGTAATACGCTTGTCGATGGTATGTTTTGATGTTGCTTGTAAATAAACTTAACTCAAATTTGGCTAATAGTAAATAGGACACAAATAATTTAGAAATCAATAGGATTTGCCATCTTAAATGGTTCATTGGTTTTATATTGTTTTGCTAGCTTTTTTGGTTGGTTTTAAACAAATTATTTATCAAAAAATGAATACAGATGAAAAACAGATATTTTTAATTATAAACTAATTAAATAATATATATATATATATTAGATATAGATAAAATGACAATATGAATCAGATATAAATATCGATAATTGCTGACAATCCAAACAAATCGAGGCTAACTTTAGAAAGCAATATGTCCATAGTTTACGTATAAACAAATGGTGAACGTTAGTATTGGCAATTGCCATCGTGTATTATGTGGGTGCACTGAGAGCTTGGACTTGTCAATTGTCAAGATGATGTGTTGTTTCTTATTCCCTGGAAGCCCATCTCTACGACAAAAGATTTATGCAAATAACAACAAAAGATTTATGCAAATAACAGATTATTAATATAAAATAATTAATGACATATAAATATTAATAAAAAATTTTAATATAATTTTTTTTATAAAAGATCTATTCAGAGATATATTATATAAAATGATTAACGTAATATAATTAATGATATATAAATATCAATAGAAAAACTTTTAATATAAATAATTTTATAAAAATTATACATCATTTTTGCATTATTTTTTAAATATATCGGTTCCAACTCAGTGAGGCGCAGTGTATGCAACGTTTCTTTTTTCCCATTCCTTCTCTGCACAGAAAAAAATTTGCTGTCCTAGTTTGATGTCATCGTTGTGTCTTCACAAATAAATATCCGATACGTATCAAAAAATAATTTTTTTATTTTAAAGATATTTATATATTTTTAATTTATTAAACACGTATCGAATATCTATTAATAAAAACATAAAAAACACACCATATTGTAGACAGCAAACATATTTTCTCTACTCACTACATCAGCTATTAATACCGGTAGCTTTTTCTCACTTTCTCCGTACAAACTCAACTCTTCCCTTTGAGTCGTCATTGAGTAGTCATTTATACATAGCAGAAAAAGGGTTTCTACGCAATCAATTACCAGTGTCACTAACAGCAATTTTCAACGTGTTTCTTTCCACATTTTCAAATGTGAAAGTACTCTTTTTCAGTGGCCCTTTAGCTTTTTGGGTTCTTGTATAACTTTTTTTCCCCCCTCCTCCTTTTTTATTTTGTAATACTTTTATATAATTTAAGGCCTTTTTGGTTTATTATTTTGGTATTATTTTAGCTTCGTTTTAGTATCAAACAGATACAAATATTATACCAAAAAAAATAACAATTTTACTCATAAATTGATCAAACTAAATCAATATTAAATCAATATTAATATTGAATCGATGTCAAACTAATATTGATAAAAAAACTGACAATCTAAGATTTTATTGTGATTCTACAAACAATATAAATAATTATTGAAAAATTTGTTATGAAAAAAATATAAAAATAAAATGAAGAAATCCTTAAAAAAGAATTTTTTTTTTTTTTCAATATATTGATATGATATGTAAGAAATTGAAAGGTCTTCTAAGGGGGATGCTACTAGAGAATCCAATACAAAAAGGGATGGGCTAAAAGATAGGGTTTGTGAGAGAATCTCCAATACAGAATATGATTATAACATGGACAAGACTAAAGTCACTTCTAGTGTTTTTTTTTTTTTTTTTATAAACAATTTTACCCACTCTATAGCCTATATATAATACATATGTGCACCCTCCATAAACCCCAAGAAACCATCATCTCCTCAGTCCTCACACAATTTGTTCCAATAATCTCAACTAAAAGAGAAAAGAAAAAATTCCAAAAAAAAAAAAATTGTTCTCTCTCTTTTTTTTTCCAACCATGTCCGGTGTTTGGGTGTTTAAGAACGGGGTGGTTCGGCTAGTCGAAAACCCCGGTGCCGATGTGCAAGGCTCGAATATGCGGCGGAAGGCGCTAGTCCACACTCCCACAAATGAAGTGATCACATCTTACTTGGACCTAGAGAGGAAGCTTGTGCAACTTGGGTGGGAGAGATATTATGATGACCTAACCTACTTCAATTTCACAAGAGATATACGGTTGATCTCATTTCACTTCCTAAGGAATTCAACAAGCTCAAACCCATGCATATGTATGACATTGTCGTGAAGAATCGTAATGCTTTTGAAGTTAAGGACATGTGACAAACGTTGGTAATTGCCATCATGACATGCCATTCATGGTTTGTTTGGCTCCCTCCTAATAACACATAGTATTTGATGTCCTAATGATGAGTGTCCTGGTATTAGTTTGGATTCGAAAGATGAAACTTCCACATTTTCAAGAATAATTATCCTTTGTGGATGAGAATAAGCATGGAAATGTGGAATAGTTATCTTCTGGCGTTAACGACTTGGCAGGGGCAACCGTTGTTGACGTTTCTTAATGTTTTCGAATCCAATCATGTAAGATTTAATTAGAAAGCTTAGGTATGTTGGTTGTCGGTCTACTTATTATTATTATTGTCTTTATTATTCATGTAGGGAATATTAGGGTTGTGTTTCGATGACTAGTTAGAGTCTAAGAGATGGGTTGATTTAAGAATTTGAGTGTGGTTTGTCATGGTTATTCTGTATATCATTTTGTTGTATATGATTGTGGAATGAATTTGAATTTATGTGTTCTCACTAATTTATTTATTTTTTTTTTCTTTGCTTGTTCATGCTTAATTCACAAACAAGTCAACCATCAAATAAGGATTAATTGGTATATATTAAGGTTAAAAATCCTACCATCAACATGGGTTTTAATTTTTCAGAGAAGTTTTACGGTTCCATCAGTAAGACTATCTAATCAATCATCTAACCATTAAAATAAATATAGTAATTGAAATATTAATTATTTTAGTAATTCGATCATAGTTGAATATAATATGAACTGTTGGATAGTGATGAATTGATTCCATCAAAATTAATGACGAGATCATAAAATTTTCTTAGTTTTTATACTAGGGATGACAATTCATATTGATGGGTTTACATCTCATTATTTCATGTTGATGAGTTTGTGTTAGGCTCTATCTTTATTACAAAGATATATTGTTTATAAAGTAAATTTGGAAAAATTAAAACAAGAAAAATAAGAAAATCCAAATTCTATCTTTATAGCTTTTATTATGGTATTTGTAACCCATAAATCAAAGTGCAAAAATTCTCTTTTTTTTTTTAATCAAATCAAGTTTCAAGTACTGCTAAAGGGTACCAGTGAGTGAGGCGCTCTGATTCCTTGTCATGTAATGTAACTGAGGGTACTACTTGTAAAGACAGACAACTTCAGTCAGGACATGACATTGTGGATTGATGATCATAGGATTTTCTGAACCCAAATTTTGTCTTGTGGTGTTCCTTATTCCCATCCCTAAAACCTGGACATGCCATGTGGTGATACCAACTGGTCAGACCCATCCATATTCCATGAAGAGGGGACCATTCTCTTCCTCCCTCTCCCTCTCTATCTCTCTCTCTCTCTCTCTCTCACACACACAAATAGATGGAGTTTCCCTTTCCTTTTGTAAACCATAGCAATCCCAATTCCCAAAATGAGTATATTACTTAGCATAATTAAAGCATGATTTCTTATTTTGTTCATCAATTGGTAAATGTTATACAAAAGCTTATCATAATTAGCAGCTTTCAATCATCCAGGGACCAAAATTTTTGTTTAATCAACTCTTCACTGCTATATTATCCTTGTATTATTACCATCAATAGTTTGGCCATATTGAAATTTTCTTAACTGCAGTTCACAATCAACACAAGAATCTCAAATCATATAAAATGGAGATGTCTAAACAGCAAAGATAAATAAAGGAAAAAAATGGTAAATAGATGGTGATGGTGAAACTGTGAAAGTATATAGACTTATTAGAATATAACCTTTGCCTTTTTTTTTTTTTTTTTATGTGAAAGGGCCTTTTAGAGGTCCTGCAGAATAAAAATGATCATTCACAGAAAGGTGTTATTATTAGTGGATTTTTATTAAAAAAAAAAAATTCTAACATACAAGTCATCAAACAACTTTTTCCTCTCTCTCTCTCTAATAATTTATGTTTATAATGATTCTTGTAATAATATAAATGATCCTTAAAAACCTTTCTTCCTTTTTAAAGAATATCAGAGATAATATTATTGACAGGGTGTTAAATGGAATGGGTTACTAATATGCGGATGTGACGAGTTAATAAGGAGCCATACTGAAGTGCTAAGGATTAAACCTAGCCTTAGTGGCTAATAACAAATGACCGATCAATCATCTAAACCGCGGGACCTTCTATGATATAGACGGTACCGTATAGTCAACCATTAAAATAAAAATAATAATTAAAAATTAACTATTTTAGATATTTAATCATGATTAGATATGATGTAAGCCGATAATGACGGGACTAGTCCTATTAAAATTAATAACGGGATCATAAAATTACCCTAAGCCACCAAACCCAAGAGTTGCTGATTTCAGCTTCAAATTTGCCACCTTATATTAATATAACAAATCACTATTCATACTCTTCCATGATCTATAGGAGACTTTATTCTTATAGAATATTATATTAGATTAATCCTAAATTATTAGGATTACATAAAAATAATATTTTTTTTCTTAAACATATTGTGTACATTATATAGATTTAAAAATAAAAAAAAAAAAAGACAATAACAAATCTTAATACACAATAGAAAGAAAATTTAGATAAGGATTAAATAAAACCATGCACAAAATTCTTGAAAATTAGTACCTTCCTAGATGGCAAATCCATCAATGGCTAATGGAATTTTTTTTTTTTTAAAGCAAATACTAATGAAGTTTGGTCTGTTAAAATAAATGAGATTATTTGTGGAGATAACGAAAAGAACAAATATACATCCATTTTTTTAAACCCCAACAATACTTTGGAAATGTCAACATTTTGCAAAAAGATTAAGCCGCTTAATTATTATTAAATTTTAACGCACAGCTGGGCGTAGTGTGTACTTTGCTGAGCCTGCTAAGGACAAAGATGAACGCACAGGTGGGCGTAGTGTGTTTATGCTGAGCCTGTCAAGGACAAAGATGATCGATTCCGACATGATGCTAGAAGGAAAAATCCAAGATAAGGGCCACTTTTGCTCTTTAATGCTATTGGCTGTAAAAGTGTTTACAAGCTTATTATTGATTAATAACTTTTTATCACCTTTTTGCGTGCTCCCATCAAATATATCATTTTGAGAAATATCAATGGTCTAATTTATCAAACAAAGGAGGATAATGAAGTACGGCGGGACTTCTAAACTCCCTATTGCCTTAATATACATCCATATCTTGCCAGAGAGTCCTTAATACATAGATGAAAATTTGTTGTTCTGAGAATAATATTCTATTCTATTTTGATATATAAATAATTATCACGTGTTTATAGAGATATTTTTATTTGTTTGATTTATTTAACATAGAGCAAATGCTTATTTAATAGAACAGAATGAAAATACGATTTTTAAAAGATATAAAATATTATGTTATGGATGGAGAAGCATAAAGCAAAAAAAAAAAAAAGAGAAAAGGAAGAAAAAGGCATTGCTTTAGACTGCTTGCTACATGTAGCCACTGCGTTTAAGGCCCAAAGAAATTCTTTGAGCTCAAAATGTCAATTCTTTCTGCATCCCATAACACATTGGCCTTTGTCATCCTAATTTACTCTTCTTGAGTGTCCCATAAGTAATGCTAATAATTCTTATTCGGTGTATAAGCCTAAATAAGAAAGATAAAAAATGAATGGATCAGTCCGGCGGCCTGTGTTCCATGCTCAACAGGTTAAATTTCTCTAAATCACACTAGATATAGATTGAACTTCATATGCACTCTTACTTAAAATTTACAAGTCAATTCTAATCTAATAGTGAACTTAACCCACTATTATAAGATGACATATTTGCCTCGACGAATTGCATGTGTTAGGAATTAATAAGTTGCAAAACCTCAAAATTTGGACTTCTATTGTTTTTCCCCCTTTTGATAATTTGTAAAGTTTAAGTTTAACAATGGTGGACAATAAAGGTTAATATGCATTATCAAAAGTTAAAACTCTTTTACTACGTCTACTAAGTACTAAACATTACACAAAATATTTCCCTACGCTTATTTCATTTCAATATTTTGGTTATGTGTGTGTGTGTGTTTATATTTGTACCTTTTATATTGTAGAATTGACGCAGCGAGTTAGCGTGGATAAAACGAGAACACTCGACGAATGTATCTCAACTCACAAAATAATGTGAAATCTAGAGGAAATCCCCTCAAAGTGTATTTTCAATAATGATCATAAGTTGTTTTTTCAATTACAACCCTAGCACGACTATTTATAGTCTTGAAATAAAACCGAAAAGTAAATGCTAATTAAATGCTCTTTAATGCTAATAACTGCTCTTTCTGGATGTCTTCTTGGCTTCCAATCTCTCCAAGTAGGACATGGCCACCTCATCTACATCAAGAATGGTTAAATTTCACCTTATAAACTTGGTTTATAAGCAAATTCTTATTCAATGCAACACCAAAAAAAAAAAAAAATCTAATTTCATGTAGGTATCTCTCACACTTTTTAGAGTATCTTTATAAAATTGTCTTAATATAAGAAAGGTTTTAGTTAATTGTACATTTTAAGGTGAAAGTTCTAAATGATATCTTCTTCAGTTTTCGACTCATTAAATCATACAAGATTGGACACATTATCAGACATAGGATTTATACAATTTGAGCTTTGACTCTTAACTTTTACTTACAATTACATCTAATTCAAGAATTTATTCAAATGTGAACTTTTAGTGTGATTTTCAGGAAACTCATTTCATTTATGAAGTTATTTTGAAGTATTTTAAGGTTTGATCGTAGATAATTTTAGATTTAGTTACAAAGTTTGCAAATTTGACTATTTTTTCCAATGTGGGCAGATAAGATAGAATTTTGCTATTAGGTAGATGCAATTTGGTTCTGTTGGATTAGTTTGGTTTAATTGTCCTCCAAACCTAATCAAATAATAAGTTGTTGCTTGGATTTTTAATCACTGTCAACCTACACACTAGTAAAAATATTTACATGGGATGAGAAATTTAGAGGTAAATTTTGCCTCTCATTGGCCAAAATTATTTTTATGGCCAATGAGAAATGAAACTCACCTCTAACTAGAATATAGGGCTAAACTTGCCTCATATTTGACTAGAGGTGACAATCACTTCTTCGCTTTACTAAGTGGCGATTCTTGCCTCTATAAGCATAAGATGGCCAAGATTTCGTCTAATTTTAACCTTCTAAGGCGAATGGTTTTGCCTCTTTTTCCCAATTTATTACCAATGCTAACCTTATGTTTCGGTTTAGGAATTTTTGTAAACCATGTAACATTAATTTAATTGGGTTTAATTAATGAATTGATCCATAATTTTTTACATAAGACTATGTATTTGTATGACAAGCATTCTTATATATGTGTATATATATATGTATATAACATGAACTAAATTTTTATAATGATAACATGTATTTGCACAATATAAGAAGTCGGTTCAGTATTCACAAGGGGGAAGAAATTTCAGATTTCTAATAACGATTAAATTTATTTGTAAAGCTAACATGAAGTGTACATTTTTAATCAATATGTACAAACAACTTAAGAGATTATGGTCATAAAGTAAAATACATATATATATTAGTAAATGTAAAACCAAAATCTCTAAAAGTGCCATATTAAAAAAATTGAAAAAAAAAACGTTGCTATGTTTTCTCAAAACAATTTGGTTTTGTTTGTTCCTTTTCTTTGTTCACTTTGGATCAGCTTCGCATTGATTTGATTTCATTTAAAAATTAAGTAGATTTGATTCGTTTTTGTCTTTTCCTAATGGCAGCGTTAGGCATAACATAATATATGATTCAAAATGAGAATATTTAGATTTAGGGTTTTTTTTCTGTAGCTTTAGGACATTTGTTTTGGGGAAAACATTTTTCTTCAAACATTTTTTTTATTTGATGGAAAATGTCTGTTTAAGTGGAAAACATTCTCCCTCACAATGAAAATCTTAACAACTTTTAGAAGAATAATTTAAGTTTTTTAAAAGCGGAAGACATTTTTCGAACTACTATATATTTATAATAAGTAATATCTTATTTATATACAATACAATGTTATACATATAATTAATTTCAAATGTTAAAAAAAAAATTCTTATAATTTCACAAAGGATAAATATCAAATTTGATAACCCAACTTCACATAAAATTTTAATTTGATATATAAACTTTCAGGTGTCAAATTAAACTTTTGTGCCATTATAAGTACCAAGTTTGATACTTTTCTATTTTACAAATTACAACAAAACATATAAAAATGGTCGTTTCTTCAATAAAATATATTTTTATTTGATTAGAAAATTTTATTAAAACAGATAAGGCCAGGCCAACAGTTAGGTGTTCTAATGCTTGTACTTCGTCAAAAAGTACGCATAAAAATCATGGATGCCTTTTGGACGGGGCTCGAGGAAGAAGATAACCGAAAAGACAAGTTCGATTTGCAAATGCTCATATAAATTATTCTAAAACTCCAAATTTTTCGTATTTGGTTTGGCAAGATATGACTTATAAGCCATAAGTTGATATAAAAGATGAAAGAAGGTTAGGTTAGGAATTAATTAATTGTTGTCTTCCTTTTCTCGTACTAAGACTATGTCTGCATGACAGTCACCATTATGAGGGGCATCACATGGAGGATGACTTGGAAATCAATGTATTGGAACTTGGAGCATCAGTGGATGACCAGAGCTCATTTGTGGAGAGAACTTTCGATGTTTGACATTCGAACCCACGAATGACCAAACATCGGTCAGTGGTTCACTAGGCCACTAGGGTACTGGTTGGAAAATGGGAATCGAAGTGAAGGATTGGCCAATGACAAGATGCCAATTCCATGTTGAGCCGGATTTGAGACCATGAAAATTAAATTAAATAACATTGATGAATGACAGAATGTATCTATACTTTTTTAGGGTTGGCCACCTAAGATTTAGACTTTAAACTTTCAGTAATTAATTGTAAGAGTAAGAAAGATTCAAATATCAAATGTTGCATTTTCCACGTTAAGCTAAAGGGAACTAGTATAATTAATTTAAAATTTAAAACCAGAAATCATCTTAGCCTAGTTGCTTTAGAAACTAGAGTAGATGGTTTTCTAGAGGTGACCAAATCTTAAATTGAAGTACCAATCTTAAGGAGTTGAATAATAATGAGCATAGTTGTCAAAATCGTCATTTTACTTATATATTATGATTTTAAGAAGTCCATCCAAATTGACTCATACATACTATTGCTTTTTTTTTTTTTTTGTAAAATTCTACAATTTCAATTGTGTTTACACATTAACCTAGTAGAATCTTACTTTTTAACATATTTTATCGATTTTACTTATTTGAATCAATAGACTAAAATATAATAAATGCAACCATGTTTTTACAGGTTCATCAATAATTAGAATGATACATCTTTTTTATCGTATTGAATTTTTGTTTTCACATACTCTATTTACCTTTTTCTCTCCCTCTCCCTAACTCTATGTTCTACATTTATAGAATTTATTCAAGTCAAACTATAAGTATAAAGTTTACAGAAAAAACTTATTTATATCTTTTATATAATTAAAAATTCAAGATAAAAGTTGACAGTTAATTCCTCTTTCAATTCATAACTTTTTTCAAATAAAATAATAGAAAAGAATTTAATTTTGACTCTACTCTCTTTTTTTTATTTATGTTATCTTATGATTTAAGAGTTATTATAAAGAAGAGAACTCAATTTCTTTATTTTTTTTACATATATCATGTATTTTAAGGTTTTTACGACTTCTATAAACATAATTATGGTTTTTCAAAGTTATTTGATGTAAGTTATAAAAACTTATGTTTTTACGATTCGATTCTACGTTCTGATCTACAAACTCAATGATTCTATATAGAATGACGAGTTTGGTAACTTTGACAATGAGTATTTGTAATCTTGATCACAGCTAAGAGTGTTTGTTATAAACCTTAGTATGAAAAATGTGGATAATTTGTAAACTCATCTTAATGCAAATACACAAGTAAACTTATGAAGGGTGTTTTAACTCCTTTAAACTCTAGTTAGTTTAACATTCCCCAAACTTTAAT
Source organism: Combretum micranthum (assembly GCA_024138025.1). NCBI lineage: Eukaryota > Viridiplantae > Streptophyta > Magnoliopsida > Myrtales > Combretaceae > Combretum > Combretum micranthum. The sequence continues at coordinate 218,738 of JAMXBD010000150.1, read as the reverse complement.
CATAATTCATTCTTTTTTTACAGCAAAAACAAATGTCCATCAATGTTAACAATTTAAAAAACTATAAAAGGTACATTTTGTAAGTTTAAGGGAATATATTCAAATGCAGACAACTTCAAGGTTTGGCTTCGAACAAGGGACCACTACCAACAACTCCAAAACTGGAACCAAACTAAATGGTCAATTCCAAAACAGTTAAGGAAACGTTAGTTTCTCTCTCTCTCTCTCTTCTCTTGATGTGAGCTAATAGGAGGGTAGACTTTGCCCATTTCTAATGCATACTACACGGGTAAATAATGTCCCTTATCCTTATGGCTCAAGCAACAAGTTGTAGCTTTGTTTTGTTTTATTTAATTCTTTTTTTTTTTTTGGATGAACCTATTAGAACCATTGATTTTACCTCGTTCTAGGCTGGGGGCATCATTTTGAAGAAGACAAGGGGAGAGAGGAGAGAGAGCATTTAGGAATAGAAAAGCAATGATTCCGTGATTTTAGAATGGATCAAGAATCGATTTCCCAATTGTAGTTATGAACCCTTAATAATGTCTACCATATAGAGGTCAAATGTTTAGGAATATGTTTGAAATTTTTTTTTTTCAATAGGTTACTTTATAACAATCAAATACTTAAATTAGGTCAAGACCACCACCTAGTAGGTGATAGTAGGTATCCCTTAATCCATCATAGAAAGTAGGTTACGACTCATTTAAAGCCTCTCTCTTAAGGGTGACATTAGCAAATACCATTTGAAAGGGATTACTCATTTTATGAAGCAATACTCGGTTGGCTTCTATTAGTTAAGTAAGGATTGGCTTTCATATTTTCTTTCCTTTTCTTTTTCACCTTCTTTAACATTTATTTTTCAAATAACTTTACCATAGCATATGCTACATAAGTGCTACATGACATGCAGTATGGCAAGAAATCATTAAAATATGTTAGCTTAATACTGTATGGCCGATTTAGACTTTATTGCATGGTATTTTGAACTTTTAAGATGTGATAGCTACAAATGAAAGTTTTGGAGTTTGATTTTATTATTCTTAAAAGTATCACAACAAATTGTTTAAATTCATATGCTTGAGTAGAAATAATTAGTCCCTCTTATAAGATTATTGCATATTTGGTTTTTTTCCCACATATTTCCCACTCTACATGAGACTTTAACCTTTTGATTTGAGCTATGGACTAGATTGCCTAGACTAATATATTTCAACTTAAAACAAATTAAATAGCCTAGCCATTGACTTTCAAGCCTAAGTAATCCAAACTAGCTAACTTAAATCTTGATGAAACTACTAACCATTACCATTAAACCCATGCTAACCTAAGCATGACATTGAACCCATATAACCTAAACCACTCAATATGTCAAATTCCCTAACGAACGACCCGGCCATTACTATCGTACCTATAGGTGGTATTTAAACTATGTAAACTCATATAATCACAGTAACAAACATATGTCAAGCTACCACAAATAAATACGAGTAACAAACCTAGGTCTTATGAATCCATATTGCACTTAAATTAATCCATTAAATCGAGATTACGTATGGGTGGCATAAGCTAAGGCGAAGTTGCACTATAATCACATAAGTTGTAGTCCTATTAAGGTAACTCTTATGAATAAATAATTCCAATAAATGGTTACACACGGGTAACATGAGCTATATAGATGGTCTATACCATTGGTGATTCAAGAATAAGTAGTTCATTAACAAATTGAACCAAGATTGGTTATATAAAGTCAACTAAGTAAGGTGCATGGTCCATGTGAAGGGGTTGTTGAACTTAAGATATGATGAGGATTGCAGGCTAAGGCTTCAAAAGACTATTGGTATATTAGTATTTTAATATTCATTTCTAAGAGATCACTTATAATAATTAAATAAAACAATAACTATTGATTTTCTATTATATTTATTAAAAATTACAATTAATTTCTAACTCATTCCATGATTCCATCCAATTGTACCATTAAAACTTAGAGAGAGAGAGAGAAGTTAATACAAACACATAAAAGCAATACGTAATGGGGATGGCTTTTGTAAAACTTAAAAACATTCAAGTACCCTGTAGAGTATTGCAAAACCTGTTACATACCTTTTAGGGTTTTTTTACTCTATATCTAAAACTCAATCAATAAGAGTAATATGAAACCCAACACCTGACTCATCTTGCTAATCTATTATGCTAAACACTCATGTTATTTTTTATATTATAACAAAGATTTAAAAAAAAAAGTTATTCTTTGATAAATAATCACTATGAATCAAACTCGATAGAATTTGATCAATCCTTTTTTCATGTAGTTAAAATGTAAAGTTGAATCAAGAATCCTCTTTTTTTTATTATTATTATCAATTGAATCACTCTTTACGACTAAGGATTTTATTTTATCATCAATCTAATCATCTTTCACATTTTTCTCTCTTTTTCTTCTCAATGGAAAGATCTCTTTACTTGTATGACTTGGATGTACTCATATTTTTTGAAAAAGTAATTCAATGAGATGTGCTATGTACACATTGTATATTAGGTGGGGTAATGTTATATATAGTTTAGTTTTACATTTACGCTTTTATATATGCATTGTTCCATCATCATCATTAATTTTGGACTCTCGATGGGTTCTTATTTATTCCCAAAACCCGATCCAGCACTTCAAGGTTTTGTAAAAGAATACAAAATCTATCTTAAACTCCATAAGGAAATACTCTATAGGATAACTTTCGAATCAAATTGGTCAAATACTCTATAAGAACCTATACACTTGCATCTTTATTAGTCAGTTGTCAAGTAAGTGATCAAATCTAATTAAGGATTGAAATTTGCTACCTAAAAATGATGCCTTAATTATGTATATACTCATAATAATTTAACACATGGGTAATTAAATATCCTTATACAAGTATTTGTTGTCTAAACTACTAAATGTTTGACGTTGATGCATCAGTCTCTCCAAAACATAACGCTGCAGCTAGTTGGTGGGTGCATCAAAAAACGCGGATGAGAAATATTTGAGAATTTTCATCAGAATCATCCATTCTAGCTCCACGCTTGAGGCAAAAATTTAGAGTCTAGTAGATACTAAAATACTTCAAAATTTCCCAAAGTCAAAGCTTAATAATTGAGATAGACTCTTCAAAAGCTATCGGTTGGCTAAATATGCAAGACGTTTGTGCTAACTATTTGCCAAATTTATTACTTCTTAGAAGCAACTGATCCAGACAATCCGCTTGGTCTAATTGTGTTGGAAGCCTAGGGAAGCAAATGAAATACACGTTATATCACCTCGAGGGAATTCTCCATAAATTAGGACTTCCTGACATGATCCTTTTGGATGTTTTTGCTTCTTCACCAGCTCATATTAGACAACTCCTTAACCAGTCAAATTTCAAGTTGATAGCTCATATTGGACAAGCTAGAAGGACTTGGCCAAGAACTTACCTTTGTTGCTTGCATTTTAATGATATGCATTTAAAAAAGTTTAATCACTGTTAGTTAAAACTCAAGCTTAAAGGGATAAAGGAGAAAGAAAAGACTAGGATGGATATTCAGTCGTGTCATGGAAAAAGAGGGAACTTCTATAATTTGGGATAAGATATTATTACCCAAATTTGTAAATACTTAATCACAATTATCATTTGCTTTTTGTTAAACTAAATCACTGTAGAGAAAATTTTGTTGATATGAAACGACGAAAACAAATGTAATTTGGAATTTTATCGAGAAAAACCAAAATATCTAGTAAAACCCAAAAATAAAAATAAATATATAAAGGAAGGATAGAGTGAGTAACTGAGAAAATCGGCACCAGTAGTGAAAAAGGCCTCATAATTAGGTAAGCCCAGAGGCAACACTATCCCATCTCGTTTCGATCATCAAAACCCAAATATTCCATCGAGCTTTGTCATAGACAAACCCGAGATCAAATGCAACAAGTGTGATCCATAATCAGCTAAAAAGCCACCGTCAATGGGCTCAAGCTTTTTAATATTAAACAACTCTCAACTAAACTTAGAAGCCGCACTACCTCAACTGAACTTCATAACCACACTTTATGGCAGTGTTTCCAGATCGTTGAAGAAGTTGTACGAACTAAGTCAATCCGAAATTTATTTAAGTTCGGCTTGATATTTACTCAAATATGATTTAAGAATAGTCAAGTTGAACTCAAACTTGAGCTACTTAGATAGTTTATCAAGTCAAACTCAAACTTTATATGTATAGCAAGTTAGCGAGCTTAATCAAGTTGTATTGAGTTTTAGTCGAGTATTAATGTTAATTGAATTCGAGTTGATTTTAGGTATTAATATTATTTTAATTAAACTAAAAATATATTTTCTAATAAATTAAGTCTAAACGAGTTTAATCAAGTCAAGCTTAAGATTATATAGTGTTACTTCATACCAAACTCAGGATAAAAATCTTAAGCTTGATCAAATTCAGACCAAGTTCGAGGTTTGAAATTTCAAATCAAACTCCAATTCAAATTCAGCACTACACCGTTTTAATTTAACTCGTTACGGCCCTAATTGGACCTTTTCATTAAAGATAACTAGTTGGTGCAGTTGAATCCGTGGCATATAAAAAGCCAAATTATCAAGATCAGAATTAGGAGTAAGATTCCAAAAATGACCAACTTAATTTTCATGTTATTTATAAGCTTGAGCGTGATTATAGTAGGAGGTTTTAAAATAGAATATGTATATATAGGCTTTAATTGGATATTTGTTAACATCATCACTTCTTGCTTCTATCCGGAACCTATTTATTATTTATATGAATCCCTCGTTGTTTTGTCCACAGTTGTCCCTACACGACATTCCTTCGATGATATCAACCTCTAACACTTGCCGACCCTTTAATCGGTTATGTCAACAGAGGTAATTTTGATAAAACATGCAATTCCCTTGAGTTTCTCAGTTACCTTGTGAGACTGCATGTGCATTTGGCAGATAGGTCCACTTGTTTAGTTTCTATTGATAGCTTCTCATATATATTATTGCTCGTTCATTTTACTGTAATTGCAATTTCATTATAGTCTTATTCCTTACAAATAGCTATTACGTCGTTTAGTTCATTGAATAGTGATTCCACGATGAATCCCTATTACATAAAACATTAAATAGTCATTCTTTATTCAAACCTATGAATATCAATTCAATGCTGGAACTATCTTTTTTTTAATATACCATCATTTAAATAAAAAAATTAATAAAGAAAAATCCTATTACAGCTCTATTTCATTCCTCCGTAATAGAAATTCCATTACAACCTTTTTCATTCAGTAAAGTAAACGAGCCATTAGTCTACATGTAACAAATAGAACAGTTAGTTATAAAATTCACTTTTCATTCATTACTCAATACAGCATGTTATCATAGAACTTTTTCTTCTTCTTCGTTTAGACTTCAAGTACAATCAGTTCACATGGTATCAGAGCTTAGGCGCAGGTAATCTTTTCCTCTTTCACTTTTCTATAATCATGTGTTGTTGATTCTTCAAATTCTAGAATAGCTAATACACCGATTATGGATCCTCTTCATTTGTCAAGATCCGATAACTCTAATGTGGTGATCGGTACTATCTTGTTCAATGGAAACACCTAATTAGCTTGGAGTAGGTCTATTAGGATGGGCCTAGGAGCAAAACTTAAAATTGGATTTATAAACGAAACTATCTTGAGACTAGAAGCAAGTTTAACAAAGTTGATTAGGTGGGAAATGTGTGATCACATGGTTCATTGTTGGCTTATTAATTCGATGATACTTGAAATTGCACAAAATTTCATCTATATACTCAAAGTGCTAAACAGCTTTGGGATGAAATTAGTGAACAGTACGGGGTTACTAATGGTCCTCTAGTTTTCTAGTTAAAGCATAAGATTAGTAATTTGAAACAACTCAACCAAAGTGTTGGTGTATACTACGGAAAACTCAAAAGGCATTGGGATGAGTTACAACAATTTCATCCATATCCACAGTGTGTTTGTACTGGAGTTGTTGGCTATTCTTGTGGATTGAAATATAAGTTGGTTGATTTTAAGTCTCAAAGCAAACTTATGCAGTTCTTAATGGGTTTAAATGAAATATATGATGGAGTGCGTAATCAGATTTTATCAAAGGACCTAATGTTGTCTATTAATAAGGAGTTTCACTTAATATAAAAAATAAAAAAATAGCGACAGATCACTGCTAATTTCTCAACTGATGTAGAGATGTCAGCTTTTAATGCTAAGAGTCGAATAAGTGTTAATCAATATGATAAAAAAAGAGTCAAACGGAAATTGTAGTGCAAGTACTATAAAGGTGAAGGGCACACAACTAAAACTTTTTTTCAATTGATTGGATATCCCAAATGGTTTAAAGGAAAGAAGGTTTCTAAAGGTTGTAGGAGAGGGATTGCTACTACTTCTTTTGTGAATAGTTCAGGGATGTTGTCTTATGATAAAACTAGAAACTTGGTTCTCCAAATATCATATGTTGGTCACTCTAATCTAGATGGCTTTGTAACTCCTTTTGATCATCAAGTATCTAAGGTAGCTTTGTCTAAAGATCAATATGATGAGTCAGATCAAATTATTGTACAAGACATATGCCAACAAATGTTGCGCTTGATGAAGAATAAAGGACAACAATCAAGAGCAATGGCTAATCAAGTTCATTGTGTAGGTACATTTGCTAATTCTACTTGTTTACATGTTCAAATTAATCATGTAAGTTCTTGGATAATTGACACTGAAGCAACTAATCATATGACACCACATGCTTCCCTATTACATGATATCACCAAACTTACCTTACCTATCAATGCTGGATTACTAAAGGGAAGATCGATCCTAGTTTCACAAATAAGATCTGTTTATATCATACGAACCTTGATTGTTCATAATGTGTTCTTTATACCCCAATTTACACACAATCTTTTATTAGTAAACACTTTAGCCAAATACCAGAAAATAATAGCCATTTTTTATGCCACACAATGTTTGCTTTAGGACCAAAAAACTAATCAAATCATTGATGTTGCAAAAGCAAATTCTGGTCTATACTTGCTACATATAGAGGCTATGGTGGACAGTTCTACTAAAGTTGATTCTTGTAAATCTTTTCATTCTTGTTGTGTTCCCTGTAATAATTCTACTTCATGTAATAAGTCTGATTCTTTGTCTTTGATCCATGCTCGATTGGGTCGTAGTTCTCTTTCGAAGTTACACCACTTAAAGTTGTGTAAACACTTCAATTTCAAACATTTTGTTTGTGATGTGTGTTAAGAAACTAAATTCCATCAGTTTTCTTTTCTTAGAAGTGAGAGTCACTCTTCTTTTGCTTTTGAATTGTTGCATGTTGATATATGGGGGCATATAGTGTTTGTTCTACCATTAGAGCAAGGTATTTCTTGACCATGGTAGATGACTTTACTAAATCTCCTTAGACTTTCTTGATGCAACACAAAAGCTAAACTCATTCCATTCTTGTACACTTCTTTTCTTATCTTTTGAATCATTTTTCCATTGTTCTAAAGTTTGTGAGGATTGATAATGGAGCTGAGTTTTTGTCTTAAGTGTGTGAACTTTTATTTCAAGAAAAAGGAATTGTTCATTAGCGTAATATTATATACACTTCTAGGCAAAATGGACAAGTTAAAAAGAAACATCGACATTTATTGGACACCTCTAGAGCTTTATGCATTCATGGTTGTTGCCTAAAGTGTTTTGGGGAGAATGTATCCTTACAGCTACATATCTCATAAACAAACTGCCTATGAAGCATTTGGAATGGAAATCACCAGATGAATACTTGTTTGGTAATCCTCCAAAGTATGATAATTTGCGAGTTATGGGTATTTATGCTATGTAGCTAAGCATCCATGTCCTTTAGATAAGTTTGAATATAGAGGAATTAGATGTATTTTCCTTGGATATGCTTTTAGACAATAAGGACATTGAGCTTATGATGTTTCACGCAAGCAAGATTTGGTTTCAAGAGACGTAGTCCTCTTTGAAGATATTTTTCCCTTTAAGAATTCACAGCTCTAAACTCTTGACCATTTTATTGATCCATCCACACGTCCTTCTTTATCCTATGATACTACTCATTTGCAGCTATCTCATTCTGTTATTGGTCTTTCCTCCTCTGATCCATCTTTTACAGATCAAAATTCTGGTTCTCATGGTATCATGCCCTCTTCAGAGTCTTGCTTGCGTAGATCAACTAGACATAGAACACCCCATTTGGTTGAAAGATGTTGTGCATGCACTCATTCCACCCAAATAAACAAACCTTTTCTGTCCGATACACATCACCCATATCCATTATTTACAAGTTCATCTTTTACATCTTTTCCATTAGATTTTGTTGCTTCTTTAGCCAATGTGTTAATTACACAAGAACCACATAATTACTTTGAAGCTTCTAAACATGAAGAAAACTTGATATGCAAGATGAACTTAACTCTCTTGAGTGTAATGAAACTTGGGAATTAGCTACACTTCCTAAAAGGAAAAAGGCTATTGGTTCTAAGTGGGTTTGTAAGATTCAATATAGACCCGATGGTACTAGTGAACACTTTAAAGCAAGATTGGTAACTAAAGGTTTTACACAAAAGGAAGTGAAGATTATCACGAAACCTTTACTTTGGTTGCCAAATTAGGAAGTGTACATATTTTGATTGCACTTGCAACTACTAATTCATGGCCTTCGTATAAGATTAATGTTAATAATGCACTTTTGCATGGACATCTAGACGAGGATATCTATATGATTTCTCCTAAAGGTTATTCTAAGGCTTTGCCTAATCAAGTATGCCATCTCAAAAAGTTTCTATATGGACTTGAACAAGCACTAAGACAATGGAATCTTGAAATTTCTAATTTCTTGATTTCCCTCAGATTTTCTCAGTCCAAAATTACTATTCCTTGTTCACACACTTTACTTCTGTTGGGTGTGTTTATATTCTCTTGTATGTAGATGATATGCTTATACCTGGTTCTAGTGATGCTTTTAATTTTGAGATTAAAGCTCTAATTGATCAAGAATTTACTATTAAGGATCTTAGATTTGCTAGATTCTTCCTTGGTTAAAGTTATCATGGCTGAACAAGGTATATACTTAATCAACGGAAATCATCCTTATTTATTACTTGATGTTGGGCTTCCTGGTGCTAAACTAGTAGACATTCCTATGCCTTCTCGTTTGTCTCTTGATGCGAATACTGGAACTTTATTGAGTGATCCTACTTCTATCAACATTTGGTAAGAACTACTTTATATTACTATTACACGTCTTGACATTTGCTTTGTTGTGCATAAGTTAATTCAGTTTTTAGCTCATCCATGTGAACCCCATCTTCGTGTTCTATTCCATTTGCTCCGATACTTAAAAAGATCTGTTACTATGGGGTTGTTTTATTCTTCACAAAATAGTTTAGAACTTCATGGATTGTCAAATTCTAATTAGGGATCAAGTTATGTTGATTGTAAATCAATTTCAAGTTATTGTGTTTTTTTTTTTTTTTTTTTTTTTGCAATGCCTTAGTTTCTTGGAAAACAAAGAAAAACCTACTACTGTTACTTCAACTAAAGAAGTTGAGTATAGAAGTTTTGTTGCAGCTACTAAGGAGCTTTTGTCGGTATCTTTTGTACTTTGTGACCTTCATGTTCCATTTTCACATCCAGTTGTCCTGTCTTGGGACAAAAAATCTGCTATACATATTGCTTCTAATCCTTGTTTGCACAGACAAACGAAACACATTAACATTGACATTGACATCCACTTTGTGCATGATCGTATTTCATCTGATTTTCTGAAGGCATTTTATGTCCCTTCATCACAGCAAGTTGCTAATCTTTTGCCTAAAGGGCTTGCATCGATTCAATTTCGAAATCTTTGTGCCAAGTTAGGTCTTTGAGAAGCTCCAACTTGAGGGGTGGATGTGAGACTATTTGTTATTTATTAAGACACGTGTATTTAGTAAATGGGTCTACTTGTTTAGTTCCTATTGGATAGCTTCTCATATATATTAGTCTACATGTAACAAACAGAGCAACTAGTTATAGAATTCACTTTCATTTAAGGATGTAAGTGGGTAGGTTTTCATAGGATATTCGACCCGCCCAACCCAATAAATACTCTATAAGGTATTGTCCTCTAGGTTTTAGGACGGGTTTGGGATCAATAATAAAACCTAATAGGGTTTTTGGTCGGGTTCTAGGACACATATAAGACCCTTTGAGAACCTAAATCCATTAAAATATATTATGATATGTTTAGTGTCAAGCAACCATCGCCACTACCAACTGTCCTCCACTATAAAGTATAGAGCCATTTTTTTTCCTTTTTATTAAAACATTAAAAAAAAAAACTAAAAACCCTAAGTCCATTTTTCATTTTCATTCACATAAGTACTCTCTTTACTAGCTCACTCTCCTTAGTCCTCTCACAGTCTCACTCATTATTGTCGCTGCAAGCACTCATTCAGTCCTCCTTAGTCTTGACTCCAGCTATCGTCCACTTTTGTTCATGGCTTACGAACATCGCCTCCAGCCTCACTCTAATCATGACACATGGTAAGAGTTCTTCTCCACTTAGTTTGGTACTATGTTGATTTAACGTGAGTACTAAGTACTTCTTCCTAGAACTCAGTTCCTTTCCTTTGTCTCATAGCGTCACTTCAACATCCATTTGCTCTTCATTATCTTTTTTTCCAAGATTAAGACTTCTATAGACATTTTTGGATATTAATGCAATGGACGAAATGGTCGATTAGAATGATGTCCATGATCTTTTTCCAAGATTACTCTCTAAGCCTTTTATTATCTTCTTCGTTTTTTTCTTTTTTTTTTCCTACATACCTTTTTTTTATATATATATAGAGTTTAACATATGGACAGACATTATAAAAGTCTTACTTTGGATGATGATTGGGACTTGGTTAAAGAATTTTGCAGCAAGTTGGCTATTTTTTACAAGGTAACTAACCTTTTTTTTCTGGTACTTAATATCCTACTACAAATTATTATTTTTGTAAAGTATATACAATTATAAATGCATTATTTGTTTCTCTTCATTTGAATATTAGTGTCATGACTAAAAAGAATTTTGAAAAATATTAGGGTAATGTGCATGTCATTATGGCTATATCTACTGTTTTAGATCCTCACTTTAAGATGAAAGCGGTGGATTTTGTGTTTCATAAGGTCTCTGGAGTGAATGCTTCTAAAGAGAAACAAAATATCAAGGACACTGCTTATGAATTGATTCACGAATATCAAGGTAGAGCTAAATCCCACCAAAGTAAGAGCTCAGATGGTAGATCTTCTCTAAATCCTTTAGAAAGAGATAGTAGCATTTGTGCTCCAGCTTCAAATGATCCAATTATGAAATTTATTTGGAATTCTTGAAACTATCACCACTGATGTCTAGGTGAAGTCAGAGTTGGACCATTATTTAGAGGACCTATGCAGCCTTGGGTGGAGAACTCTAAGTTTGATATCCTTGAATGGTGGAAAGTGAGTATAATGAAATATCCTACATTAGCAAAGGTAGCTGGAGATATATTAGCTACTGCCGTATCCACAGTTGTTTCTAAATCTACATTTAGTACTAGTAGTTGGGCAATTAGTTCGCATAGAAGTCAACTCAAGGAAGATATGATAGAGGCATTGATGTGTGCTCTGATTGGATAGTGAATAAAACAAGTGGTAAGATACTACTAAAGTTATTTTTTCTAGAAAAAGTTTTTACCACATATCTAATGTATAGGAAATATTTATTTTTTTCTTTTTCTTTTTCTTTTTTTTTTTATAGCTATGAAGACAAATGAACAAGAAGATGAAAATGAGTAGTGAAATCTGTGAGGATTTTAAATTTTTTTTATGATTTGATGAGGGATAGATGTTGGACAATGTTGCTTTTACTTAGTTAATTTTTATTTCGCTTTCAAATTTGTATTGTGCTGAACATTAGATTCTCTTCAATTTGGTTTCCTAAGATACTTTTGATTTTATTATAAGAAGTTTGCTATATAAGATTGTGCTTCTCATAATGTTTGGTACGTCATGACGGATAAGATTTATATATATGATTTATGGGAAGATATGTAGCTTATTCGGTGAAAATTTCACCTTAAAATTTCTCAGAGAATTTTCAAAATTTTCAATTACATAGAAATGGAGAAAAAATTAGTCAACAATTAAATATCAGTTTTGTAAGTTTGGCCCAATGCATTTAAACTAAAACATGCCAGTAGGCTTCAAATTTGAGATGGCTATCTGCTAATTACGCAGTTGATATGTGAAATTATAATTTTATATCGGGTTTCAAATATGAGTTCGAGCACCTTATAGGGTTTATCTAACAAGTTTTGGATTTATTGATAAAAAATCCTACAGGATTTGAATCGGGTTTTAGAAACCCTATAGAGTATCAGGTTCAGGTTTTAGAAAGCCCATCCCCAACCCATCCTGATTAAATTCCTACTTTCATTCATTACTCAATATAACGTGTTATCATGAAAGTTCTTCTTCTTCTTCTTCTTCGTTTAGACTTCAATTGCAATCAGTTCACATCCCTAAGATACATGAATTCTATATTTCATTGAAAAGGAATAGTTAAACACACGTCAACATCTGCAACAACAAAAATGAGGGGATCATGTTCGTCGTTCCGATGTTTTGAAGACTTATACCAGCAAGCTTTGCATTACATGGAGAACCAAGCAAGGATGCCACTTCATGGAATATTCGGCAAGAACTATTATTTAGCTAATTTTATGTTATTCATTTTTCTAGTATTCGTTTTAGGGTTTTTTCTTATTTTGAATTGATCAATCATGTTTTGTTTATATAACCATTTTGCACTTAAGAAAGGTTGTTAAAATAAAGAAAAGATCCGAGGCCTACTCCTATTCTAAACTCACCTCTGTGCGAATCAAATGGCTTTAACTGCAAGTTTCTTTTTTTATATATATATTAAAATTAGGTTGTTTTGGTAGTTGATTTGTATATATATCTTATCTATATCCGATTTTTATCTAGTCTAGTTGATATTTTTATATATAAAAATATATATCAGTCATCTATATATATTTCTTAACAAACAAATTAAATCGAAACAATAGTGTGTTGTTAGCATATTAACGAATAAAACAAAATCCATCTCGGGGCATGGCCATCAAATAATTTTACAATAACATACTTTTACTTTTATTCAGATTATGTAAGAAGGTTAATGGCGATTGGCTTTGCAACCAGGATCGATGTCTAGCCCCAAAATTTCTAGAATCAATCTAATTGGACTATGAATCAATTTGATCTAATTGAGTTCAAACCTATACGCCTTCAATTCGAAATATTCTAATATTTAAAGAAGAAAGCTCCAGGGAAAGCTTTATCAGCTGAAGTAGACTTTCAAATAGCTCAACCTTTTGAATGTCAACCGAACTTGAACCCAGCACCACCCCAAGGGAACTTTCATTACCACACTTAATTTCAATACAACTTTCAAATTTCCATGAATATAAGGACAAACTGTCTCCTCAATCTTAAGTTCAACTTTCCATGGCTCTGCACACCAAAATACCACATACTTTTTTTTTTTTTTTTTTGGGTGAAACACATGTGTACCTCTAAAGTAAAAAATAATTATCAATATTAAATTGATATGAAAAAAATTACCAAAATACATTCTAAAATCGTGTTTCTAAATAAGGATATGCATAATTTATATGTAAATCACGTTTCAAACACGTGATGCCAAGTTTTAATATCATAGCTAAATCACATTTAATAATCAAGACATAGATCCATTTTTCATGAAAATCACAATTTTATGTCGTAATATTTGTATGGTAATATATCAAACTTAAAAAAGTTGCCTCTCTTTCTTTTTTCACCTCTCTCTCTCTCTCTGAGACACATTCATTGACCCAAAAATTATTAGGTCATGTTATACAAACATGTACGGATGATTTGTACACAAATCGCAAAGTGCTACGTTAGTATACTCTGTAAATTTAGTATATTTTTATGCTAGATTTAGAAGTGTTTGATCAATATATTTTGTTCTAGGTTGGTGTATTTTTGATAAGTTAAAAAAGTGTTAGATTAGTTAATTTATTCTAAGTAAGATTTGACCTAATAACAACCCTCATTAACCCTAACCCCTCTCTTTTTCCCCATCTCCTCTCTCCTTGGTTTCTTTCGTTTCTTTCCCACCCTTCTCTCTCTTTCTTCTAGCCATCTCCTCCATTTCTTGTTTCGTATCTTTGCTTTTATAGGCATAGGATATCGCCAATATTAAACTCGATATACTTATTGTATGCAATTTTTTATATATCATTATAAATCACGATTTTAGAATTATATACTGATAATTATTTTCATTTTAACTTAAATAGGTAAATATTATCAACAAAGACCCTAAAAAAAAAAAAAAAATTATTTCCATTTTTCAAGCTCAAAGATTTAAAGAGAACTAAGGTAACATGACGGCTTCCAAGCAAAAGAAACAAATTACACAAGATTGAAAAGGATGTCCACCGGTACTTCAAAGACGATCATATATATGCAATAGACAAAGGCCTACTGCCCTCTAAATTATTCGCCAAAACGGGATCTCTTCTTGTTGGAAGCTTCATCCTAGGACCACATTATAGCGATTTCATTGCAAGCAATTAAATTTACAATTTTAGCTATACTCTTCCGACAGATCAAATTCGATCTTTTGCTTTTTTGAGCTCTCTATCGCACGTGTTACATTTCGACCAAAAAAGGAAATACAAAACACCAAGTCTCTTCCCATCAGATACAAAATGATACACTACAAAGATAAAGAAATAACAAATCCATCCCCACATGACAGACAAAGTACTATACCTTAAACACCTTTTTCTCTGCCTACAAACCCCAATATGTTTGGAAAGAACTTGGCATATGGCTTACGCACTTCAAAGTAGAGCTCCCCCATTGAAGATTAACTAGTTGGTGCAATCAAATCCGTGGCATACGGAAAGCCAGATTATCAAGATCAAAAGCAATAAGATTCCAAATACAACCAACTTAATTTTCATGTTTTGATACCACATCTTCCGCCGAATTTGAGTCCCCTGTTTTTTGTAAGCTTGAGCCTGATTATAGAAAGAGGTTTTAGAATGCATATATATATATAGATATATGGAAATCATATTTACACACCCTTTCGTGATATATATGCACATCCAATGAAGAAAAACTTAATAGTATAGGCAGATGTGCTTTTGGGAACTTTAATACAAAAGACATTCATGCTTCAAGAACAATACCTGATCACGCAAGTTCTGAGTCTTGTCGGTCAAGATTGTCAAGTTCTCCCCTCTATCAATAGCCTGAAACAAATGAAATCAACAGCTAAATTTTCCAAAAGCATGATCTTCACTAGCATTCCAAAGAAATTTGAAATTCTAGGAAGCAATATAAATGGTCATTCGTTATCCAATAACATAAGCTTTGTTCAGATACTTGCTAACATTATCACGGTTTTCTTCTATGTAAAACCTACTCATTTATATCCCTCATTTCCCTATTAATGAAAGGTGTTCTCTTTGTTCGAATCCTACAAAGGACAGATCTTGAAGCAACCGACCCTGTACTTATAAGAAGCATTGGCAGTTTAGAGTGGTTCATGCTCTTGGAACTAGTCGCTTCAATTACAGGCCTTGCACCTCCATTACTCAAATGCCAATTTGCTTGACCAGATAGCATGGAAGAGTGCTAAAAATCTATCAAATCACATAAGCTAAAAGTTATGATAAGCTTTACAAACCTGCAAAACTTTCAAGAGTAGTTTAAAGTTATTGAGTTGGATTTGTCACAATAACGATAGCACTGTCTATCAGCTCTCAAACTTATCACTGTTTAATTTAGGTAAGATTATAGCATATCTTTCTACATGGTTTTTTTTTTTTTTTTTATCTTCTTTTTAATCAGACAATGAGAAAGTTGCAGACAAAATAGCCTAAAAAGGAATACACTAAAGTATATCATCTTTGTTTTCATATAGCAGTTATAACAGACACTCACCATCTTTTTTATATCTTAGGTAGATCCTGCTGCGTCAATGCTAATTTTTTATGCAGATTTGTTTTTTTTTTTTTTTTTCAATTACATGGTACCTAGTCATTCTGACAAGCACAGTTTCATTAGCCGTTTTACATGCAATCAAAGTGGACCACTCATTACAACCAGAAACTAGAATCAAGAGAAATAGCCCATCAATTTGTAAGCTTTTGTGGCATTAAGTGGTTATGCTAGAAATAAAAAGAAAATGTAGCTTAGAAAATACAAAAGTAGTAAGACCTATTAAGGATATTTGGAATATCGATATTGATAATGGATCCAATTGATGCTGTGCTGAAGTAGATCATGGATCTAGCTGATGAAGTGTTGAAGTAGAAATATCAATTTGCAAAGTTTTTGGATAGATTGGCCATGAATCATGTTATTAAATTCAATGTCCAGCATCATGATGCAAGGTGCAAATTAGAAGACATAAATAAAGGCCATGACATTCATATAAAACAGGAATTCAAAGTTCACACGAAATGAGACGAAACGAATACAAGTAGAAACCAAGATATAACTCATTGTCACTATTAATGTTTTGCTAGTATCAAAAAAATAATACATAATAAAAAATATATTTTAAAGAACAAAGAAATTAGAGTTAAAAAGACATCTAACAGTTACTTTCACCTCCATGGAACTTGGATCCCTAAGAGCAGAACATAACAAAGAAAAACAATTTAAAGCAAGGGTGGTATCTTGGATGCCAGCATGAAATAGGACCTCATGCACTGAAATGCTGGATTTTAGGGAATAAGATCACGTAAAAGCACACTGTGACTTCAACGATTTGGAAATAATACTATTTTGCATGTTTCAAACCCAAACCACATAGTTATACATGAATGGTGCCTAATCTCAACATGCTATGCCTTAGAATAAAGCCCTGCTCCCTCGTTATTATCCTCTGTGATCCCATATTAAAAACTTTCTCGGAAGTATAGATGTTGACTGAATTCCATTGATTTGGCAAATACATATCTTTAACGTATATTACAACCTGAAATTTGAAAATGAAGTTGGCAAAAAGAAAATCTAAAGCCGAAGGGTTCACATCAAGCGGACAAATTCATCAAATAGAAACATGTAGGCTCAGCATTTTATATCAATAAATTGTAGTTTCTAGGAAGTTCATCAGCACTAATGATAACAAGATTCTGAAAAGAAATGGTGCATTAATTTCCTAATGGTAATGGAATAAGATAAGCTCTTCTCCATTGGTAAATAAGAAATATGCTTAACTTAGTTGTATCGGCATAGCATTCTTTCAGAAAGTTGCAAGGTTTTGCAATAAATGATGCCATTCCAGATAGAGCAAATTCCAATTCATAAGCTTTAGTCCATGCTAGGAGTCAGTTTATCATCTCACAAAGCTGTTGGCCATCTCTAATTTCATCGAGTATCACTAGCACTCAATCATGGCTAAATCTCCCTATGAAACCACAGAAAAGCTAAGAAGCAGCAAGTCAACTATACAAGTATGCCCCTAATATTTAAGCTCACAGTTAACTGACAAATCATGCAGCATCATGCCATGTATGTTCATAATGTACATAACTCAGGATCCACCAATCCCATGGAACAACATTGTAGATTTGAAGGCTACTCCTGATTGTCTATTATCAATCAAGGCCTTCTCAAAGTCACTACACAATTATAAGCAAATATTTGAAGACTGCAATAGAAGCAAATGACACTGGCCCAATAGAAGAACATGGAAACATTGAGAAACTGAGTCAAAATACTAGAACAAGATTCACATACCTTATCAATATTCTCCAACATTATACTTTTAACTTCCGAAACTTGAGCCTTAACTTTTATTAGCTTATCAATCTCTTCAGCATGGTCAATTATATACTTCATATGCTCCTTCATTATTGGCCTGTACACAAAAAGTAAATCATTTCCATAACCGACAATCGCCTTCATGTACTGTCATATTTGTGCAGGAACATACCCAAACTCCTTATTGAGACTCTTCGCAACAGCTGTATCAGCCCTGCCACCGCCATATCTTTTTTTGAAATCTGCTTTCACACGCTCTAGAAATGCAATAGATATTTGCTTGCCAACTGAATCCTTAGCAACAACACAGTAAGCTGCACAAAAAGAATGCTGAGAAGTCAAGACAGGAAACAAATGAAAACTGCAGTGCAGCACTAAATAATTTGCAAGATGCCAACTAATTTTATTTAAATTAATGAAGATTTATTTTTTATCATAATATGGAGTAATACACATCAACAAATTTCATGTCTCTTCTAAAATCGAAGCCATGCATATTGGTACATAACCTATGAGTGGGTGGCATTTATATTCGGTGTTAAGATCAGGCCCTAACCATCTCACCTAAAAGTTTTGAGTTTGAAGATTTGGTGTAGGTTCTATATTTATTACTTAACACTATCTCTTACTTATAGGCTGACACTTTGATTAAAACACACTAAGTGAACAGAATAATTAAATGGAAAGTAAAATGACCATGAAGAGATTCAAACTCAGGACTTCCTATCCTTAACACCATGTTGAAATTAGACCCACAGCATCTTATCTAAAAGTATAAACTTAAATTTTGGTGTAGGCTTTATTTATATTACTTGACATTAGGTACCCTCTAAATTTCCATGAGATAAATTTGGGCACATAACCCCAAGGACAAAACACCTGCAGCTACATTCTATTCACTTTAGACATCCTTTGTTTTCAAAAAGTTCTGGATAACACTAAACTATCTACTCCTAACGATAGAAACTCTGCCTTATGTGTTGCCCCTGAGCACTCTAGAGAAATTTGCATGGGTGGTTGAACAAATTTTAACACTAATGGAAGAACTGAAATGAAAAAATGCAGTTAAGACAAACTAAGTTTTTGACATCAAAATCTTGCGAAATCACCCCTTATGATGTGGTGAGTATGCTTTCAATCAATCACATGCTGACATGTGTAATCAATTAAAGAGCATAAAGTGGGATTCACAATAAACATTCATGGTACATGATAGCATATAATTGGTGGAGATTCAGATGATTGTGTGTTTGCACAAAATTAGAAGCACAATGTCACCCTAAGATAAGACTTGAGAGTTCTTGCACCAACGCGGTCATGTCGCATTGCATGAGCCTCTTAAATCACCTCAATATATAAAACCCCAAGAAAGACACAAGCTTCCACGTCCCCATATGGTGTCCCATTTCCACCAATCAAACATTGGCATAAATGACCAAAAATAGATAGAATGAAGTGAGACCCACATTAAATATTCCTTCATGACATCATGTGATCGGCAGACCCAAATAGAAAGTGAAGTAGTTTTCCCAAGAAAATTCTCGGTGAGAATAACTGTTAACTAAAGTGAAAACCACTCACAACATAAATTCATCATCTTTACAAACTTATGTGCAAGAAAACACTTAAACCCACTTCACAAGCAACTTCAAAATCTAGATCCAGACACATCCATTATAATTTTCAACAACTTTGAGAAACTCAATTGCTGAAATAATAACAGTAACAATGGTTACTATAATAACAATGAACTAGGCAAGATGATACAAGTACTAAGTAGAAAAAGATTTGAGATTTTGAAGCTCACCATAACCATCTTCAACAAGGAAATTAAAAGTATGATGATCACAATTGTAAGTGAACTTGTTGTTGGAAGAAGGCAGCTTTTGTAAACACTGAGTTGCTATAGCTGGGAAGTTGCCAGTGAACTCAGTGTACTCGGCCAGTACCATTGTGCCTCGAGCTACGAAGCTGTATATGAACGATTCCTGACTCAGGTGACTCATTGATTCGTCCTGAGTCAGCTCAGAATCAACAAAATCAACACACACTTCCACCCAACTCCAAGCTTTCACACACCCACACAGACAGAGAGAGAGAGAGAGGTTTTTTTTGGGGGAAGTGTTTTGTTAAATTCGTACGTTAGCATTTTCTAGAAGCTTTATAGCCAAGAAAATAAATTAATAACTGATGATGATGTTTCGCTAAACAAATTGGCACCCAAAAAAAATAGACTTTTCTTTTTTTTTAATTAAATGTTTTAAAGAAGTTTTTTATATTTTAAAAATGAATGAGTAAAAATTTGTTTTGATTTTTATGATTGGACGGATTTAATAATTAAATTTTATGCAGATTAATATTAAATTAAAATTATACGTTAGATACATTTTAATTTCAATAACTGAATTAGGAGATGAATAATGGACTCCAAATAAAACGATAGTAGGATAAAACTGATTTTTTTTTAGGGGATGGTGATTTATATGAGTTAATATAGATAGATTTCTCAAAATTCATGATTTTTTTTTAATGTATCGTGTGCTAGCTTGAAATTAATTAATAAGAACAAGTATGAAATGTATACATGTTAGAGAAATATTTAAATCATAAAAAATTAAAGAGTTTAGGAATTAATTTTTGGGTGTAAGACATGTTCCCAATTTTACAAAATAAAAATGCCTAAACATAAATTACATAATTTTAATTACCATAATTCTAATACAAAATGGCATCTAAAAGTGCTATTTTGGTTTTTTTTTTAAATCACTTCTTTAACATGTGATTTTAAAATTTTAATACATTGCAAAATCACATGTACTATTTTTGTAAAAATTACAAAAGTCGCATGTAAAATATACAACCTTCATAAATAAGGTAATATCGCATTTTATATATATAATTTTGCATTTGTATTTTAGTAATTATTTTTATATTTATATAAGTATTTTTTGAAGAATTGGATTTAAGTCTTAATTGCAAAAATTAAAATTTTTAAAACTTTTTTCATATGAAAAAGTTGAGATCTCTGTTTTAAAAAATGGTGGTTTCTAATACTAATGCCATCTATAATTAAAGATGTAAATATGTTGTACTTTAAAAAATTATGTTATTTCCTTATCATTTAAATTCGTGTTTTCCCTTAATTATAATAAGAAGAGCTCAGACTTGTATAGTTTTTTTTTTTTTTTTTTTAAGGAATGGAAGGAAAAAAAAAATGTTCTTGTTAATTAAAGTATAGGTAACTACTATTTAGATATTGTTAGACCCTGATGGATTATATGTATGACTTACGCCGAAACATTTTAATTATCACATAATTATCAATCAACTTCTCAAGAGCAACGGAACTGTATGCCAAAGAAGAAAGGAAAAACAAAACCACATGCAAGATTGTGTTCCTTTTGAAATGACATGTTTGGCTAGAGAAAGAAAATAAGGAAAATAGGGAATATGGTAGAAAAAAATTTTCATATATTCCTATATTTAAATATGCCAACGGATAGATCGTTATAGGATACTCGACCTACGAAACACTCTATATGGTTTTGGATCGGGTTATGAGTCATATATATAACTCGATGAGAAAACTCGATTTGACATAAATATATAATAAAATTTTAAAAATTAATAATAATAATAATATGTATGCACAAAAATAATTACAAATTTCATAATTTCATTTCCATATTAAATGAACTTTATATCTAATTTTTAAAAAAAAATTATATAGATTAGAATGTTATATAATTTATATTTTATTGTTGAAATTACATCATTGCAATGAAAAAAATAATAATAATCATGATAATCTAATCGGGTCGGGAATTAGGTTTGCAAAAACCCTATAGGTTTTTTTTCGGGTTTTGGGTGATCCTATAACTAATCGGGTTGGGTTTGAATTTTAGATGATCCATCTCAAACCTGATCGATTGCATCCCTAACTCTTCTTTTTTTTATTTTTGTCGGTATATGTACATGGTTGAAAGAGGAAAAATACATTAAACTTTATAATTTATTCTTGCTTTAATAATCCTTTCTTTCTTACATTACAAATAATATCATTTTATGTTACAACTTATTTTTTTTAGGAAAATGTCATTTTGGTTTTGGTACATGAACTTCGACAAAATGGACAATTAGGTATCTAAACTTTTAAAAAATCCAATTTCATACATGATTAAACTTTTCGTGTTTCTTTTCACTATCCCGTTCTTTTATTATCTTTTGAAGTAATAAACACGTATCAAACAATAATTGGATGAGACGGTGAAAGAGGCATAAAAAGCTTAATTAAATATAAAATTAGATTTTTAAAAATTCAGGAACTAAATTGTCTATTTCGTTAAAGTTTGAATAAAAAAATATTTTTATTCCTACTTTTTATAATTTATTATTATTCTTTTTTATTTTATTATCAAACACATTAAATATAACCAATTTCTTTTTTAGAATTCATTTCATCTTTATTTTTCTTTCCCCCTAATTATTAGCATCCTTTATGTAAAAGCTTCGGGGTCTAATTCCTTTCTTAATTTTGTGATTATGGATGGGGACTGTAGACGAAACTTTGACTAAAGGAATTTCTTTCCTGAAAAGCAAAACGGCGCGTCTTGTCTTGTTTGTGATGTTACTTGCAGCTTTCATATGGACTAGTTTGACGTTTGCCCAAGCAAAGCAAAGAATAATTATGTGTGCTTACTGAAAAGACATAAAAATTAAGAAAAAAGCAACCACTACGCTTAAATTTTCAAAGACAAAGATTCAACGCTGGAGCCATCAATTCACCATAGAAAATGTTTCCAAAAACATGTGATAAGTGATGGTTTTTCTCCAACCCCGGTGTCTTAAAATATATATATATATATATATGCATATAATCATATACTTTTTTTTTCTCTAATAAGAATAAAATCCATTTTGATACATTAAACTTTGACTAAGTGGATAATTAGGTACCTAAACTTTTAAAAGATTCATTTCACACATAACCAAACTTTTCGTGCCTCTTTTCGATAGTCTCATCCAATTATTATTTCTTAAAGTAATAAATATGTGTTAGATAATAAATAAATAAGATAGTAAAAATGGATACGAAAAGTTTGGTTAAATATAAAATTGATCTTCTTCAAAGTTTACGTACCTAATTAACTATTTAACCAAAATTCAAATATTAAAAGAGGCTTTTTTTTTCTTTCTAATATATATGTCAATTTCATTAAAAGAGAGTTATTTATATCATTAAGAGTTCTTTATTACCCACATTACTTTGTATATGAAATATGACCATAAGTGTTGAAATTTTATTACCAATTATGCATCAAATATTTGTATATACATATAGTATTATTTTAAATGTAACAAAAAAATTTGAAAAAAAAAAAGTCAATCTTATTGAAAGATTGGTTTTTATTTCATTTATATATAAATGATATAGCATTATATTCTATCTATCTTATATATGTAATATGCATATAGTAACAAAATTTTAATGTATATGAAATAAAAATAATGATTATTTGAAAGTTACTTATATTATTTACAAATTATGCATCATATATTTATATATATAGTTATTTAATTTTTCATTTCTGCCTTATTAAAAGTGAGATACCAGCTTAAACTCCCAGACGATCATGCCCGATTTTTAGAGGAAGCAGGTAAAGGGAAATTTCCGAGCGAGACCCACTATAATAAAAATAAATAAATAAAAAAAAAAAAAAAGTGACTTTTATCTTCCTGTCTTTTTTTTTTTTTTTTTTTTAAGCAGATGTACGAATTGAAATATTTGGCAGCTTTAGGAGTTTAGCCAATTCAATGGCAGGCATGTCCTCACTCCCAAACAAAATTGCAAGGGTACCGATTTACTTATTTAAAGCAATTTTGCAGAAAATAAACATGAACAAAGCTATTTGGCAGCATTCCATAAATAAATGAACAAAAAAATTGTAATCAATGACAGGTCCAAGGTTCTCAGATCCAAGATTACAAGATTACTGGATAAATTAAGCTGGCCATCGTTTAAAATTTTGCCAAAAACACATGGCTGTTATTCAAACTATGATAAATACCTTTTGAAAATTTTATGAATAACAATATGCCACAAATATATATATATATATATATATTTTGCCACTACAACGATGAGAGAAGAATATAATATGATACCTCTCACTTGAGATACTAGAAAAAATGTTACAAGGTTGCGAGGTTATTGGCAATATGATGTAAATACCACTATGTTATCATTGAGTCATTACAATGCATTATATATATATGTAATCTAAAAATAAGAAAACTAATTTATAATACTTTTATTAAAAATAAATATTAGCAAAAAATAATTAATAGTTAGTCCTTATTTTTCTTAAAATTGTTTTCTTATTCTGCTCCATTAATACATATAGGATATATATTTAAATAAAATCAATTTAGTTATATCGACATGGCGATAGCACAGCGATGATATGTGCATATTTGTGTAAGTTGAGGGTAAATTAATAAAAGTTTCTAACTTATAGTATATTTTAGTGTTAAAATAAACCAATTTATAATAGGTCTTAGTAAAAATAAATACCAGAGATAAATTCAATATTTTTTTCCATATTCTTTTAAAATTTGTCTCAATTTTTTAATTGTTTTATTATTTTTTTATTTAATATGTATAAAATATAATGATGCATAATATTTAAATAAAACCAATTTAACTATATTAACATGGTGATGACTCAATGATGATGCATCAACATTTTTGTGTGAAGTTGGTATTGATGTTAACTTTTTTTTTTTTTTGTTGGGGATAGTTGTGTTGTGACTTTAATATCGTATGTGTTGTGTGTGTATATATATATATATATAAACATATGCGAAGCAATTAATATCATACTTCAAATCTAATATTAATGTTGAAATTTGTCTCAATTTTTTAATTGTTTTATTATTTTATTTAGTTAATATGTATAGAATATAATAATATATAATATTTAAATAAAAACAATTTAATTATACCAATACGATGATGACATGATGATGATGCATCTATATATTTGTGTAAAGTTGGCATTGATGTGAAGCAATTAATATCACACTTCAAATCTAATACTAATGTGCAAAATAGTAATTTAATTATCTTATACCTAGGGAACAAAAAATACAGCCTCTAACATCAATTATTTTACAAAAATTCATAAATTTTATCTTTTTATGTTTGAGAGTAAGTTTATTTAAGATGTCAATATTTTGAATGGTTAAAAAAATAAATCAATATTATGGAGCAAATTCATTAAAGTATCAATATTGATTAAAAAGACAAACAACTTCCTCAAATTGATTCGAGCATGATATCCATAATTAATTGTTCAAAAAATTAACGATGTCATCTTAAATCAACTTTGCAAAATATTCATACCTACTTTGATTCAATTTGTGAAACATTATTCCTCTTTTTAACCACTCAAAACATTAATCACTTTCTACATGGCTAAATCTGTATTATAGGTCCTGCAACTCAACAATGAGTGATAAAGCCTAGAGAGTTAACCCAAAAAGATGGGATAACTAAGGAAGATTTGACATAGCACACTTAGAGTAGAGACGATTAGATCGAACTAACTTGTTTATTCTCAATCTTTCTCAAAGAACTCATGCACTTAAAGATGTCATATAGGGGTCTTTCCATGAGCCAAATAGCCACGTAGTGACCAATCAATAAAAGGATTCATTTCGCCCATTAATATTCAATATAATCCAACAAACATCATCAAGAGTCAAACTCTTTAAATACCTAGAGCTAATCCTCATTTGAGGAATTCACAAATTGCAAGAAATGCTATAATTCCACTGAAATATTCTCACAAAATATCAAGCGAGGAGGGGTATTAGGAGTTGTTATATTTTTAAAATCAAGATGTTGGTGCTGTTTTTGTTTTTACAAAGTTTGTAGCGTAGTTATTGTAATTTACCCTATTATTTAAGTAGACTTTAATTATATAGACAATCAATGTCCTTATAATCTAATGACTTTGGTACTAGTCTTTTAAATAGAAAGTATTAAGTTTGAATCTCTTTTTTTTGCATTATAATGAGGGAAAAATTATACATATATAAACATATGTCAAGCAATTAATATCACACTTCAATTCTAATATTAATGTAGAAAATAATAATTTAATGATTTTATAGTTGGTGAACGAATAATACAGCCTTTAGCATCTATGGTTTTAGAAAACTTCATAACTCTCTCTCTCTCTTTCTATATATATATATATATACATATATTATAAATATAAATAAGGTAAATTTGTATCAAAAAAATATTAATGTTTGATAGTAAGTTTATTTAAGATATCTATATTTTGAATAGTTAAAAAGAAAAATCAATATCATGAGTAAAATTTATTAAAAGTATCAACATTTCAAGCAATTAAAAAGTGAAACCAACGTTTCTCAAATTGATTCGAATAAGTTATTCATAATTAACCATTAAAAAAATTAACTGAAAACTAATTTAAATACTGATACCTTAAATAAACTTTGTAAAACATTGATACCTCATTTAATTCACTTTATGAAATATTTATTCCTCTTAATCACTCAAAAGATTGATAGCTTTATAGGGGGCAAATATATTATTGGTCTTGCAACTTAGTAAAAACTTGTGTTTGACGTTTTGGGGTGAGTAACAGGGTCTAGAGAGTTAAGCCAAATCGATTATGATAAATAGGGGAGATTTGACATGGTAAGCTTGGAGCAGTGACCATTAAATCGAACCAACCTATTTGTTCTCAACATTTCTCAAATAGCTTATGCACTTAAAGAGGTTGTCTATAGGCCAAACATCCTATGTATGAACCCATTGATAAAAGGATGCATCTCACCCGTTAATATTTAGTACAATCCAACAGACATTATAAATAACCAAACTTTATAAATACTTAGAGCTCCTCCTCTTTGGGGAAATTAAGAAATTACAAGAAAGTCCATCGTACTGTCGAAATATTCTCACAAAATATCAAGCAAAGCGCAAAGTAAAGAACATATTGCCTCTCCTTTGGAACAGTAGGGTTGATGCTATTAGCTCTTTGAGATGGTCTACTCCTCCTCCTTGTTGATGCTATCTGGAAAATTAAGAGAAAATGAGAGAACAAAACAAAGAGAAAAAAAAAAATTGCTTTAGAAAAGATTGAGAGTGAAGAAAGGAGTGAGACTTTGAAAAAAATGATAACAACACACTAGTGAGCACTGAGAAGAGCGAAAAGCAAATAAATCTGATTGATGAAAATGCAAACAGTGAAAGAGATAAAAAAAGAGAGATTAAGAGTGAAAATTGTTTTTCAACTAATGACCTTAATTGTTCTTTTCCCAGTAAAATTGCTTCACAACTGCAGGAAACCAAAGATGGGTTTTATCTGAAACTTCCAAATGGAATTAAACATCAATCTAAATTCCATCCATGCATTTAGAAGAGTCCAAGAATGAAGATTCGAGGTCGAATCTTTTTTAAAAGGAAGGAATGATGTGATCCAGATAGCATCATCAATTGAGCCCATCAAGTTCAAGATCAATAATCCAGTTAAAGGAAAAAAGGCTGTTGACCGGGAGTTATGATCATTAATCACAAGTCAAAGTTTGGGATACAAAAGATTAAAGGATTTTTAGGGATATTTTTTTGATAGTTTAAATGTTTCAAGTTAAAATAGTATATTTCAAATATTGTAACTGTTTTAGGTTTTTTTTCAGTTACGTTATCGGTTACGTAACTGCCGTAATTATGTTTTTTCTTCAGTTACGTTATCAGTTACGTAACTGCCACAATTATGATTTTTCAATTACGCAACTGCCTTGTAATAGCCTATATATTAAGGCTAGTATGAAATATAGAAATCAGATTTTGACAATATTGAAATGAAATTAATCTTCTTTGAGGAAAACTCTCTCTTTGGTTCTTTGTAAAAGAACTCTCTTTGATTTCTTCAATCTAAACGGTTGAGGGAATTCTTCCTTGATAACTTAGGTTTCAATTGACAGGTTCGATTGGGATCTAGTTCCGGTGAATGATTGCTTGTTCAAGACGGTCCTTTGGGGATTTGATTCCCTTACGGTTATAGGGTTCTAGGTTTAATATACCTAGGGTTCTCTATAGATCGCATCATTTGGTATCAGAGCTACGGTTTCTTGTCACAAAGTAATCTATCCTTTATCTTTATTTAATCTTGATTTATTTGTTATTGTTCTTGATTAGGGTTCTTGAGTCAAAAAAAAAACAAGAAAAGAAAAGAAAGAAAAGAACCATCTTTATATTGTTTCATTTTTCAAAAAGAGAGAGAGAGAGAAAGGGAGAAATTCAAAATTTTATTTAAAAAAAAGATGATTTATATGAATGCTATTCATTTTCTTTGAGAGAAAACTCCATCTTGTTCCTTGTGAACGAATTTCCATTTGATTTTCTTGATCTAAAACTCAAGGAGGTCGACGTGATAACTAGGTTGCGATCAACAGGTTTGGTTCGAGGTCTAGTTCCATTCCATTCATTGATAATTAGGTTGCAATCAACAGGTTTGATTGAGGTCTAATTCCATCCTACGACAACTTGTTTCAAGACGATCACTCGATTCCAATTCCAATCAACGATTTGGGGGTTCTAGGTTTAATATACCTAGGGTTCTATAGATCGCATCATTTGGTATCAGAGCTTCGGCTTCTTGAATCAAGTAAATCCACATCCCAGTTCGATTAAAGGTAACACTTTAATCATTCATATCCCTCGGTTATGTCTTTTGATTTGTTAGATTTATCTTATTAGGATTAGATATTAAAAAAAAAAAAAACAAAGATTTGATTTTGATTGGTCTGTTGTGAGGGTTCTTTTATGAAAAGTTGTGATCTTTAGATCTAGGGTATAAAAAAAAAAAAAGCCATAATGAGAGTGAATGCAAATCTGTTGAGGATTGATGAATTCTTATTTGATTCTGAATTTTATACTCGATGCCATGTGAATGATGTGAGTGGCGTGGTATGCAGTTTGAGGATTGATAGTGGGTGTTGTAAAAATTTTATTAGTACTTTGTTAGTGGAGAAATTGAGTCCACAAACTTTGGATCTTCAAACACCATATAAATTACAGTTGATAAAAGAGTATGAAGAAATTCAGGTGACTAAGCAGGTTCTATTGTCTTTTTCCATTGGAAAGTATCAAGATGAAGTATTGTGTGATGTGGTACCAATGGAAGCATGTCATGTTCTTTTGGGGCAGCCATGGCATTTGGATAGGAAGGCCAAGTTTGATGAAATCAGGAATCGCTATACTCTTGTTCTAAACCAAAGACGTGTGAACTTAACATTTCTCAATTCCTTGCAAGTGTATGAGGATTTGATGAAACTTAGGCAATCTTTTGCAAAACACAGGGAGAGTGAAAAATTAAGAGAAAATGAGAGAACAAAACAAAGAGAAAAAGAAAAGATTGCTTTAGAAAAGATTGAGAGTGAAGAAAGGAGTGAGACTTTGAAAAAAAAATGATAACAACACACTAGTGAGCACTGAGAAGAGCGAAAAGCAAATAAAATCTGATTGATGAAAATGCAAACAGTGAAAGAGATAAAAAAAGAGGAGAGTGAAAATTGTTTTTCAACTAATGACCTTAATTGTTCTTTTCCCAGTAAAATTGCTTCACAACTGCAGGAAACCAAGATGTGTTTTATCTGAAACTTCCAAATGGAATTAAACATCAATCTAAATTCCATCCATGCCATTTAGAAGAGTCCAAGAATGAAGATTCGAGGTCGAATCTTTTTGAAGAAGGAGGGAATGATGTGATCCATATAACATCATCAATTGAGCCCATCAAGTTCAAGATCAATAATCCAGTTAAAGGAAAAGAAGGCTTGTTGACGAGAGTTATGATCATTAAATCACAAGTCAAAGTTTGGGATACAAAAGATTAAAGGATTTTTAGGGATATTTTTTTGATAGTTTAAATGTTTCAAGTTTTAAAATAGTATATTTCAAATATTGTAACTGTTTAGTTTTTTTTCAGTTACGTTATCGGTTACGTAACTGCCGTAATTATGTTTTTCTTCAGTTACGTTATCAGTTATGTAACTGCCACAATTATGATTTTTCAGTTACGCAACTGCCTTGTAATAGCCTATATATCAAGGCTAGTATGAAATATAGAAATCAGATTTTGACAATATTGAAATGAAATTAATCTTCTTTGAGGGAAAACTCTCTTCTTTGGTTCTTTGCAAAAGAACTCTGTTTGATTTCTTCAATCTAAACGGTTGAGGGAATTCTTCCTTGATAACTTAGTTTCAATTGACAGGTTCGATTGGGTCTAGTTCCGGTGAATGATTGCTTGTTTAAGACAGTCCTTTGGGGATTTGATTCCCTTACGGTTATAGGGTTTCTAGGTTTAATATAACCTAGGGTTCTATAGATCGCATCACTTGTCTTCAAACTCTTAATCATTTATTAGAGGTGCTACCACATCACTTCTCTAAGGTCATGTGTAGCATAAGATGCATGCTCTATGCATGTGAGCACTGCAATCGAACCCAACACAATACAGGCTTAAATAAACTTACCCTTAAATGTTTAAACCATTTATATAATTTACATTTGTGCATATACATATATAATAGAAAAAATATCAAAAATACTAATTGCACTCCAAAAGCAATTCCCTATCAACAATTAGATGTTAGGACACTTCATATCCTTGTATAAATTACCCTTAAAATATATGGACAAATACAATAGTATATGATAAGGGGAGTGGTTCTTAATCAAGTTAATATTATAATTATCTATACGTATTCACTTGCCATTACAATTATATTACATCTTATTTATATATAAGAATTTTGTCAATGATTCTATTATGATATTTTATAAAACTCTATCATTGCATTTGCTATCCCAAGATGAAATTAGTATTATGTTTTCATTACCGTGAAATAGTCATTCCTTCGTTTGGTTTATGAAAAATTATAGTATAAACCATGTTTATTCCATGTAATATGGTCCATATTATTTTCATTCACAAGGACAATTGCTATTCCTTACAAAAAGCAGTTTTTGTTTCAGAAATTCCCCTAATTATAATACAGATGAATTGATATTACTTTCTATTTTATTATATTCCAATGAACCACACACAACATAGAAGTATGAAAAATTCATTCAATATATAATTAATAGTATTTAATAAATTTTGTAAGAGATATTTATATTACTTAAAAATTAATCGTTAATTAAAAAACAGACTTAATACATGAAATTTGTATAAGCTTTGCTTTTAGCAAAAATAAATCATAAAATAT
Source organism: Combretum micranthum (assembly GCA_024138025.1). Lineage (NCBI taxonomy): Eukaryota > Viridiplantae > Streptophyta > Magnoliopsida > Myrtales > Combretaceae > Combretum > Combretum micranthum. The sequence continues at coordinate 187,525 of JAMXBD010000150.1, read as the reverse complement.
ATCTATATATGATAGCTATTCAACAATTATGTAGATTTTCATACCATTTTTTGTCCTTTCACACCATTAGTTATATATAAAAAAATGTTACTAAATCAAATAAGATTAAAACATTTTTATATAAATAATGTAATTAATATTTGTCATATAGTGCGGATAAAAATAGTTATTCATAAAAATATATTCAATTAGATACAAATTTATGATAAAAAAATTTATGTTGTTAATAAATGTGAAAAACGTAAGGAAAAAAGAGAATGTCAGCATAATATATCAATGTTGAAAAAATAAAAGTACAATGGTGGAATTCGAACCCATGACTTTATGGGAATAAAAACAAATAACTAACTATCAAAATATATTTATTTTTATACCATTGTATGCTTTTTGTAATATGCATATAACATAATTTTTTTCTTAAAAAATAAGATTTGAAAAGTTATTATTATTATTATTAATACTTATGATTTGGAAAGGTCGGGGCCCACTACGACCCCCCTCCCTCCAAGCCGATAAATACTAAAACAACGCAAACTTTTTCTAAGACACCAACCTAGGTTATACAGTGTTGATGCTATAGAGGCGAGCATCTCCTAAGAACATAAGTACTTAACTACTAGCTTATTTGACATGAGGCTCCAAGGGAAGATAAGTCGCACTAATCACTGGGCAATTTGTCCAAATTACTTATGAAGCCTTGTAATTTTACCTTACTCGGAATATAGTATTTAGCAACTATTAGCAACTCGTGCAGTGATCGAACGTCAACATTACTCAAAACCCTAATAACTGAATCCCTATACCTTAATTTTGGAACCAAAAACCTTAAATTTATATTAAACCCTAGCATATAATAAAATCTAAATTTTAGGAGCTTTAATCTGAAATTTCATATATATGGTTGTGATCATGACATCCAAATTAGTAGACACGCAAGTTTTTGTGTTCAATACCATAGCATGCGTAATTGTGATAAGATACCGTACTGCATAAGAGTTGGACCCATATGGGAAAATTATTCAATAAGTTTTTATTACTGCTTCAATTGCATATAAATACCTCCTCCACCGATCGGCTACGCCTTTTTCTTTTCCCCTTCCTTTTTCATTTATCTGTCAGTTTCCTTCACCTTCATCTTCCTCTAGAAAACTCATGGATTACGATCGCCAAAATCGATAAATTTCCAAAAATTAATAACTCGCAAAATACACCTCCATTCTCAAATCTACAAGAGACACTGTGATCTTGGTTTTGCGTTCTTCAAAACACGAGCACCTTTGATAAGGTTTCACTAGCCTTCAAATTTGAGACAAACCAAAGCATTGATTGTTCGATGAAGAAGTTAATTCAATATTCTTAATTTTTATGTGTAAATCCTTAGTTTTTACTTACTACATTGTATTCCTTAAGCTTAGAAGAGTGTTTTCTTGCATTGTATAGGTGACAACTTTGACTTCTCGGGTCAACCTTTGGATTACTTCAATGATTAACAATGCCACCATGGTGAGTGAGATATTTGATGATTTACTACTTGCTTGTTATACTATTGTTGTATCATTGTTCCATGTTATATGGGTGATAATTTTTAAGTTAAAAAGACTTAAAAGTTGTTAGAAGTCGTGGAAATAGAAATTTAAGCATCCACAATAGGTATAGAGCACAAGTCATTACACACTACCATATATACGATCCATGTACTTTGGTGGTGTTTGTGTAAAAACAAAGATTCTACACCACCATTATACATGACCCATGTACTTTGGTGGTGTGTGTGCAAAAATGAAGATTCTACACTACCTTTGTACACAACCGTGTACTTTGGCTATGTATGTGTAAAAAAAAAAAGGATTATACACTACCCTCATACATTATCAATATACTTTAGTTGTGTTAAGTGTAAAAACGAAAGATTCCACACTACCTTCGACACTACCATATACTTTGATCATGTAAGTGTAAAAATGAAAGATTCTACACTACACATGTACTTTGGTTGTGTAACTGTAAACACGAAAAATTCTACACAACCAAAGTACCATCATACACTACCTGTGTACTTTGGTTGTGTATGTGTAAAAATTGAAGATTCTACATGACCCATGTACTTTGGTCATGTATGTGTATTTCTTTATCAATAAGTATTTTTTTATGCAAATAAAGTTCTACATGACCCCCGTATGCTACCCCTATATGCTGGTCATGTACGTGTAAAAATGAATGAGATTAAGGAAAAAATATGCCAAATTGAGTATATCCCCTAGCACAGCTGTGCATAAAATGGCCATATAGAGCCTTTGGAATATGTTTTAGTATCTTTAAGTCATGTCAGCCACATAAAGCTATTTCCACTATCGAATAGCTATCTACATAAGTTGTGTAGCTTGTTGCTGTACGTTACCAAGTCCCCATTTTTTGAGGAATTCTTACTATCACTTCAATAATCCGCTTAACTCATTCCATTAACTTAACTAAGCACTTTAAGACATGGAATTAAACTTAAAAATTAAGAATATGGGTCTAAGCTCGAGAAATATATGCAAAGGACTTGAAGCGTGATAAGATATTGACATTGGTGCATGCATTGCTTTTGCGAGAATTGTTGTTTTGACCAATATCATACTTATGTGGAGTGGAATGTATAATGATTTATCATCCTAAATTTATTTAGGATTATTGGATTATAATTAAAATAAGGACATGCACTGCACGACATTGCATTTTATACTGTCATCGTCTGACGATGGAATGATAGAAAATTTAAGTTATGGGTATATCCACTTCATTTAATTAGGCTACCTCCGAATTGAGCACCTAAGGCTTCAGTGAGGAAAAATTACGTTAAGTTAAGTTTCGATTTAGTAAAATGAACTAAATGATATAGGGAAGTCGTGGTCTATGAAACCACATAAAACATCCATCTCAAGTTTAATCATAAGCCACCCCTTACTTGAGCACTTAAAGCCTTTGTGGGACTTGTGATAAGTGAGTTTAAGTTTAGATGACCTAGATGCTGATAGAACTAAGTATTCCCCAAACCTTAGGTCAAGGAAGGGTTAAATCATGAACCTCATGTAGGTACGAGAAGACCACATGTGATGTTTGCATTGCATATGATTGTATATGGATAGCATATTTTGGATAATTTATTTGCTTGTCTGTTGAGTAGTGATGAGGATATTGCACTCACATCTCACTAAGTTGTGATTTTGCTCACCCTCTATAGTGTGACACATCATGCAAGTACCCCAAGACAGATTTATAACCCAGCTAGACATATTACTTTAGTAAGCTAGCTGATTTTAGGATTCTTGGGGAAATTATTGCAAGAGAAGCTATATAGAGGAGCTACCTATATCATATCCTAATGTTTAAGTCATGTGAACATCTTATGTTTTTGTTATTAAGTAATTTCAGTTAAGAAGACAATTGACGTGATGATAAGATGGCATCTGTAAAGCCTCACTCTTGTTAAAAGTAGTTAGTTTGATTCTTAGGCATTGTTGTTAAGACGCTTCACGAATGCAGTTATGACTAGTATGAGCATTTGTGGCTAGTTATTATAATTAGGGTATCCTTTGAGGCATGGCATCACCAATTTTTAAGTCTTTTTAGCATCGACTTAAGTTGCAGTCATATAAACATGTACCTGAAGCATGCTCTCCAATCACCAACTACTAATTCTTCTTAACTCCTCGCGCAAGGTGTATCCCATTGTTACGTTTTTATGTTGCTTTTGGTAAACATCAATCATTTGGAATACAGTAAATTATAATGGAATGAGTTTTAGAATGACAAATTTATTGATATTTTTGGAAGCATATAAGGAATCCAATGAGATGGAATGTATTTATCTGACAAGAAAATGTTCAACAATAAATGTAGATGATAATAATGTGATGGATAAAAAGGTAATCAAACTAAGTATAATAAATCAGGAGTAAACAAGATCAACATACAAAAAAAAGGAAAAACTAGGAGTAAACAGAGTTGCGAATTGCGATTCTGGATTTTAAAAGTCGATTCCAAACATAGAAAAACAAGTGCAATGGGAATCCCACTTTCATTTTCAATCTATTTTTGGGTACTAAACGTGCCATTAGTACCATTCCGAAGTAAAGCCTACAACCAAGATTTAATCCACCCTTTAATGACTGTTAAAAGGCTAGAGTTATGTTTCCAATGAATTCAAATAAGAACAAAAATCCAATTTGTTTCATAAACGATGAAAAACTTGTATTGACTATCTCTAAAGACAACAAATCTTCCATCATCATCGTCGTTTGTTGTAAATAATAATAATGATGATGATGATGATGATGGAGTTTTATTATTTTCATCATCTCTAATATTCAAAGATTCAAAAAATGAAGAATGAAGAAGTGAAAAAGGAAAGAAACAAAGAAAGAGTGCTCATAATGTCAAAAAGCTTTAAAAAAAAGAAAGCAAAAAAATAATAAAAAGAAACAAAAATAAGGGAAAAAGAGGAAATGAAAATCCATGGATAAAATAAAGCCTTTCGTAAGTGGTGTTTTAAGATAAAAACTAATCTCGCACAACTGAAAATACACAAATATAATTTAGAAGCTTTTAGTTTGACTTTTAAAAGCACTTCATATTAGTAGCTCTATCGACTGACGACATCATAACAAGTTTTTGAAATGGGACAAGGTAGATTCAAATCCCCATTTCATGTTATAATGAAAAAAAAAGTAAAAAAGAAAATAAAAAAAAAACTTAAATTTACAATAAAACTAGTCGCTAGGACACTTAATACAATGATACTTTTAGAAGAAAAGGGGCAACAACAACAAAACTTAAAGGCCTTATAAATACAGGTTTGAGGGTTTTGTTAGGTTGGGTGAAACATTTATTTTTGTTATCTCACTTTCCTCATATTATTTCTTTTTCCACATTATATGATATTTCCTTGAGAGAGATAATGAGCAGTGTTATTGAGATTTTATATGACAATTTTTTGTAAGATATTACTCGAGTGTTTATTGAATGTTTTTGCAAGTGAATGGATTGTGCCTTGGCACTTCAAATCCCATTATAGTGTGTTCATTTGTGTAGATACCATAGAAGAAGCTTATGATATCGTAGCACCGACAGATCCTCTTCACTAACGTGCTTGATAACAACATAAGGTAAAACTATTGTCCTTCATTGATTTAACGAATCACATGGTCCACGCCCATAAGATTGGTTTGAATGGTATCTCCGTTATTATTCCTACGTGAGATCAGTCCACATCGATATTCCTAGACTAAGCAGATGTCAGCTCTCTAGGATGAAGCTTGTTAACCCTAAGCACACTAGGTAGTAATCGGTTAAGGATAAATTACACCGGAATGTATCAATATTTGAGAGTAAGTTTATTTAAGGTATCAACGTTTCAAGTGGTTAAAAAGAGGTATCAATGTTTCACAAAATGAGTCAAAGGAGATATCAACGTTTTGCAAAGTTCATTTAAAGTATCAACCTTTCCATTAAATGTTGATATCTCTTTTTAACCATTTAAAATGTTGATACCTTAAATGAATTTGTTCTCAAACATTAATTTCTCTTTTGAACTACTTAAAACGTTGATACCTTAAATAAACTTACCTTTAAACATTGATATCTTTTATTGTTATTTACATAATCGATTTATGAAAGGAGCAGCAATGAAAATGTTAGTGAGCTACAGTTAAATTTTGTTACACGCAATACTGGGGATAAGGGTTAGTGATTAGTATTAGAAGTACACTCTTGATAACTCTTTCTTCGTGGCTATTCAATGCTCATAGTCAGAGCTTTTTTTGAGGTGTGTCAATTGCAATGGTGACTAATCTTTAAGGGAAAGATGAAGAAAGAAATCAGTAAAGGATTCATATAAGTTTGTTCACAACCGAAGAGAATTGTTATGATTATGGAACTCACCTGTGTGGGGTTTAAATTGATCAGAACCAACATTTCTTATTATTGTTCGTCCTAAGCTGAAAAGAGTACAAAGGGGAACAATAAAAGATGTACTTGGAGTCATGGTGGGAATGTAATTTTTGGTAATTAAGCTATTCTCATTATAGAGTTATGGTTTCTAATTCTAAGATAAACATGGGTTGTTATTTCTTATGTAAGTTTACAGTACAGGGGGCTTATTTATCTTCTAGACTAAATATAAATAAATAAATAAAAAAAGGGGGCTTAGGTTGCTACAACATTATCTTGTTAGTGCAAGAGTCCTAATGCTCGTTGGATGTGATTAGCATGATTCTTCATTTGGAAAGTGTCAATTTGTTTCCTAGCATGAGTTGGTGTTAAGGAGAAAACAAATTAGGAAAAGAAATGTTGATCGAGCAGGTGTAAATTTCAGAAGTTTTTTTTTTTCTACTGAAGTAAATTTGAGAAGTTTGACATGATCATTTACTCTGACATTTGTACCTGCATACTTATTTGAGGCATGGTACAAAGATTGTTAATCATGTATAGGAGACAAAAGGTTTAATTATGTTGTAATCATAATATGACCTCATTGTTGTTCAATTTCATTTTAATGACTTGATTGACTTGTCACATTCCTCACACTAGCTACGGTCAAGTCTTTTTTTGTTTAAAAGAAAAGAAAGAAGGAAAGTTGCAACAATTGTTTACAGTTGGAGTCTCATCACCTTTGGTGTTGTGTGGTTAACCGAAGCCCATCACTTTGCCTACCTCTTCACATGTGGGGGTGTATGGCTAAAGTGGACTTGTTGTATCTTGTCCATTTAATGTTGTTACTCATTGTTAATCCTTTCCTAGCTTGTGTCCAAAAAGAAAATGAGTTAGAGACGACAAGGTAGGTGGCGTTATGGAATTGTTGGATCTCTTTACGAAATTATAGTCACTTATGGTAATGGCTGGCATGACATTGTTGGGGCATCTTAGCAAGTGTAGCTCCTTCTTTCCCTCGTGTAGCTTAGGGATGTAATCGGGTTGGCTCTTATAGGTTTTCGACCCACCCAACCATTAAAAACCCTAGGGTTATAGGGTCAGGTTTGGATCTTATAATAAACCCAATGGATACCCGATAATCTGGTATTATAATTAAAAAATAAAAACATTACTAAAGGAGCAAAAAAAAAAAAAAAGACATAAATGAGCTACTATCTTTTTTACCTCCTAATGATGTTTTTTCTTTTATATTTATGGATTAGTTACAGATTTAGAACTTTTATTAAATTTTGTTCAAATTATGTTTGCTATGGAAATTAAAATTATTTGTTGTCTATATATTTTAGTCCCAACAAGAAATTTAATTTAACCATATTTTTAGAATATTATATGGTGACAAAAGTAATATATTTATATGTTTGAATGTTATATAATGAATGTGGTCTACAACATTTTCTATCAGTTGCACATGCATCATTTCATTTTTGAATGTATAGGAAACTTATGTAGAAGTATCGGCTTTTCTTAAATTTATTATTAAAATTTGAAAATAGGTTTAAAAAAAAAGAGGGTTATAGGGTTATAGGATCGAGTTTCGGGTTCTAAATCAAAGCCTGTAGGGCGGGTTTAGATATAGCATCAAAACCTTATAGAGTTATAGAGTCAGGTTTTGTAGACCCTATAAAGGAGCTGGTCAGGTTTCAGGTTTCAGGTTCATATGATTCATCGAAACCCAACCCAGTTACATCCCTAGTGTAGCTAGACATGGATGACACCATATACCTTCCTCGATGCAAGTAGCAATAGCTTTGGGTGTCTTTTGTTTCTTAGTTAATAGGTGGTAACATAAGATTTTAAGGTTGATGTGGCAACTATGAAGGATTTGAGTGAGGTATTGGTCATTATCAAGTAGGTTGTGCTAGTATCCTTATGGCTTGTAATGTTTAATCCTAATTGATCTTGAAGTGGTTGTAGTTGGCGTATGTGCTATAGCATCTACTCTTAGCGTGTGCTCCGTAAAGTTAGATGTGAATGTGTGTGAGTGGTTATTAGTATTTCTACTACTTTTTTGCAACGTATGTGAGTGTGAATCCTTTTAGTGCCCATTTATGTTGTGTACAGGGTGTAGCAGGCTGTCAAAATTTAGCAGGTGTTAGAGTAACTTTTAGGTTCTATCTTGAAGTAGCTAGCACATGAACATAGGGCCTACTATGAAATTCAAGTTTCCCTTTGATTCTTGTCTCGTCTAAGTTCGCATGTTCATTCGTGTGTGATCCAATATCATGTAAGAAGTGGAAGTGTAGATATGTTGCTTGGTTCGTAAAGTGTTGGTGTTTCCCAACTTAGATTGGCGCATGCATGTGTGTCCATTCAATCATGTTGAGATAGGTGTGTGAGTTGGCGTGAAGGAGTGAAGGAAATGGTAAGGGTGTTGATCGATTAAGGTGCGATATTGTGCTACACATGGGTGTTGATTGACTAAGGCGCGATATTGTGCTGCACATTCTATCCCAAATGCTTGTTACATGTTTGATGAAGTTTGTGCTATGGTCATAGTTGGATATACCAGCTATATAAGTGTGTGAGAGTGTGTTCAAATTATCAAATATTTGTTAAATTGGTTTATTTACTTATTTGTTATTAGTATTTACTATTAGTTTTATTATAATTAATTTACCATGTATAAACCTATATATATATATATACATCTTACACTAATGTAAAAGTTATGCACTTATAGATCTAATATCAATTCCCAATCCTAAATTATACATTTGTTAATTTTAATTATACATGGTTTTAATTATTGATGTTATTATTTAAATACTCCCTCGAAAATGGATGAGCTTATATCATTACCGTGTCATCACTATACCATTGGCGTGCCATCCTTGTGCTATCGTCGTGCTTGTTTCAATATAAATAAATTGATTTTATTTAAATATTAGTATTATTATATTCTATACATAATAACTAAATTAAATAACAAATTAATTAAAATAATTTGAGGCAAATTTTATATAAAAAGTACTAATTTTCGGCAAAGTACACTGACTACTCTTTGAAAATTTTGTAAAAAACATTGACACTTCACTTAAGCAAAACACAACATTTAACCCCGATTTTTGTCTACATCAATGCTAATACAAAATAAACCCTAACATGTTATCGCCATGTCATCGCCACATCAGTATTATTTATCTTTATTTCAATATAATAATCACATATAAAAATGGATAGAATAATAAAAAATTAAAATAAATACATAAGAAATATCGTTTAAAAGCTACACAATACATAAAAATTTTATTTGTTTAATTTAACTCTTGAAAACATGTTAAGAAAGCTGCACATCATTTTATCGTTATATCTTAAAGAATGAAATTGCACATCATTTTATAGCTATATCTTAAAGAATGCAATTAAAATCCCCACGGTCAATTAGTGAGAATAAACAAGGATCACCTGTAACTTTAACATTTTCTTTTTTTGGCCAATTACAATAGGGGAGAGGGAATTTGAACCTAAGACCTCTGCATGAGAATTAAAAGGGAGATGTCACTAGGCCATTAGACCATTGGTGCCTATAACTTTAATAAAAAAAGTCAAATCAAATTCCAAAAGATTTGAACTTTTAGTTTTATCTATAAATTACAATATATTAAAGTCCTCTAAAAACAAAAGATACATGAAATTTGGATAAAAACACGAGCATGCAACATCATATTAATCCAAGTTATGGAAATTTAACAAAATTAACAACTGTGTAATCAAATATTTATCACGAAACTTATTTTAAAAAATTGGAAAAAAATATGAATTGCATTTCTACACAATAGTCATTCAATACAAAAAGAGATTGCAAGTTGGTCTAGGATTTTTAGCAAGGATTTATTACATGTAAAACGGGAAAATGAAATATCAATTTTTTTATAAATAAATAAATAAATGTTTTGTGTAGCTTTTAAAAAAGAAAATTTGCCCTAAAAATTGAATGGGGCTTGCATCTTTATCGTGTCATCGTCATACCAAAATGGGGCTTACATCATTACTGTGTCATCACTATACCATTGGCATGCCATCCCCATGCGAATATAAATAAATTGATTTTATTTAAATATCATATATTATTATATTATAAACATATTAACTAAATAAAATAAATGTTTCGTTTTTTTGCAGCTTTTAGAAAAGAAAATTTGCCCCAAAAAATGAATGGGGTTTGCATCCTTATCGTGTCATCGCTATACCAGAATGGGCTTACATCATTACCGTGTCATCATGATACCATTAGCATGCCATCCCCATGCCAATATAAATAAATTGATTTTATTTAAATATCATATATTATTTTATTATAAACATATTAACTAAATAAAATAATAAATTAATTAAAATATTTTGAGGCAAATTTAATAAAAATAAAAAATGTACTATGTTTCTACAAGTACATTGACAATCCCTTATAAATTACTAAATTTTGTAAAATATATCAACACCTTGCTTAATCAAAATACAACATTTAATCTCAATTTTTATTTACATCAATGCTAATGCAAAATAAATGCTAACATGTTATTGTCATGTCATCACCACATCGGTATTAGTAACATTTGTTTCAATATAATAATTATATATATATATATAAGAATGGATAAAATAATAAAAAGATTAAAATAAATACATAAATTTTTTCTTTTCTTTTCTTTCTTTTTTTTGAAAGATGCACAATACATAAATTTTTTATTTATTTAATTTAATTTAATTCTTAAAACATATGTTAAAGGAAACTGCATATCAGTTTATTGTTATAGCTTAAAGAATGTAATTAAAACTCCCATGATCAATTAGTAAGAAACTTACCTATAACTTCAATATATATTTTGGATAATTATAACAGAGATTCAAACTCAAGACCTCTTACATGAGAGTCAAAGGGAGACATCACTAAAGAGTCAAAGGAGATGTCACTAGGCCATAAAAAACTAGAATCAAACACCAGAAGATTTGAACTAATTAGTTTATCTATAATATATCAAAGTCCTCTGAAAAAAAGGATACATGAAATTTGGAAAAACATGAACATGAAGCATCATATTAACCTAAGTTATATAAATTTAATAAAATTAAATCTGTTTAATCAAATATTAATCATAAAACTTATTTGAAAAAATTGGGAAAAAAAATATGATTGCATTGCTACGTGCTAGTCATTCAATATAAAAAAGAGATTGCAAGTTAGTATAGGATTTTTAGCAATAATTCATTACACATGAAACACGAAAATGAAATATATACTAGTGGTAAAGCATTTTTTAAAATAAATAAACAAATGTTTTCATGTTTGGTGTGGCTTTCAGAAGAAAATCAATTTTTTTCTTGATTTATTTTATTTCTTTATTAAGTCTTTGATAATTCAATTTAATATTTAAATAAAGGCTAATAATATTAATATGACGATGGCGCAACAATGACTTGTCAACATTTATACCACATTCGCATTAGTCTAGACAAAATTAGGGGGGTAAGTGCTATATTTTCAAAAAAGTGGTATGTTAAAAGGATAACGCCCTAAAATTTATTTAAGGTATTACTGCCACGTATGATACTTTACGTATTATTTGCTCAGGCTTTCTAGAATGATATGTTTATTGTGAATATTTGCTACTTGTTTTTAAATTATGAAATCATTAAATTAAATTCTAAAAACCACTGGATGTACAATATACATTATAAAACATTTTATTATCTACTCTTATGAGTAAACCCACATCCATAAAACAAAATATATCATTAGGTATCTCATATACCCTTTTATGACGGTATACAAAACTTTAAAAGCTTCTTTTACAAAACATAAGCTTCATCAAGCCCCTTAAAAAAATATTACAACTTAAAATATAAATTCAACTCTTAAAATAAAATAGAAATACAAAAGAAATCCACAGTTCTAACCCACTTCACTCATCCAACATCATCTAAAACCTAAGCTAAGCACCACCATCAATCATCACACCAACAACAACATCATCATCAACATCATTAACTTCATGATCATCAAATCATCAACATCCTCAACATGTGGAAAAAGAATAACAATAACACTAATGAGCTGAAGCTCAGTACACAGTAACTTAATCATATACGGAGTGACACACGGGCTTAACTAAATGCAATGCATCAACTAATAAGTTATTATCTTTTCTTTAAAGTAAACAAATCAACACTAGAGCACTCAAACTTCGAAATAATCCAAGAAATGATTTACCATCCCTAGCCCACTACTGCAGCAATAGGGGAGGAGACAATAGCTCCCGTAGGCGACTACCCTAAGGCAAGAATCTAGGGGTCCCGGATAACCGCAATTACTCGAGGGGTTAATATAAGCAGCCAAAATACTTGTATCTCTGATATAACCGATAAAGAAAAGTAATATCATCTAGGGTTTACAACCATTATCAACTTTACTTAACTTAATTAATAATATCACATAGTTCAATCGTCCCCATAAACGTGAACTAAATCATATTATATCCTTTTAAGTATAAGCAAATGTTACAACGATATGATACTCCCCATCAATTACCCACCAGCCACTAAGAAATGTCATTGCATCATGACGAGTGGCCTAAGCGCCTAAACTACCGTGTTTATTCAGATAAGGCGTCGCTTCTTAGACCAGATTTAATGGCGAAAGCACAACCATCACTTATCATTCATTAAGCCGAGTTTCAGTTTTAATTCATTTTAGGATTTCTATCCTAACAACCAACACACAAGTTACTACGTACTTTATATCTGTAAGCCAAATAAAGACTCGGATGCCATCTCAGAAGATTATCTAGAAGATTCATAATCTAAACTCAAACATCTATTTAACAGAATTAAACTCTTTGAGAAACTAAATTAATGATCTATTCACTCCAAGTTCATTTTAGAACTTATTTAATCAAATACTAATTAGGAACCCCGTTATGACTGTGAAGATCGCCCCGCCAAAATACGGACAGTTTTACTTTGTTTGTTAAAGTATTTATTTTCACTTTGATTATAATCATTTATCACAAAAGCATTATCACATCATTCACATTCTAAAAACATATTTCTTAAGCAAACAATCATTTAAAACAACATATTCTCCATAAAATTCTTAGTTTATCTTAATTCATTAATTTAAGGCTGTTATTAACTATTAACTCATTTTAACTTAATCTTAGCCAAATTGATTATAATTAATCATTTAATCCAATTACTAAGCTAAGATAATTAAACTCAATCAATCTAATCAATTTTAACTTATTCAAGCCCATTTAGTCAAGTTAGACTAAGATTATTAACTAATTCATTTTACAATTAAGATTCGTATTAACTTAAGTCTATTTTAGCTTAATCTTGACTAAATTGATTAAATTCAATCAATCTAATCTATTTTATTTCATCTAAGTTCATTAAGCCAAGTTGAACTTAGATTATTAATTAAGTTCATTTTATATCCAACTCTATATGAAGTCAAATTATCTGTCAAATCTATAAATTCACTAAACTCATACATAATTATATCATTTAACAAGTATAATACATCAAATATCATTTATCTATCCCATTATAGCTCAAAAAGATTTATTTTATACTTAACCACACACTTTTAACTAGTAATATAAGTTTTCAACTTTGTTTGAAAAATGTAGCAGTAGGAAATAATTAAAATTTTGGCCTTGATAATTTTTGAATTTGGAAAAACTTAAAACATGAAAGTTATAGATCTCTTTTTGAGCTTTCTGTGGCTTTTTAAATCACCTCAATCCAATATCGGAAAAAAAAAGTTATGAGAAAGATACAAAACAATATCGCAGGAGGAATAACCGAACAGGGCTGTATGAATGACCGTTTCAACCCTAAGATTTTATTCAAAAATGATACGAGAGTGCAACACTCATTCAAATGGGCCATTTCAAACGGGTTGTTTCCAATGCCGTTTGGACCTAGGGGATTTGTATAAAAAGCTCCACAACTTGCAACACCCCTTCATATGGGGCGTTTTAGGGCTGTTTGGCTCGTATACCCCTTCAAACGGCCCGTTTGATAGGGTATTTGAGCCATAACGAGTTCCTCTGTTTTAAACTTCATTTTTTCTTCACATTTCACCCATCTATCTATACCCTAAACTCTATATAAACATCATACTATATACTACATGCAATTAACAACTCAAAACACATATGAACTCCATTTAATAACACCAAACACTATTAATTCCTCCATAAAACCCCACAACTACTATTCATCATCTTTTTCATCCACTCAACATACAACAAACATCAAACTAACATTTTCTAACATAAATAACAAATTAAAACGAAGAAAAAGTAAAACTTATCTCTTTTAGAAAATTCTGACTTCTTGATTTCTCTTTATCTCTACTTTTCTCAATTTCTTGAAGCTTGTGAATGCATGATTTCCATCTTGGAACTTGTTTCTTACTTCATTTTTCTCTTTAATCTTGTTTAGATTTGAGTTTTAGTATGGAAATTTGTAGTGATAAAGAGAGAAAGACATGAAGAAGAAAGAAAGAGAGAAAACGTAAAAAAGAAGAAGAGGAAGAAAATGCGGTTGGCAACCAAGAAAAAAATCAATAGGAAAAAGTAGATAAAAGGATAAGGTTTAAGGATTTTCATTTGAAATAGCCTAATTCTCAATATATAATAATTTAATATATACAATTTGATTTAATCAAATTATGAAGTTTTATTGAGTGTTTGGTTAATGAGAATATGTAATATTTGCTTTAAATATGAAATTTTGGTGAATATATCTTAGTTGAAAATTTAAACATGTTAGAAATTAATGTGTTAATGTGAATTAGTATTAATAGTGTATTTTATGATTAGTGAGTAAAATGTATTATATATGTTTGAGTTGATGAAATTATAGTTATTGAATACAAATATGATTGATAAGTTATAGGTGTGGTAAATAAAGACAATGTGTTAGTGAGCTTTAATAATTATGTTGATTATTGTTTTATTAATGTAAGTTACTTAAATTTTTAAAACAAAACCAAGAACCAAATCCAAACCTGATATAGTATAATTTTAGGTCATTTTAAGGCCCAAAACAAGCCAAATAAAGCCACAAGTGCATGCATTTTCTCCCTTGTACAGCTGCACCAAAAGTTAAATGAAAAGGATAAATATAAATTACTTTTATCAAAAATCACAAGTCCAAAACTGACATCCAAAATAGACCTCATGCTATGGTGCCTTTATTCCATATTATATCATCATCTCTTTTCAATTTTTCTTTTACAGGTTGTCGAGAACATCTTCCCCAAGACTTAATTATCAAGTTAAAGCTGCTTAAGGTTAGTTGCATGCTTTTATAGTTGTTGTTTTCAACATAAGAAAGATTTCTTATTCTAGTAGGTTTATAAATGATTTGAATATGATTTTCATGATTCATGATAACCAATGAAGTTATATGAGCTTTTGAAGTGTTTGGATATATATAAGTTGTGATGGAGGAGTTGTGGTGTGTGTAGGAGTTGTTTGAGTATGCTTGAGTTGATGAAAGTTGATAATGAAGGAGTTGATTCATGTTGAGTGATGCAGAGAGTTGTTTAATGTTGTAAAAGTGGAGTTTATACTCGTTTTGTGTTGTTAAATGCATGAGACATGATGTATGATGTTTATATAGGTCTTAGAGTAAGGTTAGATAAGTAAAAAGTGTGTAAAGTTTGAGTTTGAAATAGGAGAAATATGAAAATGTTCAAACATCCTATCAAACCGGGTGTTTGGGGAGTATATGGCACAAACGGCCCCTAAAACGACCTGTGGGAAGGGGTATTAAGCTCTTGGGTAAGTTTTTGTGTGCTTTCATTGAGTGTAAACAGGCCTTGAAACAGCTTGTAGTGGAGGGTGTAACATTTTGTTGGAGTGGTGAGTGTTTTCCTTGGGTCTAAACAGCCTTGGAAACGGCTTGTTGGAGGGGTGTTGCGCTCTTTGGCCATTTTTAGTAACTTTCCTTGGTCCAAACAGCCTTGCATAAAGGCTCGTTTGGAGGGGTGTTGTGCTTGCTGACTTTTGTGTTGGATTTGTATCTCATTCTGTGTTGCTGACCTTGATTCGTACATCGCCGGCATTGACCCCTATGCTGCAGGCATTGAGTCGGCATACCGCCATGCGTACGCCTTAAAAAAAATTATTAATTAAATTTGTTTGTGATGATTTTATTACCTTATATGTTATTCCTTAATTGTTTTTTAGTTTGTGATTAATTAAAAAGCTTATATGAATCCACTATGAGTGTTAGTGCTAAGTTATGTTATTATATGAGTTGATTTGTGATTAATGAATGTTAAATAGTTAGAAACCAATTATGATTATATTCAATTGAGAAATAGTGATATTTGATATATATATATTTGTTTGAAGTGAAATATATATATATATTACAGATATCGTGTCAGTGATTGTGAATTGGAATATGATTGTGAATTAGCCATGTTTTATATAGAATGATTTCTTTAACATATTTTCATACTTGACTGAGTTCGAATACTGGACTTTTGCTAGATAAACCTAGTTATTAAGGTACACAGTAATGTGATTGTTGATTTTTAATTAATATATATATGTATTTCTAAATCAACTTTAATTAAAGTGCAATTAAACTGTGTTTTTCGCCATTAAATCTGGTATGGGGAGCCGCATCCTTGTTAACGAGGTTAACATGATAGTTTAGGCGCTTAGACTACTCAGTCATGATGCAATAAGCTTTCTTAGTGGCTTAGTAGATAATTGGTAGGGAGTATCATATCATTATAACATTTGCTTATTCTTAAAATGATATAATATGATTTAGTTCACGTCTATGGGAACGATTGAACTATGTGATATTGCTAATTAAGTTAAGTAAAGTTGATAATGGCTATAAACCTTAGAGGAAATTACTTTTTCATTATGAGCATTTATCAAAGATTTAAGTATTCGGACTGCTTATATCAACCCTTTGAGTAGCTGTGATTATTCAGGGACCCCAGATTCCCAGGATTGAATTCTAAGTTTGAATACTCCAGTGTTGTGTTATTGACCTAATTAAAGAGAGATGATTTATAACTTGTTTTGCATTATTTCAAGAGTGTATGTCACATTGTACATGTTTGTATTACTATTTACCGGGCCTCTGGCTCACTTTTTTATTTCATTCAGGCATTGAAGATGATGAGTTCTATGATTCCTTGAGTTATAGGATGGACTTTGAAGACTTTTTTTATGAGTGCGACAATTAAGATTCCTGGACCAACCTAGTGCTCTCTTTGAAAAGAAAGACTAGACCAATCTTGTTTTTGAAAAGTTGTAATAGTATAGTCTTGGCTTGCTTGTAGGCCTAAGTTTATAATGTAATGGTTGTGCTATGGGTGTATTGGAGAGGCTTATATGCATGTAAAAAGGGTTGAGCCAAACCCATGTGGGACAATCCTTCACGCCATGTGTAGCAGTGGTACCCAAAAGGCTGTGCGCGAGAGGATTCTTCCTGGTGAGGACTCCAGGGCCCACAGATGAGGGCGATGCTACTGTGAAGTGGTAACGCTGGGGAAACCCACATGACTTACACCCAACCCTTTTTACATGCATATAAGCCTCTCCAATACACCCATAGCACAACCATTACATATAATATAAAGTTTGTATTTAAATTCCTTATATTGTATGTAATATGCTTATAGACTTTAAGATACCATGATATTGATATCTATATGTTAATGTATTAAAGTATCTACTCTTTTATGAGTAGCTTTTGTTAAGTTATTCTAAGTTTAATCAGGTTAAGCAGGTAATTCACATAAACAATCCCTTTTCAGATAACCTTACATACAATATGTCCATATATTATATGTGGTTAGGTGACATGACATGTCATATTTTAATATAATACATGTCAGGTCCTTGCATTATTTATAAAGGATTAGGGATTAAATCTTTCAAATCACTCAGAATATAATCTGAGAACATATATATTATAAATTATAACTTGATATAAAAACATGATACAAAAGTATAATTTGTGAATAACTCAAGTTGAGGTTTAAAATTGATATTTTTAAACAAGTAGTTGATTTAAAAAATTATTAAGATTTTACAAAATGAAAGAACACTAAAGTTTAAGGGTCTAAGAGTTTTCAAAATATTTAAAATATTTGTTTTGAGAATTAGGAATAGAAATTGAAGAATAAGGGGTTTACTAAAATGAAAGATTTGAGTAGAAATTGGATAGTTTTATTTATAAAATCGATAGAAGAAGAAATAAATATTTAGAAAAGAATATTTAAAATCTCAAATCTCAATTTAACCCATTTGCTAATTTAATTATATCAGATTATCTATTTCGTTCTCTATTGTTTACTCATTTTATTTATTTAAACTATCTAACAATGTTCAAATTAATTATCTATTATATTATTCAATTAAACATCTCTAAATTAACTAGGTGAGGGTTTGGGGTGCTTCAAAATGTTTTTTACAAAATTTGAGGGATAATCAATATAATTTACCCTTTTAAAATTGATATTGACATTGTCACAAGTTGTTTATTGATTGATTGAAATATCTAACTGGTTAATAGAGTTGATGAAGATAGAATATTATAAATAATATAAAAAGTTTAATTAGAACTAAATTGATTAAATATAAAGTTTGGTTATAAATATGAAATCAATGCTTTCAGTCTTTCAACTTTAGTTGTCAATGGTATTATAGCATAGTAGTATCTCTCATTGTTTCTGAAATAAGAATTCGAATCTCCCCTTCCCCTATTGTGTAAACAAATTTTTTTTTTCTTGCAACCTTAGTTGTAATTTATTAGATTATCAAGTCCCAAAAGCTTGGAAAAAGTTTTTTTTTTTGAATTACAAAAGCACGACTAAATGAAAATAATCTAAGTTCTAGACAACTTAACTTCTTCTTTTGAATGGACGAGTTTAAAAGTGATCGAACCTATGTCTTTAAAAGACAAGTTTGAAAAAATTAAGCAACATTATTTCTTGAAGGAATGGGTTTTTACAAATCCAAAAAAATAGTATAATACAGCTTCTAATGCATTGATGTTTATACAAAAAATGTAAAGTTAATTCGCTTGGCTCCGGTACAATGTCTATTCAAAGCGACTCTCGTCTACTATACCAAAAAAGCAAACCCATCGTGTAGGAATCTTATTAGACATCCACAATTTTTAGAGCATCCACGTTTAATGGGTCCTCCATAAGTTCTTAAAACAACATTTAAAAGAGCTTTTCTTCTAAAGAATCTCACAACTTTATTCATAAGATCTTTTACTTAAACTTCTTTATATATTTTTATACTTTTGTTGGTTATATTTACTTTTACATAATACATTATTTTTATAGAATAATAATAAAATATTTCGAAGAAACTCTCTTTTTCAGATTTTTCGTAGATGACTCAAAAAAGTAGAAAGAACTTTCCACGTCCGTAAGAATCTTAAAAAATAAAATTTTTTATCCAGGTTTTCTTATTTAAACATCACTGATATGGATGCTCTTAGTCCAGACCCTCAGTTTTTCCTTCCAATCAAGCACTACCCAAGAGACACTATTCACTGTTTTTAGTCAAGGTCCTAACTCCTGCCAACATGCCATTGCCATATGACTTCCATAGTTCTATATACATGATTAATTAATAAAGAGAAAATTCAAAAATTACCCTATACCGAAACAAACAGTAAACACCAAGCAGAATAGTGGAAAGGAAACATAATATCGATTAAAGACCACATGCAAATACGCGGTTTTTTTTTTTTTTTCAATTAGTCCAAAGGGACGATCACAAATCGTTTCAAACATCCACAGATATTTAGGGAGAGAGTGAAGATTGGAGAATATGATCTCCAGAAGATGAGCTTGTCTTCCTTTTTTTTCTTTTTTTTTTTTTCATATAAACATTGATTCTAATGAGGTGTGTCGAATTTGTTTTTCTGTTAGTAGGAGGCTTATAGGAACTCATGTCCTGATAAGTTTGGTAGAAGATCATTTTTAATTTTGAGATCCTATTTAGTGTTCTTAGATGCCATATCAACATATCAAAAAATTTTATTTTTAAGAATTTTTAATTTTATCCTAAGAATCTTAAAAAATAATTTTTAATATTTATTTATATTATTTTAAGGATCCAAATAATAAAAATCATACATAAAATATATTAAAAATAAAATACTAGTTTATTAGGATCATTATAAGAAGATCCTAATTTCACTAAGAACCATAATATGATGTTGAAGAACCTAATAGGAGGTGCTTCACCTCGTTGATTGTGCTAAGGAATTAGTGTAAAGCTGACCTAATATATTGAACTCATTTTTTTTAAAAGATGAATTTTCTTACTCTTTTTTTAAACTAGTATTTTGAAAAAATAAGTTTGGTTACATATATTCTTGATGGGTTCTAGACGAGGAGGTTATTTTTATACATTTTTTGTAATTCTTTAAAAATGTCACTAGCATATTCAAGCATTAAGGTTTATATGTCAAACCATAGGTACATCACAATAAGTGGGATGGGTTTCGATTTGAAGCAATTAATTCATCGGAAGTTGCCCGCCTAAGCAAAAACCCTAAATAAAATCTTCCTATAATTCAAAAATTGAAATCTCTCTCTCTCTTCATCACGACACCAACGCTCCCCTTCTCCTTTACTCCCCCTCTCTCTCGCAGTTCGTCGCCAGCACAACCTCAGACATTGCAAACTCCGAACACACACGCACATACACTCACAATCTCTCTCCCCCCCGTCTCTCCTCCCTCCCTCTCTTCCTCTTCCTCTCCATTTAAGGAAGCGTTAGTTTCCAGTATCCATCTTTATGGCTAACAACTCGATAATTCGGCTGCTCCTCTTCTGCACTGCTCCTCCACTCTCTTCTGTACTCCTTTCTTTCTCTCTCTCTCATAAATTAACATTAACGATATCTATGACTGTATTGTGTTTTTTTTTTTTTAATAAACGTTAAGTTGAGAATGCGTGTATCTTTCTTTGCAGAAGGAAAAAACATCACACCCATTAGCTCTAAAATCGCGGTATATGGAAAACCCACGCTGAATCCAAATTTTGTACTTTTAATCAAGATTTGATCTTGCTTGCATTGTTTAATTAGTGTTTCATATTGCTGATTAGGAATTGAATGAATCGCGATCGGAGCTTCTCACGAGAATTCAGAGCTTAAAGCAGGTAAATGAATGCATTTACAACTACGCATTTAGACCCAAAAAAAGTGGGCCCGCATTGTGTTGTTTGATTGACGATTTCATATGGAATGGTAGGATTTGCAAGGTTGGAGGTCAAAATTGGATACCCAAGTTAAGATCTACCGTGATGTGAGTGTTATTTTGTATCACTTTCTATCATCTCCATTTTGATCCATTAATAACAGTTACTGTTTTTTTGAATGTTTATGTGATTGTCATGTGTTTAAAGCACAGCATGGATTTCTTCAAGTTACCACTACCATCCAGCTACGTGATTTTTATCTTCTTACAGTAGACACTATCACAAAGTAAATCTTCCAAGAGGAAAACATTGTTGCAGAACTCGTAATGAATGCACTTGCAACCTTGTACCCTCGTATTGGCTTCTTTTATGTATTTTTCTAGAATTATGTGAACTTTGGTTATAAACAATTTGTTAATTACCATTGGGATTCTTCAATTTTAATGTTTAATTTCAATTGCTTGTGTGATTTTGTATGTCCATGGCAGGCAACGAAATATTACTTTTGCATTTTCAATGTGGAGAATGCACTTAAACTGGTTGAGATATAGTTTCCTGGGTTCTGTTGTGTTGTGGGTTTTTCTTTTATACATATAAATATATAGGTAAAAGGCTTCCATAGTTTAAGAGGGCTCTTGATGAGGAACAAGGGTGGTTGGAAGTGCCAGGGTCGGACATAAGGATTCTATTGGTCTGTGACAATGAATATTTATAATGTGGGTTATAAGCATACAGAACTTAATGCCATTTTCTGATATATAGGCTGGTTAATGAGCCATAATGCTACTCATAATCTGGGTATCAGGAGTTCTTTTTTCGCTGGTTTAGCATTCTTTATCTTGAGGACAGAGGTGCTGCATTAATGTTTTAACTGTAGAATATGTGTTTAATCAATTCACGTGCCTAGCTGATGCAATCAGTTATAATTCTGTTTTGACTAGTAGAAGACAGGTAATGTAATTGTTGCATTACTTTGTAAACGGGGTACTCAAGCTAAAAAGGAGTTGTAATGGGGAGGGAGGGTGAGGGGTGTCGAGGGTGGGTTGGCTGTGGAGAAGAAACGATTAATGAGGAACTCGGCTCCATGCACTTTCAAGAAAAAAAATCACTTAAAAGATGTAGGTGGAATTTCAAGCTCTTTCTAAACATGTCATGGATACGATTATTTTATTTGCTCACCGAAAAGATATTGCTATCTCTTTGCTGTCCAGAGTGCACTGGAATAGCATTTGCCATAATTCATGCAGGAGCTAGCACTTTGAAATTGGATATTCTTTGATGTATTCATTTTGTACCTTTGTTGTATGATAGAAATTAAAAGACCGATCCAGCCAACATCGCTTCAATTCGTCCCTTGAAATCCAAAACTGAACGCTTGTCAAATGCTGAGAGAATTGTTCTCTAGCTAGGAAAGGAAGAGATTTTTTATAGCTTCTAGATTATAGGATTTGCTTGACATTTTAATTCAGCTGATGGTAAATTTGACACCTGGGGAGTTTTATTGTGTAGCACAGCATTGTCATTCTCTATCAGTCACCATATCATGGTCATACCGTATCTATTCATTCATATACTGGAAACTGAAAATGTGCTTGTTGTGGATAACTCAAAAAATTAGGATTGCCATTGAGCTGGATTTATTGTATGCCTAAGTTTGTTTGGATTGTCTGTCTTTTTCATTTTCATTTGATCTACATCTGTAATACCTAATTAAGTCTCCATTATTTGTTTAATTATTTTTCAATCTGTTTTTGGGCCAACACCTAAAACAGGCACCGAATAGAGAAGAATAAAAGTACCAAACACAACCTAGATACTCAACTTCTTAGTTAACCTTATTGTCTTCTTTCTGTAAATCTGATATGCAGATTCATCTTGATCTTGGATGATGCAGGAACTTTCAGATCTGAAGAAATCACTCAATGATGAGGTGGACCAACTCCGAACAGTGAGTATCGCTTGCCACTTATCCCTGTCTTCTTGACGATTTGATCCTTTTCCTTTTACAAAAAACATCAAAATGATAACAGGAGTTTCAAGTGCTGAGGACTACTCTTCAGCAGCAGCAAGAAGATGTTACTGCTAGCCTGAGGAACCTTGGGGTATATAATTAATTCGTATGCAACATGCGTTGTCTCTTTAGCATTCAACACGTTACATGTTTTATCTCCAGTGAATTCATGAATATATATGGGAATTTTTTCAGTTGCAGGGTACTTCAACAGAAGTTAAAGATGTGGAAGATACCAAGGTGGAAGGAAAAGATGATAGTGTGACTGCAGCACCTGCAGCAGAGATTAAGGATGATAGCACAAAACCAGAAAACTGAACTGCTGCCTGTACCTGGGGGCAAGGGTTTGCAGGAGGTCAATGTCTTCCTCTGCTTAATGAATACCCAGTTTTTTTACCCATATGATGGGTTGAGTCGGGTGACTGGTGACAACCATGTTGTCTTTCCTTTATGACCTACACTAGATAATATCAGTTGCTTAAGCTGCCGCTTGCCTCTTCTCTTTTGGACTCTCCAGCCCTTTTGTTCTTGATTTTCTAAGCTCATAACAGTAGGCGAATTTAGGACTGGATTCGAATCTGTTCTATATAAATGAAAAATCTAAGTTTTATTGGCATTCATTCGGTTGGAAACTGGCATGATACGGATGAAAATTTTGCGCTTAATTTTTGTGTGGCGATCCATTGAATGTTGCTATCAAAAGTTATGTGGTGCTTCATATAATTGTTGAGACGATGCAACGAGAGCTTTTGGAGTTGTTCATTTTAATTTTCAACTTAGCTGGCACTAGATATTTGTAAAAGTCTGCAGCCTTTGTTATACAATAAAAGCTGACAATGTTCATTTATAGTTGATGATAAGGTAGGTGGAGATAAATTAATGTGTCACGCAATTAGAGATTGATGATTGATTGTGAAATGAACTTTTTTAATTTGTATAGACATCGCAGTCTTCTTTCCTCACGTGATATGAGGTGGGGCAACATTATAACAATTTTCACATGTTTTTGCAAGGATGTTAGCGGATACTGATTCCTTATTTTTGCTTTAGCATCTCTGGATTCTGGGCCTAATCACCCGTGAAAATTAAGATTCTGAATTATCCACTTCTGGATATAAATTTGGGAAAAGGAGCAATACATGACATGGTTCCAGACTTTTATAGAATTGGTGGTCCTTTGTTTTGGTTTGGAACTTTGGAATCGTTTTTTTTAAAAATAAAATGAAAGATAAATGAATTTTAGTTTTTAATAAAATAAATTTTACATTCAAAATAATTAATTATTAAGTCTAAATGTGTTGAATTATTTAACAAAAAAAATTTTAAATTTTTTAGAATGCGTATTTATTTATATACAAATACAACTAATATCAATTGTAGCTAGTAGTATAATATTATAAAATACTCTAGAAGATAAAAAGAAAATTATAATACAAAAAATAGTTTTATATTATTAAAGAAATGAATTTTGGTTTTAGAAGTTTATATAGACTAAATTATATAAGGTTTTAAGTTATATTTATTTTTGTTGTTGATAATAACATATTAAATATTGTAAATAGATAATAATTTTTTCGATTAGTATAAATATTAATAATTATATATTCAATATAATTTTTTTATTTTTTTCTTTAATTTTCTTTTTTTTTTTTAATGGAACCAGTTGGAATCACTGGTTCCACCTAGTTGTAGGTTGTAGAACCGTCTAAGAACCAGAAAACCGACAGTTCCTTAACCATTTTAGAATCAGCTAATCTATCCGATTCTCGTTCTAGAATTGTTGGTGATGGTTCAAGTTTGCTTTCCGATTTGGAACGAAATCATGCTTATGTCTGGAGCATTGCTATGATGGTTTCTTGCGCATTTTCCAATAATAAAAAATTGAATGGTATCATTTGTTTCTAACATCTCATTTTAGGTTTGCATGGATTGTTGAAATTTTATTTGTATTGTATTTGTATTTGATTTATATCCATAACTTATTTGTATTATATTTATATCATATTTGTTTGGCTAGTTTATAGATAAAACTTTTAGTTTTTCATTCATATCTGTTTTTTAATAAACACCTGCTTGAAAACGATCAAAATATAATGTTTTAAAAAACCAAAATATGATGAAATAAACACACCTTTTTTATTACGTTAGAAAATTGGATGTATACGTGTGTGTATCTTCATTTGAGTCCCTGTGTATATAAAACTCAATATGGGGAAATTTTAAAAATGTGCGACCTTTTCTTTTCATGCAAAATGTAAAAGACTGGTTCTAAAAGCACCTGTTAAAATGATTACGCGAATTTTTTTCTTTTCTTTTCTTTTCTTTTTTAACATTTTCACACACTTAATTTCTAATAAATTATGTCATCGTATGTAAAAAATTACTTTTTAAGACAGGCGTTTACATAAATGACTTTTTGGAGTAACAAAATGATAATCCATTCAATAGTATAAAACATCGTCGTCAAAGGTAAAATGTCCGATAAAGGATTCCCTCAAGAAATTTGATTGAACTTGTTGTACTCATCATTACTTTTAGAGTAAATTAGCATCATCAACATATTCCACTGCCGCCACAACTCATTGTCGCTAGCCAGTTAGTGCCGTGCCATCCTTTATTCTTATATCCAAACCAACACAAGCACAGGATTATACAAACATATGCAATAAACTGAACAAACATACCCTCAAAGTCACATGAATTTTTCTTGGGAGCCATCTTCATATGTAATAAGAATATTTCCTACTTTATTTACAGATGCAACATGGAATTCACTTAACTTGTTCATGAGGCAAGAGACTGCTTACAGCACTGCTGCATATATACATTTGTGGGTTTTATTATCTCGGATGAATTGAATTTAATAGAGACTGTTCCGATAGAGCTAGCACCTAAAAAACATATGATTCCTCTTAAGAAAACACTAGCTTTCATATCTACAATTACACCCAAGTTGATGCTTTTGAAGTGCGTTGGTTTGATCCAAGAATGATCACAATGACAGTCACATCATCATGGTATTTCCTTCTCCTCCCAGCTGGAACATTCATCAGCTCCTCCATACTAAAACCTGCATCAACAAAACAAGTTCTCCAGACATGAACTCATAGATACAGCAGCATTTAGGGATGAAGTGAAATCTGCAAACTTGAAGATAATGGTCAAGGATTAATCATGTGTTGATGGTTACCTGCTCGATTTGCTGCTCTTGCAACAAGCTCCTCCAGTAAAAACTTTGCTGGATCAGCACTAGGGTTGTCCACGATATAGGAATGCACAAGGTTTACAACTTCATCATTGGTGAAGAAATCGAACAGACCATCGCTTGCAACAACAACAAAATGGTCGTCTTCCGATATCTTATGTACATTTATTGATGGTTCTGTGGATATATATGGAGGGCTTTTAAGTTCACGAACACAAAGGATCCCCATTAATGCATCATTCAGGTTCTTCTGCAGATAAAAAGAAGTATCATTAGTTACTCAAACCAAAGATATCATCAAATCACAACATGAGCAAAAAGTTAGATGCTTGGTCAAATGACAAAAACAGGAAATTGCTTAAGAGGATGCTTTGTACCTTTTTTAAGTACCCAACCCCAAGGCACGGGTCACTTTTAATTTCCCTTTCACCTTTCCCATGACAATTGGCATGGGATCATCAGGATGTTCAGACAGCAGTCGATTTCTTTCAACTTCATTGTCAACGGTATGATCGAGAGAGAGCTGAATAGCTTTTAGACCCCTTTCATCATTGATATCATTATAGTCTCCATTGCTTGCCAATACTGCTCTACTGTCCCCCAAATTGAGTGTATATAAATCGTTCCCATGAAGCAGCACAACCAAAACACATGAACCAACAGAAACTAAATCAGGACGGTCATCCATTTCCTGCTCAACCATGCATAGGAATTCATTCTCTGCCTGAGAAAGAGCATGCAGAAGACTGTCAACAACTCCTTGCTGAAACGGCTCAAGAGCATTTGGCCTATAAGATTTTCCATTTTTCTTCTGTGGAATAGATACCCCTTGTGTACTATTAGCAGTATCCTCCAATATGTACTTTAAAGAGCTCTCTAAACCCAGAGAGTCATGCCTTTTGAGGTCTTCCTCTTTTGACTCTAAATCTGTAGTGCCAAATTGTTGAATAATGCAGTCATACAACGTCCCAGCAAGGAAATCAGCAGCATCCCTCCCATTAAATCCATCATAAATTGCACAAAATAGCCAACCATGTTCTTCAGAACAAATTGCTTGTACCCGGTCTTCACCAGCTGCACCACCTGCCACTTGAACTTCCATAGCATTGAGGAATCCTTCATCCATGGATGGAGCACTCATGGCCTTCAGAAATGAATCATTTTCAAAGGAGTCACTTTGACAGGGTGGACTACAACTCAAGTTAGATGCACTACTCTGAAGAGAAGATGAAAACACATCCAACAGGGAAAGGGCTGGCGAAGAGGAAATCTTACGAAATGACTTTGGAGAATCCCAGCTAGGAAGAATTTCTTTCTTTATTAACCCATTGCAGATATTTGTATTAGCCAATGTGGCATTGGCACTTAGAGCAGCTCCAGAAAGGCATGTGAAACTACTTGTCCTATGCAACTGAAGTCCATTGACACAATCATAATCTCCAGGACTATCGTATGAACCCACTGTGTCCCCATTGCACTGATAACCAAAACTTACATTTAGTTCTGCTTCAGGTTTAATCACCATGTTTCTGTGTTGCAACTTGCAGCTGGTGATCAAAATATATTAACCATCAGAAAGTGTATACAGAAGGAAAAAATGACAGAGACACAACTTCATATTTTTGTCTTTTGGAATTAACATAATAACATCTTCATACAGGAGAAAGTTTAATTTACAAGCAAGATTCTATTCCTGAAGTTTATTATAGCCATCGCATTCCACATATGTAATATACTCTAAATATCACTCTTCAAAGCCAAAATCTGAAAGACAACAAGACATAGTATTCAACAACAAATTGTCTTTCTATGTTTGTTACTTTTCTACCACAGAGAACCCATTGTTACTATCAACCTGACAAAAAACCATCAAGACATGCTACTATAGAAACCTTCATATTTACTAGTACCTTCAACCACTCCTGGCCTTTCAATATGAGCACCATAAAATCAGCCAACCACATAGTATTCATCCACCACCAACATCAATTCACAACAAATATTAGAAAACAACTCTTTGTGACTGATTTATTGAGAAAATACTCTCCTAAAAACAATATACACAAAAACAATGTATCAATAGAGGAAAGAATCCCGTACCACTCATAGTTCCTTAGCAAGAAACCTGGATAATTACATACATGGCCTGCAAGTATAGCTCACACCAAGATAGAAAGGCTTATATACACAATGGTTAAAATACCATTATCCATCTAATGTAAAAGTTTAAATTCCTGAATTTTATTGCATTTTCACTTTGATGCTTCCATTACATGTGAGTTAAGCTCTCTGAAATTTCCCTGCTGATTACATACTGCCACTATTTTGTGCAAGCACCGCTTTCAGATCCATTTTCACATGCAATAAAGTATGATTGGTTCAGAAACGTAGAATTAATCAGAGATATTTATCCTGAGACACTGTCTAAGTCCAATTTGGAATTTGCCAAACAGGAAGACATTGACAACATGTGACTTGCACTCACCCCAACTGCAATACCAAATCAATTTTGATGTTTTAACAGCCTGATCTAAAGACTTAAAACTATAAATTAAATTTTTATTTATAATCTAACCGACAATATTTCACTGATATGTGTTGGATGCCATCAAGAACTAATTCCACTATGCGGTATCGAATGACAAAATCGATCCATATCCCATGGCTTTCACTGGTGGTACAATCTTTTCAATCACCAAAAAGCTAAAACAAGAACAAAAACACAACTAATTGGATTAAACTAAGGATTGGACACAACATGAGCATCATAGTAGAAGGTAAATGCATAATTCATTAAACTTACAATCCAAAATGTTAAATATGAGAGCTTAAATCAGTGAAACAACATACGGCAGAAACCAAAAGATGAAGATAAAGGAGGGAAAAAAAAAACAAAATTTACCTAAATGAATTGTTTTGGATTGAATCAACAACGACCCGTTTGTCAAAATGGAGTTTTTACACAAAAACAGATTCAGGACTCAAAACTAAGAGGACCTAGAAACCAAGTGAAGCTTAAAATAAAGAAGGGAAAAAAAAATCCAAAATCTTTAGTGACAGAGCAAAGAAAAGGACAGAAGCAAAGAGAAGAGAGAGAAAAATAATAATTTGAGATGGTAAGACGAGAGAAGCGAATCTGAATTCTGAAATGACGGTTCAATATTTTACGTGAAAAGAGTGGTTTTCATGAGAAGAAATATTTGGATGGTCGAGAGAGGGCGGAGGTGGGAGATGCAAAAGCGAGTTTGTCGTTAAGGATTTTTATATAAGTTTGGGGGCAATGAGAATTATCTAGCTTTTAGGGAAATAAAAAAAAATGAAAATAGGTAGGGTATTTATTTTATGTTTGATAAACTATAAAGGAAATGAAAGGAAAAAAAAAAAAAAAAAAGAATGAGTGATTGATCCTTATATTATTTTTATAAAATATTAGTTAAAAAAGACAAATAAGAATATTTAAGTCGTTTTAATCAGTTTCTTTTGATTTTTCTTGATTTCATCCCATTCTTCAAATCACTTCATTTTTCACCCATTAAATATACCCAAACATACACATCTCTCTTCATTTCTCTTCATATCTTTTCCTTTGCCATGGTTTCCTACGTTCCAAACGTAGCGTGAATATTGTGATAAGTAAATTGCAATTATTATTTAACATATAATGATTGCTATATAAAAAAAATAATAGTATATAAGTTAAACAAAATTGATTCTCTATTTTGTTGTAAAATCTTATTTGTAAAACATAATATCAGATTTCTTATATAATATCAAGTTTTAATACCATTGCTATATCCAGAGTCTTAAAAGCAATATACGTGTAGCTGGTTTTAAATGTGATATGACTCTACAAATATCGTTTATTACAAACGTGATATACAATGCTATATAATTTTACCATTCCACGATATATATATATATATGAGTATATTTCTCCCATATATCATGTTTTATACATATAATTTTGGTATTATATTTAGATAATTATTTTTATTTTGATCTTATTTGAGTCATTAACTCCAATTAGTATCCTAAACAAAAAATTATTTGAACATATAATTATATTTTAAATTATAAATAATGATTATTTAAGTCTATATACATATGGTGCATATTATCAATTGAATATTATTTCCGCAGCAGAACAGTCCAAGGATTTATATTAAAAGTATAACCTTTCTTTTCTTTCTTTCTTTCTTCTTCTTGTTCTTCTTTTTACAATCATTTTTATTCCTAAATCTTTACAAGTTAGAAGTTTTTCTTTCCTTTTTTTTTTTTGAAACGGATTATACTTTATTTTAATGATCTTATTTGGAAGATTATGATAATACCATTAGATTACAATACCATTAGCGAAATAGTTTATCTATTTTTTAAATGTATAAATAGGTAATTTTTTCCCCAGTTAAGAAATACCATCATAGATATACATATATAAAAGAAACTGGATAATTAATCTTAAATTTGTAAAAGTTCCATTTTGAACCATGAAGAAATGTACAACTAATAACTAGATCTTTATAGAATTTAATGATACAGAATTTAAATTAAATCACGGGTGATATTTTTCTAACGTTCATTAGATCTCAGATGACATTTCCTTTCGATCAAAGTTATTCAAATAATTCTGAAAAAAAAAAATTATTCATATTATATTGATAATTATGATAGATTTTGGTTTCTTTCGGATTACTTATATAATTTTGTGTTATCCTCGAAATTCAAACTATTAACTTCTTCTAAATCTAAGGTGCTTTATGCTTTGCTAAAAACTTGAATAGGGAATTTCATGCATGCACAGAAAAAAAAAAAAAAAAAAAAGAAGAAGGGAATTGTGTAAAAGGATTCATAGATTCTACTGCTTTATAATTTTCTATATCATTTCCTTTTAGTAATTTAATATTTGTTATTTTCCTTCCGTATATACTAGAGATTTTTATTTCATATTTGATTTTATTTTTATGTATTTACCTAGTTTATAATATATATTTCATCTTTGCTTATTCATTACATCATCGAATCGACCACTTGGATTTGAGTTTTATAACCCCTTTATGGCTTATAGATATAGAAAAATGAGTGTCTCTTTATTTATGGATACTGAGAATTTACCTTTATTTATTCAATTTTATTCTTATTGATTGATTTATTTAGGTCATGATGAACCTGTTGGTTGAATTTTTGTGAGTCATATTGGATATTCTTTTAACATCGTCAAAGCTTTACAAGTCATGAGTTGTGTCAATTTGATAATTCAATTACAAAATAGTTAAGTTTTAACATTGGTATATCATATCCAATATTATTCTGTCAATATTTTTCTCATTTTCATTTATAAAAAAAAAAGAAATGAAATCCAAAAATTTCATTTAATTTATTATTATTATTATTATTTTCAATATGGAAAACTTTAGATCCAAAAATTTATATTAGTTTCGTATCAGATTATGATAGATGTTACATTACTTAATATCAGATTCTAGGCTCCATCCTTTTTGCGATTTAAATTCAAATCTTGTTAAGAAATTTTATAGTAAGTATATTTTCAATTTTCATATTAGAGATCTAAAGATAGGGTAGAAATAGGGGAGGGGGGGGGGCGGGGGCGGGGGAAGTTCAATTATTGGGTAGTAATTATTGAGTTTGTTTGCTAAGTTGCTAATTTGGTTTTGATTGATTTGTAGATTTATGATTTTGGGTGGTTGGATTTGAATTCTATTAAAGTGATGCAGAGATAAAAAAAATTAGGAAAATATCTAATGATTAATACCATAACTCTGAAATACTAAAATAGTTAATATTTTAATTATTATATTTATTTTAATAGTTAGATGGTTGATTGGACAGTCTCGTATTATAAATTTTGAAAAATTTTATTTTTTAAATATATAATATATAATGGATATATTAAATATTTTTAATTTATATATAAATATAAATCTAAATCATCAAATGACTGATGATTTGCAAGACAAAGCCGCCATGAAATTTTCCACTATGCTGGCTTGTCCTGTCTTCGTGCCCGATTCGCGTGTCCGTGAATGGATGGAATGATGGATTAGGCCATTGGCTGCAGCCGTGTGAGAAACTTACATTCAACAAAGCAACAGTAATTGATGGTCGTTTACAGGAAAATATAAAATTTTTAAGATTCACATTACGTAAAGCGATTATTTTGTCAAATTAGATTTTGCTTTAAAATTAATTATTAAAATAAGATATAGTTAAACTTAATTAACATAAGCCACTCAACTTGCATTTGAGAGATACATACTAAGTTTGAATATATTGCGCATGTGAAACATGCAAATCATGAGAGTAGGACTCGCATTAGCTCTGGTAATTTGGGATCCAACCCGTAAACTCGGACTACGACACAATACGGCACGATGATAAAAGGATTAAACCTGTAAATGACACGAATTTAAACATGTTTGGATTCGGGTTTAGTTTTAAAACCGGTGCAGGAGACACACTTCATAAACAGATCCGAGTTAGCAGTTTCGGGTCCAACCCGTGAACCCGTTAAGTAATAATTAAAAAAATATTGTAGAAAATAAGTATCCATTCAAATATATTTTATATACAAATATATACATATATATTGTATATGTTATATATGTATAACATATTATAAATTACATATAGAATATGCATACTTATATATGGCATATATAAATATAGACTATATTTAGCAAAAAGAAATATATATATATATATATATTGTATATATATGATTTATTTATTTGCTATACGTATGATATATATATATTTATGTATGTATAGATTATATAGCATATAAACAAGATATATAACAAATATATGTATTATACACATATATATTCAAAATCTATAAGTTATATATATAATCTATGTGTTATAAGGATTATATATATAGCATATCATAAAAGACTTATGTTAAAATATAGACTTTATATAGGACATTTATTATATCATTTTGTATGTATATTACATAATCTACATGTTATATATATATATATATATATCATATAAGATGTATAATAAATGTCTAAAAAATATATAGTTTATAGATTATAAATACATAGCCTATGTATTATATATGTTACATGTATAGATCTTTTTACATATATAATTATATGTTTATTTAAGTATGTATATATAATTCATATTTTTACATATAATCAATATATTATATTTATGTTTATGTTATACAGTTACATAATGTCACACACATATATAATATTATATGTTTAACAAATGTCTATAACATGTATATATGTATATCTATGTCTATGCCATTACAGAAGCTTATAGGAGGTCTTCACAATTCATCCTTAATGTCATTATATTTTTCATAAATCTAATGGTTAAAATTTACACTTGAAAAACATATATAATCTTTCTTATTTAACCCTAGACTAAACTCATTATACATTACCTCTAACACAACACACTGTCATTGTGTTTCCTTGTTACCGCTTTTGTAATCACTTTCGCTTGCAATTTATCATCAATACACTACGATTCTAATGTCAGTGTCCCTGATATGATCACAGGTTTGTATAACTTCAAAAGCTTAACTTTTTACTTGATGAAATGTGAAATGGATTAAAAAGTTGATTAAGTGTAGTGATATTGGCTAAACATCCTAGTCTTTGTCTTTCAAATGTGTAAAATTTATTAAAGACCCTAGCTTTATGCTTAAATGAAGTGAAATTGTGTAGAAATTCTAGCTTTCATCTTTTTTCAAAGTAAGATTGATTAAAAACCTTATTTCTATCTCTTAGTGAAGTGAAATCTGTCGACTTAGTTTAGATAAGAAAATATATTGTTAATGGTTGTTTATCCTATGTGTTCTATTTTCCTTGCTAGATTCATTTTGTGTTGAAATTTTATCAATAATGAAATTATGTGCATGCAATATAGAGATGGATGATGATCTATGATTTTTGTTTGACATGTAGATGGAGATGGATTCACCTATAGAAGATTTTGATGAAATGGAAAAATTAGGATCAATTGAAGAGGATGATGTGATTGAAGTTTTTCCATCAATTAATAACTCTAAACGATAAAGGAGGCTCACATCTCCATGGTGGAAATTTTTCACTCGTAATTATGAAAAGAGATCAGAAGGATCAATTGTCGCAAAAGCTATATGTAAGTTGTTTAAGACTGCTATAAAATATGATAGTCAATTTGGGATGGAGAACTTAAAAAGGCATGCTAATAAATGTCCAAAATGTAACAGTAGAGACATTAGTCAGATGCTTTTGTCTACTAATATGAAATACAAAATTAACAAGTTCGATCCTAAAAAATATCGTGAGTTATTTGTTCTTGCTATTGTTAAGCATGAAATGCCTCTTGTATTTGCAAAGTATAGCAGATTTAGGGCTATGTTTGAGTATTTGAATGAAAATGTTGTTCATATTTCTAGAAATACTTTAAAAGCTGACGTATTGAAGTGTATAAGAGAGAAAGAAGTAGGATAAAAAATAAGCTTTTAGAGTGTTTAGGTAGAGTTTGCTTGACATCTGATTTGTGGACATTTGCAGCACTTGATGGATATATATCAGTGACTACACATTGCATTGATAAAAATTGGGCCTTACAAAAGAGGATTTTGAGTTTTGCATGTGTGTCACCTCCACATTCAGGTGTGAAAAAGCAATGACATTATTAGCTTATTGGTATTATTCAGTTTGACTTTGGATAATGCTTCAGCAAATTATCTTTTTGTGAGTTTATTGAAGTGTCAACTAAATGTCCGAGGTGGACTTTTGGCATCGGGTAATTATTTTCATATGAGATGTTGTGCACATATTCTTAATTTGATTGTTCAAGAAGGTCTGAAAGATATTGATGGTGCTTTAGGTAAGGTCAAGAAAAGTGTGAAGTATGTGAAGGGTTCTCAAACATGAAAAATAAAGTTTGCTGAATGTGTAAGCCTATTATGTTTGTAAAAAAATAAGGGTTTGAGACAAGATGTCCTAACTCGGTGGAATATCACATATTTCATGCTTGAGAGTGCAGTTCATTATAAAAGTGCCTTTTGTCATTTAGGGTTAACTGATTCCAATTATAAGTATTGTCCTTCTTTGGAAGAATGAGATAGGCTTGAGAAAATGACCAGGTTCTTGAAACTTTTTTATGATATCTCTTGTTAATTCTCTTAAACAAAATATCCTACTGCTAATTTGTACTTTCCATCAATTTGTAAGGCATTGAAAGATATGGCAACTAGGATGTTTGTGAAATTTGAAAACTATTGGTCTGAGTTTAGTGTGATTTTGGCAATTGCTGTTACATTGGATCTACGGTATAAGCTTGATTAAGTTGAGTGGACTTCAGAGGATTTATAGTGCTGACTCAAGTGAGTTTTTAAAAGTCAAAAGAGCATTATTTTCTCTTTTTGATGAATATGCACTGATAGATGATGAAAGTTCAAATAAAAATTTTGGTGGCGATAAATCAAAGATCATGAAAACTATTAATGATGAATGGGACGATGACATCAAGGTAACTTTATTTTTTATAATTTTATATATTGTTTACACTTTTCAAGCTATTTTTATTCCATATGATGCTTATCATTTTTTATTTTGTCTAGGATTTTCAATCTTTTAAAAGCGTAAAAATGCTCAAAAGTATTATAAAATTTGAACTAGAGCTATATCTAGATGAGGAGCGGCATCAGATGGTAGATTTAGATATATTAGGTTACTGGAAAAATAATCGATTTCGATATCCTCAGGTTGTACGAATGACACGTGACATTTTAAGCATACCAATATCTACGATTGCTTTAAAATCTGCATTTAGTACTAGAGGCCGAATCCTCAATAAACACCGTAGCTCATTGAAGCCAGAAACTGTAGAAGCTCTTGTATGTACAAAAGATTGGCTCTTTGGTGAATAAGGTAATAAAATACATTATTTTTATAAAATTGTTAATAATATTCAATTTTTTATTTATACTATTCTTTTTTCATGGTAGGTTCTTCAAGTGTGTCCCTTGAGGAATTGATAAAGAATGTGATGAAACTGGAAATCATCACCAGTAACAAGATCCCTTTAGGCCATGGTTCAACTTAACAAGATTTAGTATTCAGATTTGTTCTTTTGCTAGCTTTAGAGGTTCTTGTGGTTTAATCTCTTGTAAGATTGACTTCGTGGTTAAATGTTTATAGCGTAATTTTATTCCAAGATAATGTTTTTGAACTAAAATGTTTTATGACCTATAAGCATACAAACGCAAGATTATTTATTTTAATTTTGATAAGACTAATCATATGTATTAGGTATTAATAGCTTGTGAGGCCTAGTTGTTTTTCTATTATGTGGGATGTTTTATAATATCTTCTAGTTTTATTGCAAACCTATGATGAACAAAAGTAAATAACCAAACTTCTTTATATGCTCTTCAAGTACTAGATTCAACTTTCGATAAGTGGATTGAACGAGACACGAGACACGAGTCATAGTATAAGTGGGTCGGGTCATGGGTTTAGGTTTTCATACATGATTAATAAATGGGTCGGATCTCGAGTTTGGGTTTTCACGACACGAACCCGTTTAGACACTTATATGAGACACAATACGGTAACATGAATTACCAGCGCTAACTCCCATGCTCAACATGCGAGTCACGTTCTAGTGTGAAAGCAGACATGACGAAACTGTGAGAGAGGAGATAATTGGAATCTGGATAATGTTTGAAGAGAGAATAAGAGCATAGTCCCCTTTGGAGATCACAAAATGCAAATATAGGGAGGAGGAGAGAGAATAGAAACAAAGGAGGAAGTCTTCGTATGGAATGTGGTTGGAAGTAGAAGTGTCAATGAGAGCAAAAATCGAAGGAGGAAGAGGATCGGAAGAGAGGAGAGGGAAGATGAAGTCAATGATAGAGTGAGAGGCGGAGATAGGAGGTAAGGGAGATGGTGGATGGAGGCTGTGGAAAATTGGAGGTTTTGGAACAAAAATTGGAGGTTGGATTGATGGAGTTGTGGTGGCATCGATCATTACTTGCATCTTAAGTATGTGAGTTCACATATGAGTTTGATGATCTATTTTGATAATTAATTTGTCATGTATCCTATTTTAATAATTATCTTTTTAGAATGGTTAGACCAACCTTTCTCTCTTATGTGAGCCTTTCATATCGAAATATATATATGATATAATGAAATGATATGACATGTAAATATTTTTTAGGGTTAATGATGAAAATGATACCTGAACCTTCACAAAATGAATAATTTATGTTTTAATTCAGAATACTATTAGGTTGACATGAGAAATTTCTTCTGATGGAAACATGTGAAACCATGTGAGGTTGAGAAGGATTTAGATCGGTTTTTGAGGATGAGACGCGGATACAATTTCCCATAAAAAATCATGGGTGCACCAATTTCTAAACTTAAAATGATAGATTCACAATACACTTCATATCCATCTCTCTCTCTCTCTTCTATTAGTGTTACCGTCATATTTGAACATATATAGAGTAATCAAACAAAGAATTCAGCAAAAAGTTGCACTAGTTATGGATAACTATTTTGAGAAATCAATTATTATGAACATTTCTTCTATATATACCTATTTAGTAAATTTTTTTTTTTAAATAAATAACCTATTAACAAGGCTAACCAATTTTTTTCACCAACTAATATGCTAGCCTTAATCTCCCTCCAATTTTTTTTTTTCTTCCACCTATCTTTATTCTTCAAGTAAAAGCAAAACATTGTATATATATTTTAAACCATTATATAGTTTGATTCAATGATTATTTTATGAAATAAATTTAATTATATAATTGCATTTAATTTCTGAATATGTGTATAAGCCCGTTCATATGACAAAAAGAAAGAACAAAATACATGGATTATGCATCCTATTTAACAGTCATGTTTTTTCGAACAGGAGACTCAAACCTTTTTCATCTTCTAAATTTGAAATGGCCACAATTTTGAGTTCCAACTATTCGAATAAAGCATTGGGTAAATATTCACCTTGCTAATTTCGCTGTCTCATTTTTATATTGATTTAAAACACAATATAACACATTTTATTAAGTAGACTAAACTATTATGAATAGGTGTTAATCCTATTACCTATATGTTTGATTATAATTGGTGAAAATATTATTGAGACATCAATATTGAAATATCATATATTTGTCAAACGACGAGAATAAAAACTGAAATCATTGAATGTTTAACTTAATTGACAGACTCCTTTAGCACTCTTTTGTCCATCATTCTATCGTTGAATGGACAAAAATATAAATAGAAAAGCACCTATATTCTTGTACCGCAATGATAACCACCCCACCACCCCAAAAAAAAAAAAAAAAAATCCTTAATTGAATAATTTACCTTCACAAATACATAATGTTCATATAATTACATTAGCTAACTGGTTTAGGTCTTAATTGAATATTACTAACAATTACTAAGAAATTCAATAAGATTATTAATGACTGAATTGTTATTATTCTGTTATGTTGTATGCTAAAGAAATAAGGAGTTAGTAGATAAAAGGAATTATAACATATGAAAAAATTGTATGATTACTGATCCACACAAATAAAAACTATGCAAATATAAACTGGATTAAATTAATTATCAACACTAAAAAGCATTAGGTAGAAGCAATTTAGCATTTTATAAATATTATACATAAATCAAATCTTATAGACATTATTCACGTACTTAAATTGCACCTTATACATGTAATTTACTTTAAACAATAGTGACTCGTCTTTGAAATTGTAATTCAATGCTGTATAAATTTTGGCTGAATCGTATTTTTAAAATATGACTATTATGTAAAATTGTAAATCTTTTTTTTAATATGTGATTTAGCGTTGCTAATTTTGTAATTAAAATTATCTAATTTGTATTTAGGTAATTTTTTTTTTCAAAAAAATTTCAGATACGTGTTTCACCTTATGTCATCCTATGTACGAATTGGTAAATTTTTTTGCACGAGAATTGGTATGTTTAGATGCACCCATTTTTACCACCATCTTCCATCCGTGGTATAATTATGACATTCACATCGTAATAGTCTTAGTGCTACTACCTGTATAACTTTAATGATATATTATTTAATAGAAATATAAGAAGTCCCTAATGCTCATAAGTATTAAAAGAACAATTTGGACAGCCTACCAAATAAGACCAGAAGAAGAACGCATATAGATTCAAAGATATTGAGACCTCATTTGACAGCAGATCTATGTACGAATGTGGGCAAGCAAAAGGTCAATTGTTGTGGGCAACATCATGCTTGTTGGGACACGGAAATGGAAGTGGAGCCCCAAAAAACCTTCCCCATTTGATGGATATGTGGACCATGGTACTTTCTCTAGTACCTCCAATTCCACTCTTCTCTACAGCCACGGGTTTAGCCAACAACTAGATAATTCCCATAAAACTCAGTCCATTGACACTGATGTACCGTGAACCGTTGCTTCAAATTATCTGCAATGATCAATGGTGTAGATGCAGTGTTTTTGCTAACAGTAGTCATGCACACATCGAGTGAATCTTACGCCTGGCATGTGACTTCGGAATGCTGTTGAAGAAATGACACTTGATAACGGGATGGCTTGGAGAGAATGACAGGGAGGAGGAACAGACAGTCTCAGTGTCTCAAATGCACAAGTGACAGTAAGAAAGCTTGAATAGACCTCTAACTTGAGGTGTCTTATTTGATCTTTCTGAATATAACCTTCTTTAGAAACTATTGTTTGCCTTCTCTTTCTAGAAGTTGTAAATCATGATGAATGACTGAGTATTTATAGATACTTATTGTAAATGACGACCGTCGGATCACCTCAATGATTGACGGATGAGATGGAATAAGCTCAATCCATGTTTATCTTGAATGAGCTCTTCATTAGCCAAGACCAATAGTCATCTTCTGTGTGTGCATAAGCCTACTTGAGAAAAGGTTGAATGCGACGAACCGGTCCAACGATCCCTGTTCCAAGCCTATCAAACCAAATCTCCCCAAGCTATCTCAATATAATTAAGCCAAACTCGTCAGGCCCTGTCACATAACTCACGAGTCAAGTCCAAATAAATAAATAATATCTATATTTATAATTTTAAAGCCCCATTACAAATAGCACTTCGGTTTTTTTGCATTTCGTGTGCTGTCTCGCTCTACAACCACCAGATGCATGTGCGTTCGAATGTTGATACGGCAACATCAATCTACCATTCAACAGAGCTATCCAAAGCAGCCAACAGCGTGAATTCATAAGATACCTTAACAAGTTGAGATGTTAACATCCCTTAAACAAGATAGGGTGAGAGAGAAGAGAGAAAATCTTTTTATGACACTCCTGAATCCAGTTGTCTTGTCCTATCATTTTCTTCTATTGTTGCAGCTAGTTAATAACGACCCATCGCTTCATAAATCCAATCCGCAGAGAAAAGGATACGATCAAAGACAAAAGGAGCAGCATTTCCTGACTCATGACAATTCATTGAGCTGTTTGAAAATCCAAAGGCCAATTACCTTCACGCGAAATGGATAATGTTTCATGAAAAATGCTACTTCAAAGCTCAAGCTTAGGTAAGTATTGCTCAGTTCCCAAACCAGCGTAATGCACAGAAAATAATCACATTCTAAATTAATATGGATGGTATTCATACTAGAGCATCAAATTAACAAGCTGGCTGTCCTCCACACCAAAATCCATATAACAAATGTATGAAACAAAAACTGAGATAAATTTATGAAGAATGGTTAACTTTGAATAGACACTTAGGTACATGATACATACAAATAAAGACGGCTGCTTAAAATATAAAAGTACTAAGAGCTTGCCACATTAAGACCAAATGTACATCAGTTCAACGGCTGCAGCAATTTCTTATTATTGCAGACAATCCTTGCTAACCCTGTGCATATATTCCTCCATTGACAACTGTTAATGTATGCTTGATGAGAGGATTTCAACTAGTTGATCCATCGGCTACTAATATGAGGTTGAAGTAGGGAAAAAAATCATGCAATGGTGTAGAAAACTTTGGTCATTCCCTTCTTCATTCGTATTTGAGTTACCTGAAAAGAAACCACAGGTTAAAGCAAGAAAGCAGACTTTGTCTACTGAGTTACTTCCAGATAAATACCAAACAACGGGTTGTTTCTAAGTGATAAAGCCCAGGGTGGGTAACAAAGAAGCCTCAGTCCAGTCCCTATTCTATAGTATAAATTCCTAAAATGAAAAACTGCAATATAGGCTATAGTCTCACGAAATATTCTTGGACTTCTATGCTGTGAAATCTACAAGTCACAGGATGCCTGATGGAACTTGTTTAGTTATTATTTTTTTGACACAACAATATTATTGCATATGTTGGCATGTTGCTATCATTTAGGGGAAAAAAAAAAAAAAAAGGTGCTCCAGTACATTATATGGTCGTATATACAAAGATTTTTTACCTTGATAGCATAAGTCTCAATCAATAAAATAAATAAATTTTCAATTTTATAAATTGTGTTTTTATATGAGGTTTTGTTTCTTAACTGTTTGAATAAGTGAGTTGCCAAATTGAGCTAATTTTTAAACAATATTTACTAGGCAAAAAGCAGAATACTTCTCTCTCATTAAATTGACATTAAGCCAGCTTTTATGCATAGTTCATCATAACACTGCTCCGGAAGTAAGAGATTCGTTTTCATTTAACTGACTGAGACTAACTTTCAGAATGAAGGTAAAAACTGTAGAATCGAGGGACCAGCTTCAATTTTATGTGGGGATATAAAAATAATGGATATTGTTGTAATCCTCAATTAATTGATAATGAATTCCCAAAGCTTATGTAAATTGAGAGATAATTAATTGACCTGTGAGCTATTAAAAAAAAAGAGGACCTTACATCAAAGTAATGGACATAATATACATGAGAAGAGGAAGTCACCCTCTCAAAGTTCAGTGAGATAAGATTATCACCTTCATGCTTCTAATATCTGCTATGTCACGAACATGGGTACCGCCGCATGGACCACCAGGATTGCTTCCCAATTTAACAATACGAGGTGTACTACCCTACAATGGAAGCAATAATAGGATTAAATTTGGATGGAAGTAAAATACATGAACAAAAGACAGAAGATTGTGGAGCATTTATTTGTAGGTAGTCCCAAATGAGAAATAACTCCATGCCCAGAGATTGACTAATAAAATGACATTTGTTAATATTCTAATGATTAAATTAACTATGTCAAGAAAAAGATCAACTATCCAAAAGATTATCAAGGACTACTGTCGCTTTACATGGATGTATACATCCTAGTAAGAGCTGACACAACAATTGAATGTCTGAGACAAAATTATATCACAAAGAGATCCATGTATTTCTCAATAAAAACAGGATGAATTAACCTTGGACGACTGGCCAAGAACTATCTGTATTAGTGGAGATGTGTGTGCAAGAGAATATCAGAAGCTATTTATTCAAGATTTTATATGCTTATCTGAAAAATATTATGGGTCTGTGATTTTACAAATATACAGTTAAGGAACAATAAGATAATGCACCTAACAAACTATTCATACCAATCATGAGATGCTTCACATACAAAATGCAGGAAAAATAATACAAGTGTTATGACGCTATTAGTTACTAGTTGTTTTAGTCTTTGTTTGAGTCTCATATGAGTCCTTTATCTCAGTAGTTTGTTTCTTTTATCTCATGGGTGTCGGTGCATAACTAGGCATAAAGGTAGTACTTAGAAATATGTCAGAAGATTGTTCGTTTAGTTGGGGTTCTCACTGGGAAAGAGAGCAAACTCTCTCTCCAAGTTATCACACTTGATATCTTTCATATTCCACAATCAATAAAATCTCCATTTTAGCCCTAATTCTCTGTCAAAGTTTTAA
This sequence comes from Combretum micranthum, assembly GCA_024138025.1. Classification (NCBI taxonomy): domain Eukaryota; kingdom Viridiplantae; phylum Streptophyta; class Magnoliopsida; order Myrtales; family Combretaceae; genus Combretum; species Combretum micranthum. The sequence continues at coordinate 144,234 of JAMXBD010000150.1, read as the reverse complement.
TCTTTTCTCAAGTACAATGCCTAAAGTGTAACAGGAAGGAAAGAGTTCTTACCTTGGAAATATAATCAGGAAGAGAACCACCACAAATTTCTGAAGCTTCCTCATATGGTAATAGAGCAACCACAACCTGCAAGGTACAGGGAAATTCTGATTGACACAACACACATTCTTATTTACCTAGTAGACAGAATAAATAATTTGACACATACTCCTCCTCCTCTACTTATTAATGCATTGGCTTCTTCTTCTAGTTCTCTTTGCTTGTTTTGCAAATCAGTCTGCTGAAATGTACCTTTATATTCAACAAATGGCCTGGCAAAAGGAAACATATAAGATGCAATTTAACCATAGAGTCAAATGATAATCCCAGTGATTTTTTGTTCTTAATACAGAATACTACTCATTTTTCTCAAATGCTATCCATTACATAGACTGACCCCATATTTGTACAAATAGCACAGGCAAGAACCAATATTTGAAAAGAAATTATTGTTCACAACTCCCAATCACAGAGAAAGAAGCTCAAATTTAAAGATAACATTCATAATACTGAAATCGGCCATTCTATTTTTTCACATAAAGGATATATGATGACACAATAAAGATGAAGAATTTTGCATTTTTGTCAATGCCTCATAGAAAAAGAGAGATGTCAGGAGTGCAGAGCTCTTATCGTTATACCCATTGGGAAAATGGTAGCCTTTGCCCGCTCAAGATGACCAAGCCCCACATTCCTCACACATATGTCCAATAAATGGCCAGCAGAATGCAATCTGATCATTAAGAGAAAAACTAATCAGCTTAAATGATGAACATAGCTGCATAAAAACAAGAAGCACAAGACATTTGGAAACATTAGAACTTCATATTCTCCTCATCATTAAATTTTTCAAAAGCAATCACCTGTGATATAATATATACTACATTCTTTTTTTATGCATGTTACCAATCATTTTAAGCCCTGTTAGTTCTATGATAAAAAGAATAACAATGTCAAATAAAGCTTTGCATGGGTTCAAATATATTCCAAAAGTCCCAGCAATTATAATCGCTACTGTGTAAAGAAAATCATGTCGTGAAAGCACCATATCAAGTAACCTGCTATTGAGATTGCGTCTCGACTCATCCACATACAAAAGAACTTCCATCCCTTTCTCAAACTTTAATTGAGAGTCCTCATCTGTATTCTCAACAGAACCATAATGAAAGACCTGCATATTATCAACCACAATGTTCTCAAGCCCTGCACACTTAATTATACAGATGATGCAGCAGGCTTATTCAAGTAGAAGGTAACAGGTCTTACAATGCCATCTTTTGATCGGACATCTTCCACAAGAAATTTAGCATCTGAATTGCAAGAGACAATGTGACCATGGTCTGAAGGCTGGCCTCCTCCTTGAGGATGGAAAATCGTAGAATCCAAGATCAGAGCATACCTACCATCATCCCCCTGCAAAGGGAGTATCCACAAATTACACATTCATAATGTCATGTTCATATTGGACTATTTTTTTCACTCCCAATAAGAAAGAAAAGAGAGGAGGTTAGTAATTTTCTTGTCTCTTGTGAAACATCAAATAGCTAAATATAAAGTACCAATCACATATTGATATCTAATTCGTTGCAATGAGGAGCAAAAGCATATAAAATAGTACGTCCTTCCCAACAAAATTAATTAAATATTAGTCATGAGATGACAATGGAACTCAAACTTGCTCCAATTTGAAATTCAAATTGAAGACTATACTCAAGATTGAATCGACGTGACACATATACCCTGAAAAACAAAATAGACTACCATTATAGTATAAATTATTTAACTACAATAAGTAACTAGTCTTACATATCTTAGTATTGATCAAATTTAACAGGAAACGAAATGCAATGATGGCATATAACTTGAATGACACCCTTCAAAAGATTATCTCTGTTCTTACCCCGTTTCTCCATGATCGTCCAAAATTGACGTCGAAAAGGAAAAAAAAAAAAAAAAAAGCAGTTCTTGTTGCAAGAACAAAAGTTTTCATTCTTAATCACCTAAAGACACCCAAAAAAAAAAAAAAAAAAAAAGGAAAGTACCTAGGCGGGGAACTTCTAATCCCACAAAACAATAACACCAATTCCTAAAGAAGTAAGCAAATGAGCTCTTCTTCTACTATGAATTCCTTTTCTCTAACTTCATAACTGGAGTGTTGCTTTATCAATTAAAAGTAAAACCGCCACCATAAAATTATAAAAAAAAAAAAAAAAGGAAACCTAAATAGAAGGGCAGATCACATCCTCACAACTACTAATCAAATGTAGATATACCCCAAAACTAAAACAACATGCTTTTGCATAGCACACACCCATCCCCCCAATTCGAAGGATTTGCCACGTCACAAGGTAAATGTGTTTTCCATGTTTATATCACCACTAAAATAAACTCTTTTGCTTTTATTTCAATCTGTGAGTAGGACTACATCAATCACAAGTAGTGAAAAGACTTCACATATATAAATGCACCTCGAACTCAAAAACATGTTTTCACTGCAGCTTTTACCCTAAAATTCTTCATTTGAGTTAAAGACTAAGCACTTAGCAAGTTCACAATAGTAATAAGAGGCAAAACCACATTGTTGGATTCTAAAAGTTATATAGACACATGATACATATAACTGATCAAAAAAGACATTCTTGGTATGGAACTCGGATTTGGAACCTTATCTTTACTTTTCCTCATTTACATTTAATTTACAAATCATAGGTTGAGATTGTATGAATTCTTGAAATATTTTATAACATCATTATAACAGCAACTTCTTCCCTCAAATCCCAACCATTGATTACTCGTAGCAGAATCAGAGGGAAATAAGTTAAAAGAAAAATAGATAGAGAGATCCATTTCCATGGAAATACAAGCTCCATCCGACCACGTTCACATCCTTTTTCCTTCTTGTCTTGTAAGGTACATTTGTCATGCTGTTAGTGACTAGACAAGAACGACGGCTGATCGGAGACAGGTGATTTATATATCGTGTTCTTGCTCTATCATACTCTTTTAACTCAATGAATCATTCAAACTACTACTCTTAATCTTAATGTCACTCTCACATCATGAATACACCAAAACCATAACTCAAGCTACAATGCACAGAATAATCTCCAAACCCTAGGGAAGAGAATGAACGACTTACCTTGATAAAGGAGAGAACAGTGGCTTTGGATTGGAGTTTATACATAGCGGTGTAGTACTCCAGCTTTGTGGGAGCAAACTCCATTGTATTCTCCTTTGTCTTTTTTCTTTCTTTCCTTAATGACAGAGTCCCGAGCGAGCTGAGTTATGAGTTGAGTCGACTCACCGAGTTTTGAAGAGCGATTGGTGTATTGTGGACTGATTTGTGAATGGATTTCTTTAAGTAATTGTAATTAGGCGGTCAATCGACTGGGTTTGTGGACCATCTTGTCTTTGGAACATTTTCCAGGAACTTGTACCTCTGTCGCCAGGCAAGTCGTTGGACGACGCATTCTTGCGTTGAAAAAATAAAAAACGCTGCCGGCACAGGCGGCGGTGTAACATTCCTGTGGCGGAAAGTTAAAACGAGTTGGGAAATTATATTTTGGTAGTCTCATTAATCTTGACTTTGACCAGACTTAGTCATTTTCAACGCGATGTTGTGGTAACAATTAAAAACAAAATTAACACCATGTAGATACAAAATATATAATCATAATTGTTTTTTTATTAACCATCACGAATTTAATTTATATTAGGGATTTTGTAGTTTTATGTATTTTCTAATTATAAATAGATAAATTAGGTAAAAAATCTTTTTAATTAATTTAAACATGTATTCGATATTCTTAATAAATGATAATTAGCATATGAATCAATTATGTTTTATTAAGATCCTTATCTCTCAAATTGTTATAATTATAACATGCTTATAAATCTGCTAGTTAGAATAAAACTATTGCAAACACAATGATGACAATTCAATCTTAGGGAAGTAATCGGGTTGGGTTTCGGATGGATTATATGATCCTGAAAAACTCGATTCATTATCTTATAGGGTCTATCAAACTCGATCTTATAATCTTATGGGGTTTTAATGCTATATCCAAACGTGTTCTACAGGGTTTGATTTAGAAATCGAAACCCATCCTATAAACCTATAACTTATTTTTAAATTTTAATAATTAATTTAAGAAAAACCGATACTTCTAACACAAGTTTCATATACATTAAAAAATAAAAAGATACATTTAGAATTAATAAAAAAATATTGTAGACCACATTTGTTATACAACATTTAAGCACATAAATATATCATTTTGTCATCGTATAATATCTTAAAAATATGGTAAAATTAAATCTCTTACTACTAAAAATATAACAAACATCAAATAATATTAATCTCCATAGCAAACATGACTTGAACAAAATTTAATAAAAAGTTCTAAAATTCATAATTAGTCCTATAAACATAAAAGAAAAAACATCATCAAGAGGTAGAAAAGATGATAGCTCCTGCATGTTTTATTTCATCTTCTTGCTCCTTTTGTAATGTGTTTATTTATTTGTTTATTTTTAAATCATAACACCGGTTGTCAAGTATCCATTGGGTTTGTTATATGATCCAAACTCGATCCTATAACTCTATAAGGTTTTTACTATGTATCCAAACCTAACTCTAAAATGCTATAGGGTTTTTAACGGATCGGAAGAGTCGAAAACCCTACAATTACCTACCTAGTTATGTCGCTATCCATTCTACTAGCAACAAATAAGCAAAAAAAAAAAAAAGAGTAAAAATCCAATTGTTACAACTTGTTGTTTGTTTGCATTAGATAACTATCCAATTGATAAAAATATTAGCCTTTGTTGGATTGAAAATAAATAAATAAACTAGACATAAAAGAAATAGTTTTAAAAATATTATGCTCTTTAGAATTTCCAAGCCAAAGCATTTTTTGTGAGAGCACTTTGGAATAGTCATAACTTTGACAACTTTGTTGCCATTGGAAGATAGATGTATTGTAGTTGCTTATAGAAAACTTCTCATTGTATCTTTATGCACTAAGTCCAATAGGATCAAATGCTTCATCCTGTAGAGTGCATGTATCATGTGGGAAATTATTTGTGTAAGTTGTCACTTGGCGACCTAAATTTAAGTCGCGATGTGGATTGTTCGATCACCATAATTTAAACATGACCATTTGATGTGAGTGTAGCTTCTATGGGCAAACATGCAGTAGGAAGCACGAATATGAAATAAACTTCAGAATCAACTCAAGATAAATGAAAAAGAAGAAGAGGATCTCCCAAAGTCGAAACCACATTGGATGAAACCCTTCTTCCTCATTCCACACCCATGTCAATCGTCTGTCTCCCCCAGTCACTCTCACATCAAGTGAACCCCCTTTCCTCTACCCCACCACTCACACCTACACAAAGCAAAACCTTAATTGTGAAATTGCCCTATCAATGCCTAGAGAAATCAATCTTCTCTCTGCTTTTTCATATTAGAAAGCTATAACTTATGTGTCTTATAGGTAAGTCTAATTCATTTCTATTTGAGCAGATGTAATCTTTGTTGTATGCTCACGCTGGTTGTATTCCTCTTGTTATATTGCTAGTTGAATAACTTATACTACTTGGGATGAAGTGCTTTATCACAAGTTGCACATACGTCATATTACTTTGTTTTTTGTGGATATGTCATGATTTTGCTTTATTATAATTGGAAATGTTGTGTTTTATACTCTTTTTCCATAAATGCTATGATTAAGCTTTTATACTTATGGACATGTTAGGATATGCTTTTTTTAGCTGCTTTTATTCTTATTGTGTATGTGTTGAACTTGAAAGGGACTTCACTCTAACCCATTGGATTAGGAACATGCTAAGCAAATTTAATATCAAAGGTCGAAAGTAGGATTTTAAATGGCTACCACCACTTGTTGCCCTTAATATTAGCTTATGTGCTTGAAAAGAATTTGTATAGAGATATTTATCTTGCCATGCATCTATAAACTTGAGTAAGAGGTCGTTGGACCTAGATTGAATGATTAGTGGATTTCTAATCAACTCGAAAAATATAGATGACTTGGTTGGTTTGTGCGTATGCATTAAAAATAGATAAATATAAAGCTGAAGTTTTCCAAAAATTTATGAAAATACTAATAAGTTCTATTCAACTTTGGTTGTAATCACCAACATAGACAATCGCACCTACTGAAATAGCATAGAAAGTATTAGGTTATATTCGTTGGAGATTGTTAGCATCTATCATACTCGCTCTTCATCTATTATCTGGTAGAGAGAGGATTTAGAACAATATTAAAAAAAAAAAAAACTAAGCTAAGGTTGAAACTAAATATATGCAAGTTTTCAGGGCAAATTAAAGATATAAGTTTGTTGGTGTAGGACGAATCTTAGGATTTGCTTCACCAAGTCCTTATCATGTGATTTTTAACAAACTTAAAGAGTTGCTTGCTGGGTATACTTGTACTGTCAGATTCAATAAGGTAAGCTAAAGCCTCTCTCAATGTAGAAAGTCTAGATCTAGATCAGACTACCAAAATCTCTTCATAAGCTATCAACAATCTAGATCCACATAAAGATTAAGAATTCTTTGATTAAAACCTGTTTATGAATTTAAAACCAAATGACAGAAAGTTTTACTATCCTTATCTCTAGGTAATTATGAGCAACTTTATTTATAGCTCTGGTTTATTCAAAAGAATGATCTCTCGATTTATTCGTGGAAATCAATTATGGATCTAAAAGATGCACCATGCAATTAGACCCATAAAAAATAAGTTAAAGCTACTAAATACAAGTACTCGGTCAATTTTCATTAAAATGCGTAAAATCATATGAATCAGATTTTATATTCAAAAATCCTAAGTTAAGATAATTATTTGTCCATGAACGCAAAAATTAAACATAAGTTTAAGAGAAATAATATGAAATAAAAAATAAAAATATTATATTAAGGACAAAAATCTTGCAAGAACAAACATTAGGTTCAATATGAATTTACCTAAAAAACTCGAATCTAGGAAGAAGAAAGATTTGTTTCATTAAAAAATTCCCTCACTACTCTATACTATGTCAGTAATTGGTTACATATGGTATAATTCGTTATTGCACGTCTGTGCACATTTATTTGTAGGTGATAGGGCATAGAAATCATGAATATTTTATTTGCTGACGTGGCAACTTCTTTATAACCAAATTTGTCCTTATCTTTACACGCTTTTTATTTAAGGTAATGTGTCCATGACAATGAGGATAGGGTCACTTTTTGCGTGTTAGATTGTGGGCTCAAAGGTTGGCCGTGATTTAAGCCGTGTCTTTTCATCAGAAGCGCGATTTTAGTACAATTCGAATTGTGGGTGGAATTGCAGGTACAATTGGTTGCGTTATAGGGCGCAGTTGTCTCAATGTAAACCACAGTGTAAATCAAGGGCGTAGTTGAGGGTATGATTTGCTCTTTAGCTTATTTTCGTGCCCTCAGATGGGATCTTTGGCAATCACGTTTGAGTCTATCTTTAAACATTGTTGTTATTTTGCTCCAATCTTGATTCAAACCACTTTATAGAATAGAGTATATGATAGGAATCGACTTGAAGATCCTATTACGAGGTCAAGAGCTAGAAGATTATAAAATTTAGTGTTGAGACTGATTACAGATTGTTTGAGGTAAGATGAAGAGAAATTTATCTCAACCTTTGGATTGCATGTTAGGCATGACTATTTGAAGTATAATGTATTGACATTAAAGGAAGAATAGGAAAAAGGAACTAATGAAAACAAAGTAAGGTAGCTCTCAATTCGTGCCGTGACAGTTACAGAAAATGAGAGTTATTGTGTCCTAGATTCCTTGGTCGAGCCCTCGACTATACCTATAACAACATTAGAGATTTTATGTATTTTAAGTCGTTGTGCTTATACTAGAAGTCGTCACACCCTAGAGCTTTTAGTTAAACCCTCGACTATATCAGTTGATGAGTCTGTTTGCTTGAGGAACAGGTCGAGCCCTCAACCATACCCTTGACAGAGCCAATTTGATTCCAGTGGATGTCGTGGTATCACTTAAATCAAGATAAAGGTCACGAATCTTTATGTGATATTTTATGCATGAATCAAAGAAACTCTTAGATATATTTGAATCTTTCTTTCCTAGTTTATCTCTAAATAGATTTAAATCTTTCTTTCATTAGTTACTTTCCTATTTTATCTTTTGATAGATTTGGATCTTTTTACTTTCCTATTTTATCTTTTAGATATCTTTTCTGTTTTAAATATCAGGATATGAGTATAAATAGGAGTTTTCTTGATGTAAAAGACATGATTTTATTAGTTGAATGAAATTTCTTTCTCTTTGGGAAGAACCCTATTTCTTATCAATCATCTGTGATTGTGGCAAATGTTACTCTTATCAATCCTCGGATTGTGGTGAGTCCAAACACTAATGAGTGGTTATGAGTAACATCAACTACTTGTTAGTGTTATATCCGTGTTTAGTTTCTTGGTGCATAATCTCCAAAGTAAGTAAAGGTTTGATTTCCCCTATCGTTTGAGATATCCTAGTAATTATCCTCCCAGGCATATCAGTATATAGGACCAATCAATAGAAGTAGCAGTGTCTCCCTTATGTTAGTAAGATTAAAAGTCTTGTTATTATTCTAATAGAATTTCATGTTAAAAGATTGATGCTACAATTAGATGATGCAATAATTAAGAATGTTGAAGGGCAATATTTCATTATAGATGTGATCTTAACAAGTGGAGATTACTCAAGCTTCTTTCTTGCCTTTTGCTTATCATACCCCATACCATAATGTTCTTATGCAAGGTTAATCACGCTTTTTGTATATACACCTCTTAAAACTCTTTTAAGTCTTTTTTTAAATTCCTTTAAAAGTGTAGATTTTTACCGACTAGTATACTAGGTGCGTGTACAGTAATAAAATTCCAATAAATACCGAGTCATGTCCATAGGGAGTAAGGACTAGCTATCAACTGCATTAGTCCTGGTTGTAGTGAGGCAATTTAAAAAGAAAATATTTTTGGATTTTTAATACAAGACTAATCTACAAAAATATAGGATTTTCCACACCAAATAGAACTAGGTTTATAGCCAATCAGATCTGGAAATAAAATTGAATGTCTGCTATTGACCAAGAAATTCTTGCAAATCCAAATTGCTAATGGGTTAGTATTATCAATCAATTAAGCACCTATAAAACCCCTTTTCTCATAGTGAGGAATTATCCTAAATTAACCCATCAATGTTCCCTATTCCAAGGAAAGTGATCAATGAATAACTTATATAATTTTACTAAAACTTAATCGAATTGAAACCCATATCCCTATGTGATTTTGAATCTTAATTAGTTGACACAGAATTTATCAGAAAAATTTTCCAATTACAATTCTAACCTAACATGAATTCCAGATTCAATCCAAAACACATGCTTAGTGGACTCACATTACAATTCGAATACAAACAAGGATTCAATCAACAACAAATAAACTATAATCCAAAAATCCAGATCAACAATTAAAAACCCTAATCAGACCACACAAGGGAAAGCTTTAAACAAAATCCAATATATGAATTAAAACAAAAGGAATGCAATCACCTTGATCAGAAATTTCATGTGAAAATCCATATACAAATGATGTTTTTCCACTTAATCTTGGTATGGAATCCTTATTCAAATCAAAAAGAAAAACTAACTACTAATCTAAGCCCTAATTTGTATCTAGGAGCAAGGAAAAATGTAATTTCGTGCCTTGGTTCTTCTCACATATGATTCAACAAGAGAAGATATATATATATATATATATATAGAAAAGACACATGACTAGGCCGGTAGTCAATGGCAAATGCGATAATGCCCTTGATTCTAGGATGATTTGACCTTTTTTCAGTTGATAATTTAAGTACAAATCATTTAGAATTGGTACTTGATTCATTAATTTGTCAATTTCAAGCAACAAGGAACCAAAAAAGATCAAATCAAGCAAAATTGACAAGAAAAAGAAAATATGAGGACTTATTACTTCATATGGCCCATGGCAGGTCTAATGTTACGATTGCTCAACACTGGAAGTCACTATCCCCTGTGTGAAGGGCTTATGGATCAATTGCGTAGCAAAGTAAACTGACAAAACAAATGAAATTGATCACACTATCAATTCATTTGCGCATGACCATTCATTTCTTAGTTTCACTTATCGAGACTCAAATCTCTTTATAACTAGAGGATAAATATCATCTTAATCACTTAAATTCCTTTACATGATTCATATTATGCTCAATCTAACCTTTATAATTATCCGGTTAAAGACAACATTTGATTAAGTCGAATCATAATGATCATCATGTTAGAACTTATGGTGATTTCAGGTCTAAAGGATTGTTAACATTGTTATAATGAGAATCACTTATAACACTAATCTATGTAGTTATCTCAAACAGGTCAGTCTAGTACAAAGCTCTATAATATGTGCTTATGAGTTTGATTTGTATCCCCATACAAATAAACATCTCATGACTATCAAACGAAAATTCATACTAGATTTAATTCATTATCATTCCCCCAGTAATGAGCATCTAGAGACATTTAGAATAATTAGATTATTCATGGATCCTATTATAAAGTAAACATGCCAACAATATAATAGAAATACATTTGTATTAATAATATATATAATAGATATAAATGACAATATCTAGTATTTGGCTTAGGACGCAATCACTAACTGAGTCGAGCTATAGTAGGCAGTACTTTTGATTGAATTTTGGCAACAAATGGTGTTTTACCTGGTATCATCTTCGCAGTGGACTCATTTCCAAAACTCCTTTGATGGTCGAAAGCCTGTTCGTCATATTTTTTTTATTTCTTCAAAGGCGTGTTCCTTTTTTGAGCTTGAATGGATTGCTATGATAGGAAGTGTTGGCGCATTATCTATGTGAGCTATAGTCAAGCCAAGACCTGCACGATCTACTTTTGAATGCTTTTCATCATTCATGTGATGATCTATAGGGGTTTAGGTTGGATATTGAAACGTTTTATGCCTTATAAGGTGCCGAAGTTGTCCTTACTAGCTCTAAGAGATAGTTGGTCTCCTATAAACATTTAAAGCTGGTTTCAGCTGTGGAAGCGAGCTTTGGTAGAGGCACTAGCACGTGGTAGAGTCGTAGTTTGCCGGTGGTGTCTCATGGAAGATGTTTTGTCATGCCTTAATGGCGAGTGAGCTGGATAATCACTCCGTCATGCACTGAAAGTCTTCTAGGTGCAAGTTCTTCAACTTCTCCAGCTCTGTAATTTTAGCTTGCAAAAGAGCATTAGAATGCTCATTTCAATGTTTTTGTGCAAGTTACCTACATAGGTTTTCAAGTTCTAGAATATGTCCTCGGTCCCAAAAATATCATTTCCAGTAGTTGGTTCTTAACATGGCAACTCACGAGCTCCATTGTTTGTTAGAGTAGTTACCAGTTAGGTAGGAGTTGAATAAGTTGATTCTTAGTCTATTGAGATCTTGACATAGTTAGTATCAGAAGTTATTTTGTGTTTCAATTATAAGTTTTATTTAATCAATAGCTATGTTTGAGGAGAGTGAAATAAGGAAGATAATCTGAAGGAAGGTATATTTCCTATAGATGACAATAAAGTGTTGGGGGTATTGATTCCTGGTTGAGTTTTGCCCTTGCAAATATAGAAGAACGATCAATAGTGTATCGAAAGGTTATCCAGCGTGGCTGCTTTGATGTTTAAGTTAGTCTGTGGGTTCCTCTGATGCTTAAGTTAGTCCTTCCTGTATGAAGAGAAAGGCTATTTGTAGTTCATTGACCACACCAAAATGAGGTCCATCGGATCTTTTCTGTTAGAGCAAATCTCTATTTGGTAACTGACTTAGTAATTGAAGTGAATAATCTATTTAGCCCAAGGTGAATGAGCTGCAACTGCATGGAGTAATGTCAAACCGGTGATGTCCCCACCTCCATCTCCTAGCCAAGTGTTGGTATAGGGATAAAGTGGAGATCTTATGGAATTCAGTTCAAGGTCGAGCTCATGGGCTTCCCTTGAGGTCAAGTGAGCACAGGCTCAAGGCTATCACAAGCTTAGGATCTTTTGCCAGGGCAAAACCCAAGGTGTCATTGGTTGTAGGCTCTTCATAGGCTAGTTAAGCTGATGATCTTTTGGGCCCTTCTTGGTCTCTTTAGTCCGTAAGGATGGTAATGGGTTAAGTGGGTTGTAACTTATATTCCACTATCAACAATGCAAAAATCTCACTTTTAGGCCGAAAACTACTAGTGTGTTTGTCATTCTGGTCATGTAATGCCAAGACCTATTAAAGGAGGTGCCCAAACTAGTAAATAATCCCATCTTCCTCTACACCTTGGTTTTCCATATACACTCGATGTTATGTTATCAAGTTTATTGATGTTTTCTTATACAAATTTTCTTCTACAATAGTATCAATCTTTATTGATCTTATAGATTAGTCAGAAAACTTCCACAAAAGTGAGATCTTAAGACTTGCATGCCAACATTTGTGCAGTGGTAAGGGTGACCCCACCTTGCCTATTTTTAGATGGTTGATGAAGGATAAAAAATGACCTAGGTTTGTAGCTTAGGTACGCTAATCGGTTGTTACTAACTCATCCACTATTTCTCACATTTGATGTCGTTTATGTTTCTCCATGTGCATGTGGGCACACTTGCATTGCATCATCTTCTCAGTGTAAACTTTATCACACAGCTGTAAGGTTGATATGGTATAAATAGTTCGTACTCTCTGAACGCATAATTTTATTCCCATATTCAATTATTTGCACATTACTATAGGCTACCAAAATATGCTTACTTTGTGTACAATGATGAATAAAACATGCTCATTTGTGTATAATAGTAGCAGACATTTTCATTGGGTATTAAATTAATCATTTTAAAGTTTAGGGGAAAATTCTATGATCTCGTTGACTATCTAATGACTCACACCATACCCAACCATGATCTTACCACTAAAATAGTTAATATTTTAATTACTATATTTAGTTTAATGATTACATGACTAATTGGACAATCCCATTGATGGAACCATAGAATCTCTCAAGTTTATATACCAAATTGAATTTTTTTACAAAGTTTGCATACCAAATTTAACATTTACCTTTTTAAAATTACATATAGTACTTGATTTGAGTTAAGATTAACTATTACATTGTTATATGCAAAATTTTTCCAATTAATATATGCTTTATTGTATTGAAAATAGTAACTTCTTCAATAAACCAAATTAAATGTGGTTGACTTGTTTTTATAAGTATATTTAAAAGGTATTATTTAGTTGTTTATTTCTCTTATTTATAGCATTATAAAATTAATTTATCTAATTTTTTAATCTTCATGATTATTTGTACAAATCGGTTCATCATATTTTTTATGTCTTAAATTTCATTAAATTATTTTATTTAATTTTTACACATGCATCATGTATACTCGTTGGTTGGTTTGCTATTAACTATTATAGGTGTTATACATGAGAAAGTATTCATTCCTTAAATACTACAATAGACATTGAGAAATTCATTTGCATCTTAAAGCACGGATGCCAAAGAATTGCTATAGATGAGGGAATGATTCCTTTCCCTTTCACTAAGACTAATATCTCATATAATTTATAGCACAATTCGGGAAAAACTCAGCTTAAGTTGCGTATTTGCGACCTAACTTTTTAGGACATGACCGAGTAAGTTGGTCATATACATACAATATTACCATAGTCAAACAAAAAAAAATGAAAATACAATAGATCTACTATATACCAAAATCGGACAAAGTTACCATAATGTGGCAAACTTACATAATGCAATGATAAATATACTGCATATAAATGTTATGAACAGTATGTACTTACCATAATGCGACAAATTTAACAAAATTTAAATTTACCACTTAGCACTAATAGATAAACCGCCATAATGCAATAAAATTACTATAATATAACAAATCTATTACATACCAAATTAGATAAATAACCATAATGCGATGAAGTTACCAAAATCTGACAAAAATAGCACATACCATAATTGGACAAACTTACTAGAATGCAACGAACTTATTGCTTCCAAAAGCTTACATAAAATCGACTCATGACAATACAATAAACTTATCATAATAAGACAAATTTACCACTTAGCAGTAATAGATAAACTACAAAAATACAACAAACTTATCAAAATACGATAAATCTACCACTTAGTACTCAAAGGCAAACTACCAAAATGCGACAAACTTACTAGAGTATGATAAATCTATCACTTAGTGTTGAAAAGCAAAACTATCGGATAAGCTACTAAAATAAGACGAACTTACCAGAATATGACAAATCTATCATCTAGCATTAACAGACAAAACTATCATAATACGATGGGCATACTAAAATATGAAAAATCTACGACATACCAAAATAAGACAAAATAACCATAATGCAATAAGTTATTAGAATACAATAAAAATAACACATACTATAATTGGGAAAACTTACCAAAATACAACGAACTTACCATTTCTAAAAATTAGTGTAAAATGAACATGTCAAAATAGAATAAACTTACCACAATCGGACAAAAGTACCACTTAGTACTGAAAGACAAAACTGGCAGACAAACTACCTGAATGCAACAAACTTATTATAATCTAATAAATTTACCACTTACCATAATCAGACGAATTTACCAAAATACGATGGAATTACCATCCGATGAAAAGTTTGTTTTAATAACTTTTAATTAGATGGCCACGATTTAATTGTATTAATCCAATGATCTATATTTCATCATAAAATTAGGATATAACTTGGTGACTCGAGCTAAGACGATCTACGCAAATTCTTGCAAATTGGACAGGTCTCAATATTTCATATTAAGTCTCCTAGTTTAGTTTTGATGATAACAAAACATGTATGAGTGTTTAACAAATTCATTAAGTGTTTGTGCTTAAGTATGATCAAAGGTTTATGAAAATGCTTTTCAAAAGAGATTCAATTTAGAAAGTATTTCAGAAAGTGTTAAGGAATTTTTTAGAGAACAAATGAGTAGGCAAAAAGTAATTTAGAAGGTGAATCGGTGCTTTACAAAGACACTTAAAATGGTTAGAAGGAAAATCAGAATGTGACCTGCAATATGAAGAAAATCTGCAAATTACGACCAGAAACGTACCAGACCTGGGATTTTGAATTATTTGAAGGCCCAACTCCATTGATCGAGTGTATTTGTGTATTATACTCAATATGTTCCACAAAGTTGGTTCAAATATCCATAAGGATTAAAAATTAAATTAAAGTTCAGATTTAAATTATGATATTCGAATGATATGATAAGTGCAGTTGAGGTTTTCGTTGCAGATTTATTTAAGATATTTACAAGATTATTTTAGCACGATTTTATGAGGCTTTTGGATCAAATTTAAGCACCTAAAGTCATGTTAAATTGGTTCAACAAAGCTGGAGTTAATTTTGGAAGATAGAAAAGATATGGTTCCTATTTTTTTGGGATATTTGATATGGTATACAATAGCTATTGAAATTTGAATTTAAAGGATAAGAATTGTTATATTTGTTGGAGATACATCGACCACATGATTAGAAGATAAATAAGAGATTGTATCATATTTAAATTCGAATTTTTGAATGTTGCAATAGCTAAACAAGATAAGTCCACATCAGCAAGTTTCCATGCATTTCGAAATATCTCCAACAACAACTCTATCTTGAAGATACACTTTTAGCCATTGAAGTGAACATTATATATCAGCGAAGAAGGAAGAAAGAGAGCAGAACTTAGCACGGAAAAGTCTATACAATTCTAAAAAAAAAAAAACTACCATATTGTGCTCGAAAATTCCATAGAAAATTTATGTTGTTGTTATGTTAATTCTTGAGAATATTTTATCTTGTTGTTTGATTTGGTTTATATACTTTTGTGTGAGGTTGAGAGCTACAAGCAAGCTTAGTAGATTGGTTGTTAGCTTAAGGAAAGCTTGGAGAATCAAACTGAATGCTTTGTAGCTAAGTGTTTGGCAAAGACAACTTGTAACTTGATTGGATTTTGGATATAGTGGAACAAATCGGTGTGGAAAACCGGGACCCAACGTGGAGTTGGAAGAGAGAACGTACGCATAAGGCGGAACCTCTATAAATAGCTTTGCGATTTTCTCTACCAAACTCTCTTTACATTTTGTGCAAATTTATTTTGTTTTTATTGTACTGATATAATTCAACGGTATTTCAGAGGGTTTACTAGAAATTTGCATAAATCCGAATTTAATCAAATTGGATCAGAACTTTGTTATATTTGTTCTTAATAGTTCTTAATTGATTCTAATCTCAAATATTAACTCAACCATAGTTTATATGATTAATCAATAGGACATGAATTGAAAGTTATAGAAAAAGGTTTGATTTTTTATTGTATAGCCAATTCACCCCCACCCTCCCTCCTGATTACACTATTGCAACCAACATTTCACTTATTGAACATGATAAGAGACATAAATGGTGACTCCACATAGACAAACGTGACAAGATGTGACATAATGATTGACTTAGATTGACATCAAGGAGACCAATAATTCGTCATTTCCTTCTCATATGTTTACACGCTAAAGTATGTAATGAAATATACTATTCCTTTTTGTTTGATTGTGAATTTGATTTAGTAGTTTAATTTCTCTTGTAAACTTTGTTTGTTATTACTTTTATTATGAATATTTTGATTGAAATTTTAATAAGTTGATAATTTTACATATATAAATATATATAATATAGGTGTGTGTTTATTATATTAAGAGAATACTTTTCTTTATTGAAACCATCAATAAATTATATGGTTTTTATTAAGTAAAAATGTCAAAAAAATTAATATCTAAACTTTATGCAAAAATTTAATTTGATATATGAATTTTGAAATGATCAATTAAATACCTAATCAAAATTTTCATAGCTATTTTTACTACTTCAGCAATATTGTTTACTTTGTTTTCTGATATAGAAGTAGCCTATTAGTGTTGACAATGTTAAGAACATTAGTAAAAATTTAAGGATATGTTGTTTCTTCTATGTCCACAAATAGAGTATGCAAGATTAAGAAGGTAGTAAAAATGAGCACAAAAAATTTGATTATATATTAAATTAACTATTTCAAAATTCTAATAATGAATTGAATTTTGTCTAAAATCCAAGTACCAAATTTGACATTTCCTCTTTTATTAATAATGTTTGTAGAAAAATATTCTTGAGCGTATTAGTGCAATAATTCTTGAAATTCTTCTATGTGTTTCAGAGATAATTATCACCTATCATTTCCTTTGAATGTTAGCTAAAAGTTTGCCAATAATTTTTCACTTCCTATCTAAAGCGATCCCGTTTTTAAGTGAAACTACTATAATAACATATGTATCAAATGATATTGTAAATTGATTATTATCATTTACTAACAAATCCCCATTTTCTGTATAGTTAAACTATTGAAAATTGACTATTATCATTTATTGTTATTAAAGGAGTAGATGTCCTTATTATCATACTTACTTAAAAAAAAAGAAGGAAAAATCCATGTTCCTTGAGGTTCATTTCTTTCCTGTATACCATCCTTCTTTGTTTTTGTTTTTTGTTTTACTATACAATTCCATACCCTCATTAAATAAAACTTTCTTTCATTTATAAAGACCTAAATTGTTTTTATTCTATAATAATTTTGAAAAAAAAAAACTAAAGTTGTTATAATTGGTGAGTGGTGGCAATTGAGTTATGGTGATTGGATTGATCATGTTTGCTAATGAAAGGGTACATAGAAAATGAAAATAATCCAGTGTGGATAATTGGGTGATTACAACAATTTGTTAAAATGAATAAAATGGGTGGTGGGTTTAACTTTTTACATTATACCTGCGTACTAAATTCTCACTTATTTGTGTGTTTGTGCCGCCATGTTGTAATCATTAGTCATTGTACCTAATTATTTCTCTATCCTTTGGCGCAAATATTCCATATTTACGTATGCAATTCTAAGGTAAAATGTAAACAACATTTTTATTTGTCATTATATTTTGTAATTTGTTCCGATTATACTTTGAGTCTTGCAAACACTCTATAAAATCGTAAAGGATTATTCTTAGCATTTGATTAATGCATTTTGACTTTACGGTCTCCAAATTTATGAATTCTCTTTATCAAAGATAGGTATGTCACTTTCAATAAAATATTGAGTTATAAATTAAAATTGGATAAATTATACTAGACGGTCAAAACGTTTGGGGTAAGCTCATTTTATGTCACAGCGTTTTGAAAAATTCAAAAGAGATCTTAATATTTGAAAAAGTATACATGTTAATGAGACTTTAAAAGAAGTGTTTTTTGAGTTTTAATTAAATATTTTCCTTGTTGACATATGCTAATGTTATCCTCAATTGATCCACTTCTAAACGTTGTGGTCTAAAATGAACCCATCTCCAATCGTTGTGACTTAAAATGAATTTACTCACTAAACGTTGTGATCTCTTTTGAATTTTTCGAAATGTTGTAATCTAAATTAAACTTATCTCTAAATGTTATGACCTTCCGGTGTAATTTACTTTAAATATAAATGATGATCAGGAGAAATTTCTTGTGCTAATGTAATCATGTGTTCTTAAAGATGAAATTCTATATAATGTATTCATTTTATAATTATGTCGAATGACTTTACTTATACAGGCCTTTAAAGTTACAATTTTACTATACATGAAGGTTTTACAATTTTACTAAATATAATAAGTTTACATTTTGGTTATGATATAGTCTCAAAGGGAAGAATAAAATCAATGGTACATTTATCATTTTTTTTTTTCATTTTTTCTAAATACTTCCATTTGTGGATGTATTTAATTTCTAAAAGTGATATGAAATTTAATTTATCAATTTCATTGTTAACCTTAGATATAATGACAATAGCATAAATATTCTTATCTTATTTTCAAATTTTTGGAAAAAGTGGGATTATAAAAATTAAATAAACTTTTTAATACTATACTTTCACTACTAATTCTTGTTTTAGAAGCCATTTCATAATTATTTATTTAATATAATAGTATTTTTTTATGCACACGCATCGTGAGTGCACATATGCTAATAAGTTTGTATACTGGGGCTACTACAATTAGTCAATTACGTGTAATAAGCATAGCAAGCTACTCAAGAAAAGTCTTGAGATAATGATATGAGTATAGATGTGATAGGGAGATGCAAAAGAGGAGTAACAAGGCAGAACTCGATTTCTCGAGTACATAGGTGTGATGTAAGATTAAATTAAGTAAATTTTATTTTTCTTTATTTATTCTTCATCGAATAAGCATTTTGATCTTTCGTGAGAATATTTTAGCAAAGCTTTCATGTTACTTTCAATTTTAGCAATATGTAGAAATTTTCTTACATGAGGAGGGGGAATCTCTAATTTATAGATATTGGAATTGATGCTAACCATTGGATGACACTTGGATGGATGGTTGACATCAAGCAATGCATGTGACTGTTGGATTGCTTTCATGGATTCAAGGAAGCATTCATCTCTTCTTTTTTGCCATAGGCATAAGTTTTGGATTTGGACTTGGAAGAGTTTGGAGGCTTTTACAATATAAAACAAGTCCAATCCTCTTTTAAAATATCTTATTTTTAATATAAAAGAGCTTATGATCTATTTTACCCACACAATCCCTATTTTGAGTTAAATGAAGCCCAAACTAGTCCAGAAAAAATATTTCTTGAGTATACTTTTTTCATCTAGGAAAAAAAACCAACCTTAAAATCCTTGTTTTGAGCCTAGCATGCCAAATCTCTAAATCTCCCAAAGACATGCCTTGTTGAACCTGGCTTTCTAGATCCTTTCATTAGTTAAAAAAGATTGGTCTATAACATTGAATTAGGTAAAATAGTTCAATTAAGGAAATATCCCTCTACAAAGTTCATTTTTTTTTCTATTTGGTCCAAGAAAAAAAAAACACTTGATATTATTTTATTCTGCATATATGAGAATGTGATTTATTTTATTCCATACCATAGTTTTTCTTTGTATTGTTTGTTTTTCTTAACTTTTCTAGTCCATTAGTATACTTTTGTTATAACGAAAAATATCACGAGTGCCATTGTTAAGAAAATACCATATTGATCGCTGAACTATTATTATGACTACCATAACTACTCTAACTTTTTAAAGTGGTCCATTTATATCATTTTGATAACTTTTTTATCATACGACAATTGGAAATCCATCATACTATTGTAGTGATTTTGCATTGCGGATCCTTACAAAATTTGATCAAATTTTCTTACTTTTAATTTTTTTTTTGCGAAATATTATATATATAAATCTATAATTTGGACTTTCAAAATAAAATTAAAAAATATATATATTTTTACATATAGGATCACACATAGACATCTTAACCTGAGGAAAAATTTACCATAAATGCAACATTAGATTTCTCGCAGCCAAAGGATTGGAAAGTTGTTGGACAAGTTTGATCGAACATTTCTAAAGGGTTCAACAAATATAAATTATAATGGTCAAAATGTGTTTAGTGTTCAGTATGATATATTTTTTAAAGTACGATATTATTTTAGATTTTATCCTCTTCTTATACGTTGTAACATATTTATTTATTTAGTCTGTCTTTACGACCTTAAGGCAATTCATTCATTGCATGGATAACTTCATCAAAGAAAATTTCCAGATAGCATATCAACTTTGTATCAATTATTATGGCCCATTGATACGAATTGCAAATCACAAAAAGATTTTTGCAACTTTTTAAATTGCTATACTTTTACCATCGACCATTCACTTAGATGATTTGACTATTAAACTAAATATATAAGTTGATATGTTAAGTATTTTAATGATCTAATTATAATTGGATTTGAATCTTAACTTTTAAAAATCTTACAAGATTAGTTCCATTGAAAGAATGACATAATTATAAAATTTTTCTATATTTTTTATTTTTATTTCAATTTTCCATCTAACCAATTCAAACTAACCTTTACAAGAAAATTTGGTTAATCTAAATATAGATGCTTTAATAGTTGGTTTGAATGGCTTTGGTACACTGGGGGCTTAATTTAGGAATAATTGATGGGTCATATAAGGCTCGAATCTATCTCGTTTTTTTATATGGTTTTTCAAACTCGATCCTAAATTCTACACGGTTTTTATCACTATACTTAAAACCCATCTTGCCCCTGTAGAGTATTAGCTTGACCCACCCCTCCCCGTTTGACTTGACATTCATTAAAAAAAAAAAAAGCCTATGGCCAACTATCACCTGATTTTTTATAATAACAAGTTAATATTATCTCATTAGTGTTAATTATCATTTTCATAGAATATTATTTCAAAACAATTAAATTGACATTCTTGATAACTTGGCAAGGATACAAGGTAATTTTAGAATCAAACTTGATTTAATTGCTAATTTATGAGTAATTATGTTCATTTCATGGAATTTGATTGTCAATATTATGTGACTACTTAATTGCTAATTTCATTAGATCTAGTTGCTTTTTTTCCTTTCTGTTGTTGAGGGATTCTATTACTACTTTTGAAATACCCAAAACCTTCACCTAATTAAGTTAAAAATAGTTTAATTGGAAAGTATAATAGGTGGTTAATTTTGAATTAAAATTAGAATTTAATTCAGAAATTTAACTTAGATAGTTTAACTAATTCAAGTAAAATAAATTATAGGATATAATTAGATAATTTGGCATGATCAATTAGTAATTGAAATTGATATTGCAAATATCTTATTTAAATTATCATTTTCTTCAATAATCCTTTTTAAAGGGAATCAAAATATTCAACTCTTTCCCAAACATCAATTTTAATATTTCCTTTCCTCTCAAGTCTCAAATGTGCTAAATATTTTAAGTTCAATTATTTAAATTTTTAAAAGGCTCAAGTTTAGCTCTTTTACTCAATATCCTGTTTCGTTAATCCCTATAAATTTTGAACTCAATTGCCTGTTTACAAATACTGGTTTTTAAGCTTAAACCCAAACTAAATATTAGTTGTTTATAAATTAAACTCCTAAACTATATTTCTAGTCAAATTTATTAATTTCTAATATATACATATCATCGAATTATTTTCTAATTATTCCCGATACTTAAGAAAATTATCTGAAAGGTTCAAACCAAATACCCTTATCCCTAATATCCTTAAATATCTTTCTGTCCTTATCTTTTATTTTCTCTTTACTATGACTTTTTGAGCTGCACTTTCTTTTAATTTTTTTCTCTTTTCTTTCTCTTCTCCTCTCTACATTTCTTCTTCTTCTTTTTTCTTCTCTTTTTCTTTTCATTTCTAAAAAATCAACCCTAAAATCTAAATTTCAAGGAGATTAAAGGGAAATAGAAGATGAAAAATAAGATGGAAGATGGAAAACAAGCTTAGAGTAGCTTCATTAACTAGAAATTAAGTATTTTTGTTTACTAAACAAGTAAGTTAGTTGTTTACTTTGTTTTATTGTTGTTTATGTATAGGCATGAAGAATTAGTCTTAGATATGAATAAAATTGGTGACAAAATTGGACGTGATTTGTTCTCTTGGTATTATTCATATAAAAAAAAAGAAGAAGAAAGAAAGAAAGATGAAATGAATTAGATGAATGATAAATAATAGATATGACATGTGAGTACTTGTATAATTAGGAATGAGTTTAATGAATTAGATCTATTAAGTTTAACCAACTTGGTTTAGTTAAGTTATGTTTATACAAATGTAACTTAAAATGTAGAGTAAATTAATAAACTTAACAACTAACTAGATTTAACATGAGATTTAGATATGAAATGAACTTAGTTAATAAACCTAAGTTCAACTTGATCTAATGAACTTTGAACTAGATTGATTAAGTCTAATAAACTTGACTAAGTAAAGTTAATAATGTCTTAATAACTTGTAATTGATTTAATTAATATGTTAGGTTAGATCATGAAGAATAAAGGGAGTACATTGTTTCAAATATATATTTGCGAAGAAAAATGAGTATTTTTTTAATTAATAATTTTTATTTTAAAACATGAAAGTGAATAGCAAATGATAATGATTTTATAGTGAATGATTTATAAACAAAGGAAAATAAATAATTTGGTAGACAATGAAAAACTGTCCGTATTTTGGCGGGGTGATTTTCACAGTCATAGCAAGGTTCCTACTTAATTTCTAATCGAATATATTTTAATATAATTTTGATTTAAGTTAACAATTAATTTAATTTATTAAATAGATGTTTGCCTCTGAACTTGTCTTTTGATCTATCCTCTGATTTTGTTTGGAAAGCAAATGTCATATAAGGTACGTAGTGAGTGATTGTTAGTTATTTAGGATAGACATAAATCTTAGACGAACTAAAACTTAAAGATGGCTTAATTAATAATTGTTGCTTGTACTTGTGCCGTTGAATCTAGTTAGTGGAGTGATAATCTTGTCTAAAGTCGGGCACGGTAGTGAGGCTCTTAGGCTACCCCCTACCACGTTGCAATGACAGTTCATAGTTAGCTTGGCCGGTAGCCAATAAGGTAAACGGTATCGGAATAACGTTTACTTAGGCTCGGAGGAATGTAATAAAGTATGGCTCACTTTTATGGGACTGGTTGAGCCGTATTATATTATGGACTGAAATAAGTAGAGATACGTAATGGCTGTGAACCCTAGATAAAGCTATTTTTCTTTTTTGGTTAGATATATGAGATATAAATATCTGGGCTACTTATATTAACTTCCCGAGCAACTACTGTTTCTTAGGACCCTTAGATTCTCAGAGGCTTGTTTAGGAGTACGAATGCTCTAGTGTTGCTTGATTTACTTTAATTCAAGGATAATAAATTGTTGATTGCTGTATTGCATTAGTATAAGCTCGTGTATCATCTTGTGTGTACTTGTGTTATTGTTGTATTGTGCTTCGACTCATTATGTTCCTCTTTTTAGGTGTTGATTGGATGATGATGATCATTGCCTCGATTTTTAGGCGGCAATAGAAGATAGAGATAGAAGAAATGAAGCGATTTAGGACCATTAGATTACTTGTATTTTAATTTATTTTGTTATGTTTTATTAAAGAACTAGATTTATTCTTTTGGAACTTGTAATATTCTTTAAGGGCCTGGTTATGAAGCCCATGTTTGTAATAAGCTTTTAAAGATTTGTTTTACCAACATGAAAAATATACGAGATACTTGATGGTATGGTTTTGTTTATGAGAAAGATTATCTACTCATGTGAGTAAAAGATAGAGATCTTTTTATAAAGTTTATATTAGTACTACTAAATCCAGTTGTCTTCAAAATCTAATTAAACGATTTTAGAATTTAAAATTTGCTAGCAATTGTTTGATATAAACAGATTTTAGGGAATCTTGTCTGTATAATGCAAAGGTATTATACGTGGTGTCTGGACATACCTTGATCCTAATTTGGGATATAACAAATTTAAATAGTTAAATTTAACTAGTGATTTTTATGGGATTTGTTGTTGTTACCGAGTGATGTGGTTTCAACTATCCTTATGATTAAAAGATTTATTTAAAACTAATGCTCTTTTAGTCAGTTTAGCTATCGCCATATATATATTTATGTAAAATATAAAAAAGATCAAAATAAGGAAATTAAAAAATTGGTAATTTATCATCCTTGTTTACTTTATCCTATGGAGCATTTATATAGGATTATAATTGAATTGAGTTAAGACGATACGGTACTATTTTAGCTATGGCTTTATAGCCCATATATTTATGTGAATACAAAGAAACATGAAATAAGAAAAACTAAAAACTTGGTACTTTATCATCCTAGTTTACTCTATCCTATCAAGCATTATATGGAGGGTCATAAATGAGTTGAGTCAAGATAATATAATGTTAAGCTCGAACTCAACTCAAACTTGATTGAGCTTTAATTTTCAAGATCGAACTTGACTCAAATTGATACTTGCTAATCTCGAACTTGATTAGGCTTGATTATTCCTATAAAAATCAATTAGAGTAAAAAATAAGTTGAAATTTTAGAGTTGAGTAAGGTTTTTAGTCGGCTTAATCTTTTAACATAATAACGTTAACTGTTGAATATATATATATATATAATATATATAAAAGAGACAAACCAATACACAAATACATGATTTAAAAATTGGAAAAATACCATTTTTATAATTTTTTTATAAAAAAATTAAAAACTCAAATAGGTTTGCGAGTTACTCGAAATAAGTAATTTAAAACTCGAACTCAAACATGATAGCTATTCGAGTAATTTAAATTAGAACTCAATTAGATTGTAGTTTAATCGAATTTGAGTTATCATCAAATCGAGCTCAAGTAGTTTACGAGGAGGCTTCGGTCAAAAAAAAAAAAAAAAATTACCAGGAGGCTCGACTCCTTAGAGTCCTAACCGTAGCCAAGGTTGAATCTAAAAACCTACAGTTGGAATTGCTTATTACTCCTTTGGAATGTAAGTTTGAACTGTAAAGCTCCACCTCCACGCGGTATTGTTGTTCAAATTGCGCCACAAAATGCGGTATCACTTTCCTGGCGGCCGTCATCCCATTCATACCTCGACCTTTTATGGACGGACAGAAACCCAAATTTAGTGAGCTGGACTTCTATGATTTTATCCTGGTCCATTGGTCAATAAAGCATCAACTTTCAAAGCACCCCAACCATCATGGCGGAACTTGGGATCACGTTATCAACTAAATCATAAGATCTTAATAAACACTGATTGTTTTAATTTTAAAAAATCATTTTAAAAATATTATACATAGATGATCACAATTCACAATTACACACCAAAATAATTAATTGGATGGAAAATCCTTAAACTCCCAAAATATGGGTTCGGTTCCCATATCATCACTAAAACCCATTGTTATGGTAAAATAAACCATACACTGATAAATATGGGATTTAGCCATAGAGTGATAAATTTAGGATTTAGCTAGGGTTTTGGCATATATAAATTTTAACAATTATATCCTTATTGGGGGATAAAAGTATATTTTAAAAGTTGACGATATTTATTAGTGCTTAATGTTGTTTGAACTGTATTTACAATAATTCTCTTGGAATTTTATCCTTCAGATTACCTACTTAATCAAGTATATCTTTTCCAGGGTCTACTGTCATGCATATTGGCTGTCCATACCTGGCCTTCTTGTGTGTCCAGATTGTTCTTTATATAAATTATAAGCAAGAGAAGAAACTTCTTACTACATGAATATTTTTGGACTTATTCTCCAAACCAAAAAAAAAAAAAAAGAAAAATGTTTCCTATTTTTATGTTGAAGGGGGGAAAAAAAAAAAAGAAAAGCAAAACAAAAGGAATTAGGAGACATATTTCAAAGTGGACATTTAAAATGGTTAAACTTGAACATTCTGTGGGGTCTTCATCGTTAAATGAAAATTGGATTTCCTTAACACTATGATTCATATTTTGGTGTTTAGTGAAGCCATGATTGAAACTTTTTTTCATGGATCAAAATCAAATGATTGACTATGATTAATTAATACATGATTTGGTAGGCAACATTTGTTAGTTCACTTTAATTTGAGATTTTGAGTATAATGGAAGTCACGAGACCGCTTATGAATTATGATGTCTCTAAAGCCATTAACACACTTCCAATGGAAGCAAAATTTATGTCTAAATATCTCTTTAAAAAATCATTCTTTATTAAAGTAAGTTTTTTATTAAAGCAAAATTTTTATAAGGTTTTTTATATGATTACTCTTTGTATTCTATGTGTCTGCGTATCCTATTTATATATATATATATATATATATATTTCTTTTCCTTGTTAACGGATACCTAAGTTTTTTATTACTGGAGAAAATAAACCATGCTTTTCAATATTTATCGTATACTTTATTAAAAATATAACTGCATGAAAAAGCAGAATTTCTTTCTTTTTTTTTTTTTTATTACTTTTTATCAATGCTATAAGTGCTTGCTGGTTTATATGTAGTGGTACTTATACTAACCATTCAAGTAAAACAAACTTTTTTTTTTAATCAGTGTTACAAGTTATTAATGATTTTATAGTTTAATGATGTTTTTCAAGTGACTTAGAACATTTTTTTTTTATTTATCAACACAAGTGGAACACTAATTACCTTGCGGATTGCTTTATAGATTAACAATGTTGCTATTAGTCTTTCAAATGGACTTACAAGTTTTTTTTTTCTTTTTTTCCTATTGTAATAAAAAATAGTTTCATTACTTGTTTTTCTAATTATTTTAATAACATGAAATGCAAAGAAAATAAATAATTAATTAATAGCGACCAAGTTGGATTTTGAAAAATCATGGCACATGCCCTCCACCACGAAATCTAAGATTTTTAACGCAAAAACGAAACCCACAAAAATTTTTATAAAAAGAGGAAAAACAAAAAAGTGGACTTGTCTTATCTTATCTGGCAGAAAGCTCCAGATTCGGCCTTCGGGAAAGTGTTGCCAGACACACCGACTTTTTCTTTCCCTCTTTTTCTTTTCTTTCATCAACAGCTGTAACAGATAATAAAATTTCAAACGACAACTATTTCATCACCTAGAAAAGCATAAATTTCATGATTTCACATGTATAATTTATCTCATAATAATATAATTAAAATATAAAAAAATTACAGAGTATTTTTAATTAAAATCTGCTTAACGTAAGCTTCAGATAAATTCCATCTAAAACCTGTGACAAAATTCCTTTTTTCCTTAATGCAGAATCTTTTAAATATATATTAAGTCATGCACAAATGGTGAGACTTCTAGTTTTAAGATTCTTAAATGCCACCTTGGTTTTATTTTATTTTATTTTTTTTAAGAAACTCTTCCTCTTTTAATCTCTTAACTAGGATCTCTAGGTATTATGACAAAATTTTTTATATAAATTACATTTAAACTAATACTTTTAATATTATTTATTTATTTTTTATTGATTTATTTTAGAAATTAAAAAAAAAAAGGAAATCTTTGAGTTCCTTTCTGAAAGACCCAGATTTTAAAAGAACACAGTTAAAATATTGAAAGACCCAAAAATAGATATTTTTTATAAGATATCAAATACCTCCGTTATGTACGCTTTTAATGTTTATAAAAAAAGAAATAATAATAAAATTATGATTCTTATAATTTCTTTCATAAAAAACGATACAACCTCCAGGTTACATCAAAGGCTCCGCAATAAGTCTTTTTTTTTTTTTTACAATATCTCTTCCAATTATATGGATATGGTAGAAAAAGGACTAGCGGATATTTAACGTCTTTAGTTGTGCGTGTAGTTATTATTTTCCTTTAGAAAGGAAAAAAAAGTTGTTTTTTTCATTGTGAATTTTTTTCAACGATAGCCGAGCTATTCTTAAGATAATGGACTTACTCGAGTTGAATTAGAAGTTGTGATGAGCCAAGCTCAAATTCAAAATAAAGTCCATCTATTTAAATGAGTTAAACTAGAACTTTAATTTAGGATTACAATATATTTAAATAAATTAAAATTAAACTCTAATTTAGGATCACAGGTGAGCTTATGACTCATCTAGACTATTAAGTAGATTTTTTCAAACTAAAAAACAATGCACTAGCAAGCTCGCGAATGAGCTTACTAGAAGCCTTGTGAGCTATATATATAAATATATAATTAAAATTAAAAACTAATTATCTAATATATATTTGTATATATATTTTTGTAGTTCTTATGTATTGATTTCAGTTACGATAAAAATCAAGATATTAAAAACTAATCATATAATATATGTCTGTATATATATTTTGTAGTTCTTATGTCACACTACCACATGCCTATATCGAATTATGAGCATGCGAAGACTCAAAACATCTAAAATCCACATATAATAAATAAACCACAAATATTTCAAACATCACATGCTATTTTAAGTTTTAATTTTTTGCATCTCTACAATTTTAAGTAATTCAAACCAGCTAAAGTAATAAAATTTAACTAAACAACATATCTTGTAAGTTGTCATGAAACTCTAAAGTAAATGTTCGATCCCACAAGTTGAAATCATCATCATAGCATATAAGCTTCTCCTATATTTGAAAAAAAAAAAATCCCTCAAAAGGGTGAGCCGAAACTTAGTACACAATAATACAAGCATGCATGATCTATATAAAAATTCCTATACTAATGCAACAAGCATTTATTTAAATATTTAAATTAAGTATAGCAAACAATATGGGAGTACTCATGACTTTGGGTAACATGACGGAGGACCTAGGTTTCAATACTATCGTGGTAGTATAGGGGTTGACGAGAACAGTTGGCCTCTTGCCCGTCCTCCACCCTACCCCACTTCCCCCCCCCCCAAAAAAAAAAAAAAAAAAAAGAAAAGTAATCTCGTTGGAGGTTTATAATTGTTATTTAGACACTTCCATCACAGTCCATCTATATCATATAATTTGATGAGTCCCATTGTTCCGAACTAAGCTTGATATAACTTCTCCCTGTTTGAATGACCGTTATGCTTGATATCGTTCTCTATATCAACTACTTGTCGAGTCATAATAAGATGGTTTAAGCGCTTAACTACCACACTCAAGACGACCAAACAGAAGGCATCACACTTTATTAGCCGACTTTACACATTAATCAAGTTATTAAAAATTTCTACTTAACAAACAACAAACATGTCACTGTACCTGAAATAGTAGATCACTTAGAATGAAAAGTCTTAAATCTAATTATGAGTACAATCTTATTGGTGTTGCTTGTCCAACTTTCTTGAATTTCTTTAATCCACAAACAGATCGATCTAACATAACCTTTAGATATAATCCTTTCCTCTACCAAAAGCTGTACAAAACACCAATCTTTCTAGAAAAGTTTGTTGATCCTCTTCATACATTTCAAAAATGTTAAACCTAGTTTTTTAAATTCTCCCAAGGCTCCTCTATTGGTTATAGCTTTTGGGAATTATGGAGAAAAGAGTTCGGAGATCTAAAAGATATGGAGGTTTTCATCTAAGATTTTAAAAAGATATGGTGCAGATTAAAACACATATATATATATATATATATGGATTCAACAGGGTTTCCTAAGAAGTTATTTATATTTATCAATGTGTTATTGATTTTGATTATTTATTTAGATAGGTTTTTCTTTTTGATTTTCCAGTGCTTAGATAGGTTATTGTAGATTAATATTAAAAGATGTATATACATGTCATTATTATTGTCATTTAGTATTATTATTATTTTTATTATAAAAATAATTCTATGATGTAAATAGGAAAGACAATCATTTAATAGTCTTAAAACAATAGTATTTTTTACGTCTTATTTTAATTATATTTGACTTGATATCATCTTAATTAAAATAAAATAGTTATTGGGATATTCTAATTGACACCATATATATCCAAAAGAGTAACATTCAAATAAATCTTTTACAATTATAATAAAATTAAAACTTCTTATAGCTAAAAGAATAAAATTAATGTTTAGATATTTTTTTAAATCTTTAACTTATCACCAAGATCAAGATACTTGATAACATCCTTACTCTGTGTTTATGGTGATTTATTTTTATTGCTATGGTGTAACTACCCATTTAAAAGCAATAACCTTAATAATATCACATTCAAATCACCAAATTTCTTTGACTTTAAAATAGATTTTTGGGGCATTTAATCTTATGTATTGATTTTAGTTTGATAAAAATCAAGATATTTAAAACTTAAATGGAAAATAAGTTAAAATTGAGTTTAAAATAAAACTCATTTTGTTTAAACTAGTTGAATTTAAGTTTGAATTCCATACTCCATAAAAAGGTTAACTTAGTTTGAATTTGATTTATAAAAACAAGTAGAGTTTCAACTTGAAATAAAATTTGTTTCTTCAAAAAGCTAGTTTAGAGATTTCAAACTTTATTAACGCTCGATGTAAGGTCAAATTAGATAATATTTGAACAAATCAAATCAAAATCCTCAAAAGTTTAGTTCAACTCGGCTCATATTATTTATATACCTATTTTTAGATGAATATGCTATACAACACTCATTGTCATATTTTTGTATCAACAAATAATAATATATCTTGTGTTATTTAATATCATTTGTATAAAATATAAAAAATAAATTAAAATTAAATTAATACTATACGGCATATTACCATATGTTGAAACAATAAGGATGCAGGAAGTTTAGTATCTAAAACTTCTGTCCCGATTTTTATTGTTTATAGAGGGAAAGGGAGGTAAATACTAAAGTTTGCCCATGCTTGTAGATTTTTTTTTTTTGTGAGCCCATACTTGCAGTTGGTAGCATGTTTTTGCTTTTTCTTTTTCCTTTTTTTTTTTTGAATTTTTTCTGCTTTTTATTCGATAACATAGAGTAAAGGACAACTTGGGAAAAGAAGTTGACAAGATTAAAAAGGTCAAATTGGCAAAGCCGAGAATAATCTCTAAAAGCAAGGGCATTTCCGCATCTACCGCTATTTAATGATCCCAAAGTACTCCCACTGTCTATCTCTCCCCCTTTAAACACAAAGCTTCCCTTCGTCTTCAGAAGACTCCACTTTGATTCTCTCTCTCTCTCTCTCTCGCTCTAAATTCCCAACTCAACTCATGGCTTTCACTCTCTCTCATCACTTCCACCTCTTCTTCTTCTTCACCGCCCTCTCAATCCTGGCCCTCCACGTGTCACTCTCCTCCTCCTCCGTCAATCCCACCACCGACACCACCCCTTACTTCCTGACCATACCCAAGTGCCGGGGCTCCATCGAAGAGTGCTTGATCGCTGACGTGGAAGACGCGGACGAGGAGTTCACCATGGACACGGAGATCAACCGGCGCATTTTAGCCACGTCACGCTACATCAGCTACGGCGCGCTGAGGAGGAACACTGTGCCGTGTTCGAGACGTGGAGCCTCGTACTACAACTGTCGGCCTGGGGCTCAGGCGAATCCGTACTCGCGTGGGTGCAGCAGGATCACGCGCTGTCGGCGCTGAGTTTTATCGTTATTTGTTAATTTTTAAATTTTTATGATGGTTTGTTTGTAAAAGAGGAAATGGGAAGGAAGTGAAAATTTTAGCAGCACAATTTGTGTTGGTGGGTATGATTTATTTTTAATATTTATATTAACGGATATATGAAAGTTAATTTTAGTAATGTATTATTATTATGATTATTATTATTATTATGTGGGTGATGTATTTGTATAGGAGAAAATTGTAATAAAAGAGGTCATATTAGGAGGAGTGATAAAATAAAATTTTCTTCATTTATTATTGTTATTTATTTATTTATGGTTTAAGTGAAATTGTTGAATTTTGTTATATGTGGTGTGAGTGTGATGTCACATAGATATCTTCTTTTTTTTTTTTTTTTTAGTTTATCTTAATTTTGTTTGGTGGTTGTAAAAATTTTCAATAGGAACACTTGTCTATGTGGTAGCATTAATCAGTCTAGAATGTACGGGTGTCACAGGGTCACACAGAGCAACCCTTTTAAATAACAAACAGGTTTCTCAACAGAGAAAAGACTAGTTCTGTGGTGCTGGCAGGCAGATGCACATGGGGATGAAAGTGGAACTACCCGACCATAATCGAAAATGGGGTCTCCTTTAATATTATATATCATATAATCATATTGGGTTTTCCCTTGTTAAGGGAGAGAGAGAGGATAATTAAACTATATTTCAAAGAAAAAAAAATTTAGAATTTTGCGTATACTAGATGGATTTGAATTTTAGCGAAATATTATAGTAAAGAGATACAGATTAAATCTAATCTAACCCATTGCACGGTTAGCTGAGCATGTGGAGGATGAGAATTTGCTGTATTATGATGTTGTCTTAATATATAAAGATAATTTTTTTAAAAAATAATATAAATAATAATTATCATTGTAAGATATATGTCGAATTCTTATTTTTGAGGATAGTTACGAGACAGCATTATCGACAGCAAATGTTTATCTCCATGCGGAAGAAAAAAATTGTTCCGGCACGTGTAAAAGATCTGAAAGTTAGACTCATAATTGTTTTTGTGCGGATGGTATGATTTAAGTTTAGGGTTTATGGTAAAATTCTGATTCTTGTAACCTTAAAAGAATGAAATAAAGTTATAATAGATATAAAGTATATATATTTGAATGATAAATGAATATTTAAAATTTCTTATGAAGCCACTGTTTCTACCATAAAGTGGTTGTATAATTTGAGTCTTCTGTGCAGATCAAATATTATATACATATATCCGTAGATAAGCGGTACATATATATAAAAATCCTATTGGATTCTAAATATGTGGTTCTAAACACTCCGACCTCGGGTCTTGTCGCAGACTCAAAGTACACACAAAACGGGGATGCTTTTTCGTTTTTCCGATACGTAAGTTCCTATACTTTTTTAATGATGGGTATCTTAGACTAAAAATAGGATATGATAATTGATACGTTCTTTCCTCCGCCTAATATATAAATGACTCCACACTATTATTATCAAAAAATTGTATCGTATGAAGTTTCTTAAAGTTGCAATTTAAATGTATATAACTAACATAAGATATTATTCATTAGATGATGTATTATGATAATTTTAGGCAAAATAAATTATACTTAAAAAGAAATTAGCTTTTAGAAATAAAACTTTATCATTGGCTGATTGTTTTTATAAAATTATAATTTTTTAATCAAATTTTTATTGCAGATTTTCTGTTTTTTAAATTTCAAAATTTTTTTTCTTTCCTGTGTTAGGGACTCGAACTGCACAAGGAGCTCCTTAAAGGTTGTGCAGCTCATTGGTTTCTTTACTGCTTTACGCGTTACTTTCTCGTTCAGATGAGAGAAAGTTTAAAAAGGCAAATAAGATATGGGATGCAATAAATGAATCGCTGGAGCGCATGAATGCATGGAAAAAAGGAGACTGTACTATACTATACACATAAAGAAGCAACGAAACTGAACTACGTTGTCTTCCAGGATAGGGAATAGCGACACCGCACACCAGCAAATCTAAATTTGGAATAACTTAATAATCGGGATAATGGCATGGGAAGCGTCTGTAATTTTATTTTTTGGTGAAAGTATAAATACATATTTTAAAGTATGATAATACTAAAATTTCAATACTTCAAGATAACATGTAATTTTTTGTTAAAATTTAAACATTAGGCACTAAGTTATTAAAAAATAAAAGTATAAACACTCCCGATGTTATTATGCCCTCAATCTTGTCAATACTTTGCACCAAATGTAAGGTTAATCTTACAAGGTAAGTTATTCCATTAAGATTTACGATTAAAAATAAAAAAAAAATGTGATTTATCCATGGATATAGCTAAATTATTAGTCTCAATACCACCAATCTAATATATTAACTTATTTCTTCAAGTGTCGTTTATTTTCTTTGGCCAAAAGGTGTCCTTTAAATGAAGAAAATTGTAGGCAATAGAAAAAAAAGGAAGTCTTAAAAATGAATAAAGAAAACTTAAATTCATTATCTTTTCATATTAAATATTCAACGTTTTAGTTTCTGCTCTTAAATTAATATATCTCTTAACTTTAATGAAAGGAAACTATAATTCCGACTAAATCAGAAATTAGTTTCTAACTCTTAGAATAGAGTTTCTAATTCTAATTTCCATTACATTTAGTTTCTTTTGTTACTTTTGCATAATGTGTATCGATATATTATATATATGATATATCCTTTTTATAGGAAAAAAATATCCAATAAAAGGTATTTTTATTTTGTAAAGACCTTTTTTTTTTTTTATTTTTTCACTCAGGTGTTGGGTATCTTGGTGGAGGGGGAATAACTTCCGCAGTTCTCGCCCTAGTGTGTGGACATTGGAATCTGAGCTGCCTCTAAATGTGGGGAAAAGAGAAAAAAAAAAAAAAAGAAGCCCTTAAGATAGTAGCAAGTGGCTTCACTACTAATACTCAAAATTCCGCCTTTCTCTCCCATGGTACAACGTACACTACACCCCGTAGTCTCTGAGATTTACGCTCTGTTTTGATCAGCGGAAGTGGACCAAAACCAACGAAAGAGAAAGAAAATGAGATGAATATTGTGAGTACGGAAATGAGGATCCAAATCAAAGCTACCTTTAACGGTTCATCGGCAGGTCGTAATTAAATTAAAATTTGGAACCTGAAAAGAAAAATTTATTTCAAAAATCTTATAATCTTTAACTCATTTCTTAGAGAGTTGTTAAGGATAAACCTTTATTTATAATATAGATTAATGGCGAAAATGATACCTAAATTTTTGTAAAAAGAATAATTAGATATTTAAAGTTGGGTTTTGAATAATTTGATACCTAAACAAAGTTTTCATTGATTTTTTTCATATTTAAAGTTTGGTTTTGATAATTTTAGTACTTAAGCAATGTTTTTATTGACTTTTTTCATACTTAAAATAAATTCAATGAGACTTGAAAAAATTCCACAAAAAGTCTTTTCAGGTACTAAAATTGTCAAAACCAAACTTTAGACATGTAAAAATTCAACGAAAACATTGTTCAGGTATTAAATTATTCAAAACCAAACTTTAAGTATCTTTTTGCAAAATGTTAGATACTATTTTTGTCATTATTCCTTTATAAAACCATAATTGCTTAATTGTAGCATTAATAATGTGGGATTGTAAAAATATTAGAATGAGATTCTTCTTTAAATAGATAGAAGTTAATATAGATCAAACTAGAGATGCGTTGAACTTACATTTATTCATTGTGTTATTAGAAGCAACATTTTAATTGTTATGAATGGGAAATGATTTTTTTCAATCCACATGAAAATAATTTAAGTTAGGGGTGAATGTGTAGCGCTTATAAAGGGTATCCACTTGTGCCATATTTAATTGGGTAAAGTCCAAATGAGTATTAAGAGACATAGAGTATGGTATAAGCACACATTTTTTGGAATTTGCTTTTATAGGATAAGGTATGAGTATGAGGTCTTCATACCCTATATTTATACTCTATACCCATCCTAAAATTTATACTCTATTAAATAGGGGTACATGTACAAATATTGATTCTAGGATGCTGTGAACCCATCTTTTTAAAACTATAAAATAAAATTGATAAATAAAATATAACTCTCAAATTTTAATTTATGATTACTTTTATATAAGCTTATCATTTATAAACTATTTTCTACAAATTTTTATTTTGGAAAAGCTTGTTCTATTTTATTTTAGATTTGAAAGTACTCTTTAATTTTCTTTTTAAAGAGCTTTCGTTAAATGTGCTTGAACATTTAAGTAATATAGAAATGTTGTTTGTCTTTTAAAGTTAACTGATGTAGAAATACTTCCAAAGTTTTTTAATTTAAAATTTCCTATAAGTCCTACAATTTTGTGTGATATCGTATAAACGGATTCTATAAGTGTTTGCTATAGGTTTTGACTTTCACATACAAATAAATTTTCTATATTGCAAAACTTGTAATATAAAAATATTACTTTTAAAATTTACTATCTACTATTTTTTTATTGTAACTATATGAAAATAAAATTATTTTACATATTATATGAAACTGCATATATTACTATAAACTTGAAATTTAAAAAAAGAAAGAAAAAAAAATACAAGTTTCACTAAAAAATTTATAGAGTACCCTAATCCTATAGGTTTTACAGATGCATGGTAGGTTTGAGATGTTGCAAGGTAGAGTCCAAATATAAAATTGGAATCATGTACTCTATAGCGTATGATACAGATTAGGTTTCATATCTTATCCATTCTATCCCACCAACCCCTAATTTAAGCTAGGAGTGAGTAGGTAACTTTTTTGTACAAGGACCCACTTGTACCCGACTCCATCAGGTAAGATCCAAGTAGATATTAAAAATCACAAGGTAGGTACGGGTATAGTTTTTTTGGAATCTACTCTCACAAGACTGAGTATAAGTATAAGTATAAGATTTTTATTGTGTTTACTCACCAAGGAAAGAATACTTTATTATATGAAGGGCACCGGTTCTAAGCCACCCAATACCTACCTTAAAACATGTACTCCATTTAAAAAGTAT
Source organism: Combretum micranthum (assembly GCA_024138025.1). Taxonomy (NCBI): domain Eukaryota; kingdom Viridiplantae; phylum Streptophyta; class Magnoliopsida; order Myrtales; family Combretaceae; genus Combretum; species Combretum micranthum. The sequence goes on along the minus strand of JAMXBD010000150.1, from coordinate 107,148 downwards.
AATCTAAAATATATATAAAAAATAAATAATATTATTATACTTTCATTTTGCAATCACTTTTGTTTAAAATTATCATTCGTGGACTACCTTTTAGAAATTTTTATTTTCAAAAAGCTGTATTATTATATTATGGAAGTACATTTAATTAATTTTGGATGAATTACCATGGTATATTGTCTTGAATTTTTTGTTTCTGGTTTAATTTCCTTTAATTCGATCCATATTAAACCTTAACCTATTTAATACGAACCCTCGAATAAAAATTAAAGGAAACTTCTAAAATTAAAAAATAAATTTGGAGTCGCCACCTAACTAAAGTTGGGAAAAAAATAAATTAGTACTAATGAGTAGGTTAGTCCTAATTTTGCTATTGGTCTACAATAAAATTAATTTTCAAAATATCCTATTAAAACCATTTGGTTACTACATTAATTCTTAACTTAAAATTTATCTCTTTTTATTCTAAAAAATAAATTTGCTATTGTTAAAAAAATTTACAAATTATAACATTTACAAGTTATTATTATAATAAAAAAAGGGAAAATGTTTTTCATTTTTATGTCATCCCAGAGGTGTTTACATACCCCTAATCGGAATCAGACAATACATAGTTCTTTTATGAAAAATTTAGTGTGTTGGTTTCTTTTAAATATATGAATTCTTTTCAATTTAAGTTCTTTAAATTTGAAATTTAAAAAGAAAATAAAAATTTTTAAGCATAAACTTATAAGCAATCAAATTTATTTATTTATTAAAAAAAATTTAGATGACAAAACATTTTACATGCATATCTCACATTTTTTTAATCATTTATTAATTATAACAACAACAATAACAACAACAACAACAACAATACTATAATAAATAAACATACCTAAGTAGTCAGGTCAGATCCTGGGGGCAAATGCGCAGGTGGCCGACGGCGTTCGAAATCGCTGATGTGGCGGTACTGGGCGGCCAAAATCTTGTTGGAATGACCAAATGAGAGGTGGCGAGTACTCTTGTGGCAATTGCTTGGCTCAAAAATGACTTAATTGGTGGCCCCAAGCTTAAACAAGCGGCAATCGATGGTGGCTTTTTGTCGAAGTGGTTGTCGGACTTCTAAGGTTGGATTGAAACTCTCAATAGGTAGATGGAACTCACTTAAAGCTTCTTGGAACACTCAAATTGCTCACGAACTTCTTGAACATGTCAAATTCAAAAATGATGAAAACCCTGATCTCAAATCTAAACTCTTAATGTGTTCTTTTTTGTTTCTCTTGCTGTTTTATGATACTTGGATGAAGAAATTGATCTCTATTTAGACTAGTTGGAGGTCGAATCGGGTAGGAATTTGATCAAATCTAAAGATGAAGCGCAGGCGCGATGTTGAGTTTCCCAAGCTTAATTAAACACATTTTGCATCTTTCAAGTGTAATTAACTTTGGAAATGTACAGAACGTGTTGAAATGAGTTTGACTATGTGATCTTAGAAGTTTAAATTGTTGAAATGATCTGAATTTGGAATTTTCTTTGAGCGCAAAAAATAAGTGTTTTCATGAACTTTGGATTGAAATTCGAGTGTCAAAACATGATCTTTAAGACAATTTTTTTGTTTGAAATTGCAGTATGATATGCCCTCTTTAAATTCCCCTCATTGATTTGGTGAAGATCGAAGCAAAATTTGGCCAAAACTAAGCTAGAATTGGACAGGTTGGAACAAAAAATGATGGTCGTCTCGAGGAAGACGAAGCGCATGTCGCACATTCGCGTCCCATGCGCACGCACTGACGCGTTGGATCGTAGCGCACGTGCCTGTTTCAAAAAAAAAATTTCTCCTTCACGTGGATTCGAACCCTAATCTCATCTATGCATGTGTACTTCCTTTACTGTCAGGTCGTTGGCCTGTGCCTCAATTTTATTTTACATTGATATAACATATAAGGTTCACAAAATAGGCCCAATTATAATAATTAGGTCTAAAACAACTTATAATTAAAAAATATTATATTAAGTCCAAAAATCTTATTATAGTGTATATATATTTAATACTATTTTTTTAGGCTTAATATAATGTGAATTGAAACATTAATTAGTCATATAGAAGTGTTATTTATCTTTTGAGACTAATAAATATAGAATTGTCTCCAAAAGATTTTGATTTGGGATTCGCTAAACGTTTTACAATTTTGTTGAAATCGTGTAACATGACTATGTAGATATTTGTTATAGATGCCAACTTTAACATATAAATAATTCTACATATTGTAAAACTTGTGATATTAAAATGGTCATTTTTTGAATTTCTTCCGATATATAATTTATGATGAATATGCAAATATAAGTTAGGTTTACATATTACAACTTGAAAGAAAAAATATATAGGTTTCACGAGGTATATGTGCACCATGTTTTACATGTAGATGATAATCCAGTACCTTACAGGGTAGGGTACGAGTAAGATTTCATATCTTACCTAGACTAAACCTACTTACCCTTGGTTTAAGTTTTCATTATCTTTTAATTATATGCATGTTTTTAATTTTTTTTCTTCCTTCATTAAAGTTCACTTTCCTTAGAGTTTCCGTCGCAAACTTGGGACTTGACCTAACAAGCAGTTCTTGAATTAGCAAGATTTGTGAATTTATAGGTCTGATAAAGAAATCTAGAAAAAAATAAAAAATTAATTATAAGTACATAAAAACTCATTTAAGCAATTTAATATAAATAGTAAAAATTAACTTATTCACAACTTTTAATGTGTTGCTATTAACAACATAAAAAATATATATTTAAAAGTATGTTCAATTGGTTTAATATGGAATTCAACCTAACGTAAAATTTTGTTTTTATTTTTTTTTAACAATGTGGAATTTGTTTTCATCTTAAAATTATGTAAGACTTATCTTTTCTCTTTAGAGTATTTGTAGTCTTGTGTTGCTAAAACCACAACTAAAGGTGGATGTGTTTACATATAAATAAATGCACATCTTAAGTAATTCTTTAAAGAAATGAGCTAAATATTATGATAGTTTTAGACCTAATCATTATTTTAAGTTCGAAATTCTATTTATTTAAGATCAAATTCTTTTTTCTTTCTAATTAGTTGAAAACTAATTAAAAAAATAGCTGGTTCTCAAAATTGGAAGTGGTTTGGTCCTCCATGAGCCTTCTTGATCTACCTCTTTCGAACTTGTGTACCTGCAATCTTAAGTTGATTTGGAATCATCTTAGCATTTACTTGATTAAACCTAATAGGTCCAACCATCCTTAACCTATGGACTCGATGAATCTATGCCCGATTCAAAACCATGTCCTTTGAGTTGGTTTTGGGCCGAACTCAGTTGAAACTAAACCCATGCTTAAGTATATATGATAAATGCGATTCATTCAAAAGAATTTTACCTATTGTGCAAATATGCTCTTATAAACTTAAGCGAAGCTAACTCAGATTAATTTCTAAAACTTCATTGCATAAAATAAGTTTTTTTTTTTAAATCAATTACTATGTATAACAGCTATAATCTAAAGACATTAAAATATCGTTTCCGAAGTTTCAATGCATTAAGTTGGAATCCTCTATTAAAATAAAAAAAAAATAAAAGACTTATGCATTTGGAAAAATACAAGGGTGAAACTTTATAGTGTCAAAATTATAAGTTTATAATATCACATAAATGTTTTGTATCCACTTGTTTTGCCACAATTTTTTATGGAACTTTCTATTAAAATATCAAACATGAATGCTAAACCTAACGTTGTGTAGGAGGAAATAGAGGGCAATGAAGGGAAATCTGTAGCCATATATTTTGTCCAAAACCTAACGTTGTGTGCGGCAACTTTGTCCAAAGTGGAAATGGATGGACGTGGACGAAAATAAATAGAAAGAAGTGAAAATGAGGAGAAATGAAAAGAATTAAAATTTTTAATTTATATTTGATAAGTTATGAGAGAAATGAAAGGAAAATAAGAGAAATTGAATTAGTAATAAACAAAATTATCAACGTACCATTTTTATAAAATATTAATATAAATTATTTTACAAATGTGCTTTTATCATTCTAATGATTTTTCTTCCTTTCCATTCTTTTCATCTCAACATTGGATGGAAAATATATGACCACAGATTTCCCTTCACTGCCCTCTATTTCCTCCCACACAACTTTAGGTTTTGCATTCATGTTTGATATTTTAATAGAAAGTTCCATAAAAAATTTTGGCAAAACGAGTGGATACAAAACATTTATGTGATATTATAAACTTATAATTTTGACACTATGGAGTTTCACGCTTGTATTTTTCCAAATGCATAAGTCTTTTTATTTTTATTTTAATTTTTAATAAGACAGGATTCAAACTTAATGCATTGAAACTTGGGAAACAATATTTTAATGTCTTTAGATTATAGCTATTATACATAGTAATTGATTTAAAAAAAACCTATTTTATGCAATGAAGTTTTAGAAATTAATCCGAGTTAGCTTCACTTAAGTTTATAAGAGCATACTTGCACAATAGGTAAAATTCTTTTGAACGAATTGCATGTATCATTTATACTTAAGCATGGGTTGAGTTTGAACTGAATTCGGCCCAAAACCAAATCAAAGGACATGGTTTTGAATTGAGCATAGATTCATCGGGTCCATAGGTTAAGGATGGTTGGACCTATTAGGTTTAATCAAGTAAATGCTAAGATGATTCCAAATCAACTCAAGATTGCAGGTACACAAGTTCGAAAGAGGTAGACCGAGAACCGGGTTCATGGAGGGCCAAACCACTTCCAATTTTGAGAACCAGCTATTTTTTAATTAGTTTTTAATATAATTAGAAAGAAAAAAGAATTTGATCTTAAATAAATAGAATTTCGAACTTAAAATAATGATTAGGTCTAAAACTATTATAATATTTAGCTCATTTCTTTAGAATTACTTAAGATGTGTATTTATTTATATGTAAACACATCCACCTTTAGTTGTGGTTTTAGCAACACAAGACTACAAATACTCTAAAGAGAAAAAATAAGTCTTACCTAATTTTAAGATGAAAACAAATTCCACATTGTTTAAAAAAAAAAAAACAAAATTTTATGTTAGGTTGAATTCCATATTAAACCAATTGAACATACTTTTAAATATATATTTTTTATGTTGTTAATAGCAACACATTAAAAGTTGTGAATAAGTTAATTTTATTATTTATATTAAATTGTTTAAATGATTTTTTATATACTTATAATTAAATTTTTATTTTTTTTTTCTAGATTTCTTTACTGTACCTATAAATTCACAAATCTTGCCAATTCAAGAACCTCCTTGTTAGGCCAAGTCCCAAATTTGTGATGGAAACTCTAGGGAAAGTGAACTTTAATGAAGGAATTTTTTTTTTAAAAACATGCATATAATTAAAAGATAATGAAAACTTAAACCAAGGGTTAGTAGGTTTAGTCTAGGTAAGATATGAAATCTTACTCGTAACCTACTCTGTAAGGTACTGGACTATCATCTACATGTAAAACATGGTGTACATATACCTCGTGAAACCTGTATATTTTTTCTTTCAAGTTGTAATATGTAAACCTAACTTATATTTGTATATTCATCATAAATCATATATATCGGAAGAAATTTAAAAATGACCATTTTAATATCACAAGTTTACAATATGTAGAATTATTTATATGTTAAAGTTGGCATCTATAACAAATATCTACATAGCCATGTTACACGATTTCAACAAAATTGTAAAACATTTAGCAAATCCCCAAATCAAAATCTTTTGGAGACAATTCTATATTTATTAGTCTCAAAAGATAAATAACACTTCTATATAACTTAGAAGTTCAAGTATATACATAGACACCCCATTTTTTGACTAATTAATGTTTCAATTCACATTACATTAAGCCTAAAAAAATATATTAAATATATATACACTATAATAAGATTTTTGGACTTAATATAATATTAATTTTAATTGTAAGTTATTTCAGACCCAATTATAAATTAATTGAGCCTATTTTGTGAACCTTATATATTATATCAATGTAAAATAAAATTGAGGCACAGGCCAACGACCTGACAGTAAAGGAAGTACACATGCATAGGCGAGATTGGAGTTCGAATCCACGTGAAGGAGAAATTTTTTTTTTGAAACAGGCACGTGCGCTATGATCCAACGCATCAGTGCGTGCACGTGGGACGCGCATGTGCGACATGCGCTTCCTCTTCTTCAAGACGACCATCATTTTTTCGTTCCAACCTGTCCAGTTCAAGCTCAGTTTTGGTCAAATTTTGCTTCCATCTTCACCAAATTAATGAGGGGAATTTAAAGAGGGCATATAATACTGCAATTTCAAACAAAAAAAATGTCTTAAAGATCATGTTTCGACACTCGAATTTCAATCCAAAGTTCACGAAAACACTTGTTTTTTGCGCTCAAAGCAAATTCCAAATTCAGATCATTTCAACAATTTAAACTTCCAAGATCACATTGTCAAACTCATTTCAACACGTTCTGTACATTTCCAAAGTTAATTATACTTGAAAGATGCAAAATGTGTTTAATTAAGCTTGGGAAACTCAACGTCGGCATGCGCTTCATCTTTAGATTTGATCAAATTCCTACCTGATTCGACCTCAAACTAGTCTAAATAGAGGTCGATTTCTTCATCCAAGCATCATAAAATAACAAGAGAAACAAAAAAGAACACATTAAGAGTTTGGATTTGAGATCTAGGGTTTTCATCATTTTTGAATTTGACATGTTCAAGAAGTTCTTGAGCAATTTGAGTGTTCCAAGAAGCTTTAAGTGAGTTCAATCTACCTATTGAGAGTTTCAATCCAACCTTAGAAGTCCGACAACCACTTCGACAAAAGCCACCATCGATGCCGCGTTTAAGCTTGGGGCCACCAATTAAGTCATTTTTGAGCCAAGCAATTGCCACAAGAGTACTCGCCACCTCTCATTTGGTCATTCCAACAAGATTTTGGCCGCCCAGTACCGCCACATTAGCGATTTCGAACGCCGTCGACCACCTGCGCATTTGCCCCCAAGATCTGAACCGACCACCGCTTGGGTATGTTTATTTATTATTATTATTATTATTTTTGTTGTTGTTGTTGTTGTTGTTGTTATAATTTATCAATGATAAAGAAAAAAATGATTAAATTTTTTTTGAGATATGCATGTAAAATGTTTTGTCATCTAAATTTTTTTTAATAAATAAATAAATTTGATGGCTTATAAGTTTACGCTTAAAAATTTTTATTTTCTTTTTAAATTTCAAATTTAGAGAACTTAAATTTAAAAGAATTCATAAATTTAAAAAGAAACCAACACACTAAATTTTTCATAAAAAGAACTACGTGTTGTCTGATTATGAATAGCGGTATGTAGACACCTCTGGGATGACATAAAAAATGAAAAACATTTTCCCTTTTTTTATTACAATAATAACTTGTAAATGTTATAATTTGTAAATTTTTTTAACAATAGCAAATTTATTTTTTAGCGTAAAAAGAGATAAATTTTAACTTAAGAATTAATTTAGTAACCAAATGGTTTTAATAGGATATTTTGAAAATTAATTTTATTGTAGACCAATAGCAAAATTAGGACTAACCTTATTTTTTTCCCAAATTTAGTTAGATGGCGACTCCAAATTTATTTTTTAATTTTAGAAGTTTCCTTTAATTTTTAGTCGAGGATTCGTATTGAATAGGTTAGGGTTTAATATGGATCGAATTAAAGGAAATTAAACCAAAAACGAAAAATTCAAGCTCGACAATACACCATGGTAATTCTTCCAAAATTAACTAAAAGTACTTCCATAATATAATAATATAGCTTTTTCAAAATAAAAATTTATAAAAGGTAGTCCACGAATGATAATTTTAAACAAAAGTGATTGCAAAATGAAAATATAATAATAATATTTATTTATTTATATATTTTAGATTATACTTTTTAAATGGAGTACATGTTTTAAGGTAGGTATTGGGTGGCTTAGAACCGATGCCCTCCAGATAATAAAGTATTCTTTCCTTGGTGAGTAAACACAATAAAAATCTTATACTTATACTCACTCTTGTGAGAGCATATTCCAGAAAAACTATACCCGTACCTATCTTGTAACCTTTAATATCTACTCAGATCTTACCTGATGGAGTAGGGTACAAGTAGGTCCTTGTACAAAAAAGTTACCCACTCACCCTTAGCTTAAACTAGGGGTTGGTGGAATAGAATGGGTAGGATATGAAACCTAATCTGTATCATACGCTATAGAGTACATGATTCCAATTTTATATTTGGACTCTACCTTGCAACATCTCAACCCACCATGCATCTGTAAAACCTATAGAATTAGGGTACTCTATAAATTTTTTAGTGAAACTTGTATTTTTTTTCCTTTCTTTTTTAAATTTCAAGTTTATAGTAATATATGCACTTTCATATAATATGTAAAATAATTTTATTTTCATATAGTTACAATAAAAAATAGTAGATAGTAAATTTTAAAAGTAATATTTTATAATATTACAAGTTTTGCAATACAAAAAATTTATTTGTGTGTAAAAGTCAAAACCTGTAGCAAACACTTATAGAATCCGTTTATATGATATCACACAAAATTATAGGACTTATAGGAAATTTTAAATTAAAAACTTTGGAAGTATTTCTACATCAGTTAACTTTAAAAGACAAACAACATTTCTATATTACTTAGATGTTCAAGCACATTTAACGAAAGCTCTTTAAAAAGAAAATTAATGAGTACTTTCAAATCTACAATAAAATAGATCAAGCTTTTCCAAAATAAAAATTTGTAGAAAGTAGTTTATAAATGATAAGCTTATATAAAAGTAATCATAAATTAAAATTTGAGTGTTATATTTTATTTATCAATTTTATTTTATAGTTGTAAAAAAATGGGTTCACAGCATCCTAGAATCAATATTTGTACATATACCCCCTATATAATAGAGTATAAATTTTAGGATGGGTATAGGGTATAAATACAAGATATGAAGACCTCATACTCATACCTTATCCTATAAAAGCATGTTCCAAAAAATATGTGCTTATACCATACTCTATGTCTCTCAATACTCATTTGGACTTTACCCAATTAAATAGGGCACAAGTGAATACCCTTTATAAGCGCTACCCATTCACCCCTAGCTTAAATTATTTTCATGTGGATTGGAAAAAATCATTTCCCATTCATAACAATTAAAATGTTGCTTCTAAATTAAATTGGTCACGAGTCACAAACTTAGACCCATGAGCCGACAGGTCTACGACCTGCCGATGAACCGTTAAAGGTAGCTTTGATTTTGGGTCCTCATTTCCATACTCACAACTCAACGAGTTTAGATCGAGGTGGGTGCAATCCATGCTAGGCCGTTCCTTAAAACAGGAATGGAGGCCAATATAGCTTCCCATGTATATATAAAAATTGTATTAAACGGGGTTGTTATAAAAAGAAATTATATCAATCTCTCTCTATATATACACACACTTTTAGTTTTTAACCTTTACTTACTTTTCTATATCAGTCCCAACCCCTTTTTTTTTCCCCTGTATTTAAGAATCTTACTTTTCTATATCGGTCCCAACCCCCCTTTTTCCCTGTATTTACGAATTTAATGATATTAATCTAACAAAAATAGGACTTCTTTCAAAATTATCAAGTTTTTGAGAGCATACATGTTATGCATCAACTTCAAATTGATCTATTACCAAAAAAAAAAACCTTCAAATGGATCCACAGTAAATAATTTAGTAAAGTGATAATATTAAAAATATTTATTTAGATAATTATTGAAAAATATAAAAAATGTTCAATAATATGATATAATTAAAATTAGTGAAAAAAAATAAAAAGAGGTTAGAAAAGATTGTGTTTGTCTTAGCCACCTTGCCCTATTAGTCCAAGGTCAAATGAAAGCTAATATATGCGTGTGATGAATAGAAAATATGACGTATTTATTTTTATTTTATTTTTATATCTTTTTAACGAGAAAGTGGAGATTCAAATTTAAAACCCCTCATTTGAGAGATTGGGGGCATACCATTAGGTTGCTATAACGTATTTATTAGAAGATCTATTTTTGCATGATTTTGAAAATACTAAGGATTTAAATAAAAAAATTTAAAAAAAAATTGACAGCTCAAATAGAAAAAAAGCAGGTAAATATTAAATAAAAATATATTTAATTAATGTCATGAAACTAAAAGAGGGAGGGGTGGAACAAATGAAATTTGCTGCCTCATCACCTGTGACGCGGTCGTACGGCACTCCATTCTTAGGCGCCAGGCAATGAACATGGTTCTCAAATTCTCTAATGACTTATATAATCCATCTATAATTATCAATTAAAAACGGAAAAAAAAAAGAAGCAACTTGGCTAAATTGTTCAATATATGTTATCCTCATTAAAGTAAAAGATCTTGAGGAGAGTGTCCAACGATAACCATCCTTAAACATATGTTAGATCTGATTAGTTATGCCTTTGTGTTATGCCATATGGGGTGTCCAACCATATATAAGTCCACAAACATGTGGTTCTTCTCCTAGATTATGCCCAAATAATCTCCTAAACATGATCATTAATATAACATCAATGACAGCTTTTGAGAAAAACTCCTAACTAGATCAATAAATAACAATAAATGCCTGCTTATCTATTTATTATTATTACTTATACTTGATCTAACACAATCTCTTACAACTAATTGGTTTATTATTTATTCTTTTTTTATTTTTAAAAACTACAAAAAATATTACATTTATTTTCACTTTTTTGTAATTTACCGACCTAATTTTATAAAACACATGGCTAATATTGTTCTCAATCCGTTGGTTTGATTGATATATAAAAAAAATTATAAGTGATATATTAAATATTTCAGTATTACGATTAAGACTGGATATGGATCTAAACAGTAAAATAATTAACGCAACCATCCCATTATGAAATATGATGAAACTATAGAATTTTTCTTGATTTAAAATAACATGTAGAACCTCAATCGCACACATTTTACTTATTGGAGAAAAAAAAGGATAAATGTCAAATTTGATACTCCAATTTTCCACAAAAATTTAGTTTAGTACTTAAACTTTGAAACTATCAATTTAATACCCAATTAAACATTTTATGTCTATTTTTATTACCTCCTTAATACTGTTTTCTTTGTTTATTGATGATTTAATTTTTATTACTTCTCTTAACACCACACTAATATGATGTCTCTTTCACATTAGGAAATAAAACAAAAGTGTTAATAAGATGATGCAAATAGTCATTAAAATATTAAATTGATCACTTTAAAAGTTCAATGATCAAATTGAATTTTTGTGAAAAGTACGAGTACCAAATTTGATATATATATATATATATTATTTTCTTTTTAATATACCCTTATTTTTACAGTTCGTTGCACTTAAAAAAGTCCTTAATTTATGATTAAAAATAAATCATACATTTGTATTAATATAGAATTTATAGTAAAATATATATTTCGAGATCGATAGAGAGGACAGGTACATGTCATATGCTATTTTTACCTGACAATACTTGAAAGATTAACAATGTAGATCATGCATTTATAAAACGAGTAAACACAAATCGATAATTGCAACAATATAAATCAAGTTTTCGTAATTTACCCTTATTTCAACCTCTAATGTTACCTAAAACTTCGGAAAGAAAGTAAAGAAGCACATTCAACCGAGTAAGCCGCCCATATGCCAATCAAGTAAGGTATAAAATTGTGATTTATCAAACCAGGCGGGCGTTGTCTTTCTTGGAAATTAGTGGGTTAGCAAAGTGTATCAATTCTTTTCTATTAAACATCATGATAATCTAATTTCTTGTTACCTATGGGACAAATGTATGGGGTCAGTATTTTGTCAACAAATTTTAATATGGGAACCCTCTCCTGTAAAATGACATAAAACCCACGGCGTTAGTGACCCTCATGTAAAGCTAACGCCTTACAGCTTGCACTAACCAATAATTTACGGATTCCCTCTTCATGTCTCCATCAAAAGTAGCTGTATGTTTTGATATCTTATCCCCATTAAATGAGAGCCTTGAAAGAACTTTCCCCTTAACGTGTGAATTGAATACTCAAGAACACTTGAAAGTAACAGGCATCCGCATCTTTGACGCCTCACACGTCTTTATCATCTCCTGCTATACATTATAAAAAAAAACAAAGAAAAGCGGAGTGAAGCACATCAGGACCACATTGTCTAGCCTCCCAAAATCCATTTCCTCTTTAAAATATCTTCGTGATTACAAGATGCACATGTAAGCATAACATAACACGATGGGGCTACAGTTCAGGTTTTCATGACCAAGAAGATGTTAATCACAACCTCATATTAATAGCGAAACAATAGGAATATCAATACAACCTCACGGTAATAACGAAACAATCTCAAGAATATCAATCGTATATCATCATGAAGGAAAAAAATTAAAAAAAAGAAGGCGATTCCTTCCACAAACTCTTAAGAAAAGTTGATCACCAATCTCTCTATTGGATTAGATTTCTAGGTTACCAATTAAAATAAACACATGAAAACAAATCACACCTTCAACCTGCTATATTGCTGTAAAAACTCAAAACAAAAGACCGCCGATGTTTAAGCTGAATCATCTGTTGGTTTGTCATCTGGCTTTGACTTGGAAGGGACTGGTGATGGTGAGCCCTCTATTCCCATCTCATTCCGGAGTTCATTGATGTTCTGCTCCAGCTCATCGATTTTGCCGCCCATCTCATCAAGTGGATAGTAGTCAAGGAAGAAATAATTTGAAATCAAAGATATAAGCAGATATAGGGTAGGATGGGGCGTATGCTTAATTTGGGTAAGCAAATAGGGTGTATGCTTCACCCCCTTCATTAAAAGAAATGCAAAACAATTAACTTATCATACATATGCATATACAAGTATAATACAAGGGAAAATGTAAATAACCCCCGTAAACAATCTAGGTGTAGATATATCGCTTAACTTTGAGTAAATTGACAGATAATCTCCCAAAATTAAGAAATAACACTCAAAAACTTTAACCCTTCTGTGGAAATACGCCTCAAGCTATTCGAATGTGCTTTTAACACCCCCTACACATTAACATTGGTTTGATTTTTCCAACTTAAAAATGTAAATGTCTTTTGTTTTGCCAATTTCACTTTATCACACCTAAATTAAAGTTTATGAGGATTATTTGCAATTTCCCTTCTCATATATTTGCATTTCAAAATAGTCATCTTTATCTAATTTAAAGAGAGAGGGAGGGGTGGTGTTTCTAATAATATGAGGTGCAAATGCTTGGCAAAAAGTCATGTAAGATGCCTTTACTTGACTTCGTGAAGGTGACAGCACAGAACAATGAATCAATTCTTACTACTAACAGTGTTTCTCCGATAAAAGGAAAGGTTGAAGTATGACTGGTATTAATGGAAAAGATATCAAAAACCTAACCCATAATCAAATAGCAAGTCACGTAATGCTTGAAAAAGGATATTCTTTGAAATGATGGAGTCGGACATTGTCTGGAACCTGGATTGCTGCGATCAACATAAGAACCTGTAAGTGCATTTGTGATAATAAAAAAAATTGTTTTAATGTCAGAGAAGTACCCACCATCTGCTGAAGAAGATTTTGCACCTGTAAAGAAGAAAATAGAATATTCAGCTAAATATTCAGGCAAAATTCTCAAAAGGCAGGAAGGTCAAATACCAGTCAGCTCAACGTACAAGTAAAGAAATAGAGTTTATTCCCTTATCTATATACTGCAAAAAATCTGAGTATGAATACTTAGAAACAGATGCAAGGACTTCAAAACAAAATGCTAGACAATTTTCTCTTCCCATTCTATATAAACATAGAAATAGTAGCAAGCATATACACTAAAACTAAAAGTGCGGATAGACCTCTAAACCCACAATGTGCCTTTGACCACCAATATGCACTTATCTCTCTATCCATTACTAGAGCTCTCAAACCTGCAGCTAAAAGCCCTACATACAATGATGATTTTGTGCTATAGCGACAATATGAAATATGAAAGCATATTTTTCACAGTAATAAAAAGGTAAAGACACATTTTAGGAGTTCAGAAGTTCAATGACACCACATCAATAGTTGTGGGGATGCATGTGCCATCTTGCCATAAATAAAAGAAAAGGTCAATTGATTTGAGACTGGAGAAAGCAGTAATTCAGAAACAATATACCAATACATGATTTGCTCTCACAAACAGTCATCTAAATGAAGATCCCCACAAGTTAAACATTTTAAGGAGTAATGTTTTCTGATTCAAAATATTCATATACTAAATTGCTTTGTGACCTTCATCCTTGGACAAACAAAATATCCAAAAAATTACTGGTCCAAGATTAGGGGATCAAAGTAAATTCAATCAGGACAAAAGATGTTCCAAGACTTGTTCAGGAACTCACGAATGCAGTCATGTCGGCGGTGCTCTGTTTTTGATCATCAGCCCCATCCTGCAAACCGCAAGGAAATAAATCATTTAACAAGCTATAACAACATGAGAATAATGAAGCAGATATAATTGATTTTCTTATTTTGCATGAAAATTATAAAACTACATAGGCTTCATCTTCTTTTGTATTCTAAGCCTAGATTAAATGATATTCATAAGCACGTCTCTAAAATGTGTGCATGTCAAGCTGGTCAGAGCATCCACCATCTACACATCATGTTATGAAAGAGAAGGCTACTCCAATTATAATGCCACACATATCCAGAGAAACTATAACTAAAAAGTCATTGTTCAATTTATTAACAAATCTTAGTTCAACCTGTCAACTTTATGTTCCCACTTTTCTGTTGATTTGCATCACCTCTATAAGATCAGTCTTCTCTTTGTAGCATGCACTTCTATCTCAAAGAAAAACAAAGACAAACAGAGAATGTCCACACTTTTGGCGCTCACATATGAACTAACTGAAGTCCCACAATGAAGAAAAAATGTAAAACCACAAAGTACTTATCCATGATATCCACTCCATTGAACACTTATGCTCATCTACCTCGCTGTAGAAACAATTCCATTACAACCTTATTCCTTATGAAAAACTATTGTGGTGTTTAGTTAACCATAATAGCAATTCTATAGTAAATCTTTATTATAAAAAATATTAAATAACTATTTATTACTCCAACCTATGCATAACAATTCAATATTGGAGTTGATATTTTCCTAAAATATCTTCATTTAAATAAAAAAAAATTCACAAATGAAAATTCTATTACCGCTCTATTCTATTCCCTAATGATAATAATTTTATCATAATCTCATTCATTTAACGAAGTGATCAGACATTTAAAATCAGCATTACTAGACAGATGTCCAGTTATATACCAGAGCATGTCAACTACGGTATACATGGAAACAAGAATCACAAAGCAATTTTTGTAAAATGCTGGCTAACCTTAAAGAAGACAAATAGTTCCACTCATGCTTTTGCAAAATTTTGGATGGATGGAGAGACAACAAAAACAGGTCCTTTCTTATTACAAGATACATCAACACACAGGTCTCAGCACCTGATTGCCATAGGACAAAAAAATCCACTAAAACTGGACCTCAACCCATGAACAACATGGATTATGTGCACCTATTATGAACTTTTTAAAGAAAGTTCTCTCACCTTTTTCCACAATTGCAATACGGTAAGAATGGCCACATAAGAAGGCATATGTTGGGAAATTTTTACAAAACAGGCCAATGAACACATCCTAGACAATTCTTAACGAGTATCCACAGTGTATAGTTAGCAAAACGCAGAAAACATAAAGACAGATGAAAATAATGCTTTTGGAGCTTGAACAATTGATCCAAATTGGAAAACCGAAAGCTAATTTTACCATTTTGCACTCAAGTTTATCAAACAACTACTTTAAGTCCACTATAACACAAAATGCACTTACCTCTTTTTACTTCAGAATAACGAAGCTCAACATCTTCAACTCGAATAATAGAATACCAACCGTTACGTTTTCACCACGAAGCCAAAGGAAACAGTACTTCAAACTAACTACCCAAATATTAGAAATTGTAGGCCCGAAGATACAGCCCTGATAATTTAGCTCGGAAAATTCTCACAGAAAATTCGAACGAGAATCCTATTTCGAAACTCAATGAAGATACTTCGTAGGTTTTATACACACAGAGCACGTGCGTCGTAAGGTAGTACGTGTACACAGAGATAGCCATCAAGTTACATTCATGCCTTGCAATTGAAACAATTTGGTTCCTCACCACAACATTAATTACAGGCAACCGAACCTAGATCCAGATGCTAGAAGACTACTCCGCAGATAAATCGAATTCAAATTCAAATTCAAATCCGGTGATACATATGATGTAACAGCATTCCATTATAAGCACCAAATGACAAATGCACACAAAGAACAACAGTGAAGTTATTCCCTGCCAATTTGTATCAGTAGTCAGCAGTTGCTTCTTAAGCATACGAATTCAAATCAGCAAAATTAGGGCATAGTATTGAAACTAAACCAAATGTGAAAAAATAATCGATCAGAATTTCGAAAACCCTAACGAGGAAAGAATCGGGATAATTTATATAATGATGCTAGAGAAAGAAAGTAGAATTACGTACCATTTCTTTGGAGTTTTCTTTTTCCTTTCTTTTTTTTCCCAAGAACGTTTTTTGTTTTCGCAGGAAGGAAGGCTTTGTTTTTGAATGAGTGAAGATGGAGCAAGAAAAAGGTGTGGAAGTTGGAACTGTAGCCAAGGGAAAAAATATTCAATGGAAAAAGGGAAGTTTACAAACTTGTCTTTTTCTTCATTGTTGGGATGGAATGAAAACATGAAACTTATGGTTTTACTTTATTTTATCCTTGGCATTACCGTGGTACAAGCAATTTTGTTTTATTTTATCTAATTGTAAACTAATGACATAAATATTGATGGCTAATAATCTTCTAATGGAATAAAAAAAAAAAAACACTTTGTTGTAATTGAAAAGAAATCTCCAAACTTAATTAAAACAAAAAGAGGACATATACTTGGTTAACTTAGTGAAGATAATTTGTGTTAGCCAGGTGTTTCCACTGTTTGTTTCATCATATTCTGATTATTTTAACATCACATTTTTATTATTTCCAAATATATATTTGATGTGGCTCGGGGGCCAAACCAAGTCAGATTGCATTTAAAACGGTTTGGTTCAAGCTCTTAATAAATCTAATCACTCCAAATACGGTTCAGTTTGATTTGGTTCAGTTTGATTCAAACGTTTTTTTAAAAACATTTAGTTCTAATAAATAATACTAATAATCATTTGAGTTTTTAAAAAGAAAAGATGTTTAGATTGATGAATTAAAAGCTTTTAAAGCTCATCTTTTATGTTGAAGAATTAAAACTATATTATATATTTTTTTAGTAGAGTAAAAGATTGTTTATTTTATATTATTAGATATACAATACATACATTCAACGATATATTATGTAAAATATATAATACAAAACATATACACAACATTTATATTTATAAACAATATTAATATGGTTAAAAATATAATTTACACTTCATAAATTGGAACGAAATCGCAATTTCTCCTAATAAATCTAAAATTGATATCTTACTCAATGCTCTTCCAAAGATGCATTTAAAGGCAAGAATGATATTAGAATTCAAAATTATATTCCATTTCAAGTCTATTCTAGTATATAACGTGATATTATAGTGGAATGTTACATATAATCCTAATGTCTAATATTTAAGAGTTATAAATAAAATAACTTTTTTTTTAAATGTAAAGCGGTTCGGTTCGATTTGGTTTAAAATGGTTCTGGTCGGTTCAACCCCTCGAACCGAACCATAGCCATTTAGATCTTCTCAAACCAAACCAAAAAATAAATAATCAAATTTTGCATGTTCAATTCGGTTCAATCAACAGCCTTAGTGATAATAATAAGATAGATTTTAATACTTCATATGATAGAGGAATTAGTTGAAAGAAAAATTTAAAAGTATGGGAGAAAAACATTTTAAAAGAGAAAAAAAGAAGAAGGAAAGAAATGAAATTGCAATACCCTGTGGTGCCACAGACTAAAAGTTTTTGAAAAAGAAATGTTACTTTAGGATCTTTATCCTAGTGAATTATTTTTGTTAAAATATTCGTTGATTAAGAATCCTTGGATAAATAAGGAGATTGAATATATATATATATATATATATATATATAAAAGAAAAAGTAAAGCTTAAACATGAAGAAAATCACTAATGGACTTGATACCACACATTACTTGCAACCTCAAAATATTGGATTAACGAGTTTCCCTCATATTTACATCCCAACAGTCTTCTGCTCAAGTGTGAGTCTCCAAAATGGCCTTAAGTCTTATATTTTCTTGAGTAAAAATATCAAGGTCTCATTAAGAGCTTGTCAAATTGATTCCTAACTAAACTCATTTTGTCTTGTTAAAGAGAGGAGATAGGTGTAAGGAGGACGACATGACACTTAAATAGGAGATTGGATTGTAAGGGAGTTTTGATCGGTGAGCTCTTAAGACATGGACGGCGTCAAGATGAACCTCTTAGCAACATCATCACACGATGATGACAATTTCATCACAACTCTCATCTCTCACTTCTCTAACATTAGCAACCATAGTCACATTTGCACCGTACTTAGCACCACATCCCAAGAGGCAAGAGCACACCCACCAAAACCTTCCTCACAATCCAATCTCTTACTTTGGCGTTGCATCATCCTCCTTATACCACATATTCTCCTTAACAAGTGGATTTAAGTAAATAGTTCTATTAGAATGCTCCATAATTATATTGTTTAGATAGAAGTGTGAGATTGGAAAAGTTTTACATGAGAGTTAAATATGTATATAAAGGATTTATGTAAGGAAAAACTCGTTAATCTAATACTTTAAGATTATTTGTGCTGGCAAGCTCCTAATGTATCGTTTACAAGGCTCCTATATAAAACTTATTCTTGTTTAAGGCTTTTTCTTCTCCTTAAAAAGTGGCATTAGAGCTAATGGCTTAACTAAGATTCTCTCATGGTTGGCCTCTCCAATGTAGAAAGAAGAGCTATGTAATGATGACTCATATAAAACCTATGATATAAAGTGAGTTGTTGGGCAGCATACCATTCATAAAATGTGCTTAGTTGAGAGTACATTTGATAAGCTCTTGATGAGGCTGCAAAAATTCCATTTGAGTGGGAGTAAAGACTTATAAGGTATATGGCTCATTAACTCAATACCTTAAAATTTTTTGCCAATGGTATCAAACTAATTAATGTGTTCCTTCATAAAATTAGTTTTCTCCTTAAGAAGAAACAAGGAAAAAAAAAAAGAAAAAGGAAAGAAAAGGAATGTAAGTTGCATAGTTTGATGGGTATTTGAGTATAGAACCAATTCTAGAGTCTTTGAAGGTTATTAATTTAGGGTAGAAATTAAGGTTTTAAGGAGGTATCTTAAATTTTAATCCAAAAATTTGTTTTCTTTAGCAAAGAATTTCACATGTGGTACGAATTGATATAGTGAACGATAACCGACATTCAAAATTTTAGGATTGATATATTGACGAGTCTTCCATCTTTTTCTTGATTTATGCGAAATATAGTGTTTTACTCAAAAGAAGCCCTTATGGGTAGACTTAATAGTTTGATTAGAATCTTAGCTCGTCACTTTTGACATTATAGTTTTGCTATTAACTTAAGAAAGGTAAAGCTTATTTGTTTGGAATATAATTAAGGCTAGTGACTCAAATACTACTTGAACTTAGCTCAAAAAAATAATTTATTACTTGAACTTTTAAAAGATCAATTTACTACCTGAGGCAACTTTTTGATGACACAACCGCTACTTAACCTACCTTTGTCAAGTATGTTGTCCTATGTATTATAACCTTCCAATCTTTAACTGACACGTGGCATTTCCACGTAAAAAAAATAAAACCATATTTTCCTCTTAATTTAGTTAAACAATACCTTTTTCAAAAAAAAAAAAAAAGTTGATGCCTTAATCCACTTCCATGAAAAAAAAAAGGTTGACACCTCAATCCACTCCATTAAAGAAGAATCCAACATTAGTTAGATCTGGAAAATTTTTACAATTCATAATTTTTATCATTTTCTAGATTTGGTTGTCTTTTTACCTTTATCGGTCATAACAAACCTTTTTTTAATCTAGAAAACTTCTTTAGTATTGATTTTACTACATATTTTCTAGATTGATGTTGCATTTTTAGAGATTTTGCAACGACAACCTTGGTGTGATTTGTGGCAAAGCTTTTCTTTTACATCTACACAATGGTCTTTCCATTTTAAAGGCGAAAACTTTTGGATTATATTGGCTTCAGACTTCGTTTTCTACCTTTAATTAGACTATTCATATCCTTTTGGTTAGTGCTTTAATTAGTTTGTCCTCTTTTGTTTTTCACATGCCAAAATAAGGATTCTATTTTTCTCATGAGGACCAATTACTCCCATAACACGCACCTAAGCTAGAATCAAAAGAGCTTGTAAAGTGAGAAGATCCTTAGTCATCGAAACCAAACCTCCCCCTCTACCTACAACTGAGGCTGTGTTGGCATGGAGGAAATGAAAGCGACCGAAGTCAATAAGGATGGTGCTAAAATCATCGAAGTGATTAAGCAAATGACTATTGAGGTTACTTTATGTAAAGAACCTTAAGAGACCTCTACTGCTGCTATTGCTGTGCAGCCAAAGACAAAGCTGAACCATAATCAGTTTCTTAGCCACCACCCAAGGAAGTCTTCATTTAGGGGATTCCGATTCTAAGAGATGAGAAGAACATGTGATCCTGCTAAAATTCTTGAGAGCAATTTAAGGTTTGGATTGATCATTTTAGGGTTTAATTTGGGGTTTGTTCTACCGATGTGTAATTTAGGGTTTTGATTGATTTTTTTTTTTTTTAGATTATGGTTTAAAAAATTAAGAGGAAAATGTGGTCTAGGTTTTTTAGACATGTGAAAGCCACGTGTCGGTTAAGGATTGGACGGTTGTGGCATGTAGGATGATGGACTTAGTAGAGTTAGGCCAAGTAGCAATTGTATCCTTGAAAAGTTGTTTTATGTAATAAACCAATCTTTTAAAAGTTCAAGCAGCAAATTGCTCTTTTGTGTAAAGTTCATATAGTATTTAAGTCATCAACTCAAATAATTAAAATGTGGTAGACATTATGGAAAAAAAAAAAAAAAAGATGTACGAGAGATTAGATTGAGTTTTTTTTCCAATGTGTATAGTAGGGTAGGAAATTGCACATCTAAATAGAACTTGTGTGATCATTGTGCTTTTATTAGTCCATTGTAAGGAACTAATAAATGTCCTCTATTAGTTTGTTGTAAGGAATTAATAATTACACATATCCCTCCATGTTCATTTTATTTTCCATTTTACAATTCCACTTATGTGTGACATGCATTTGTCATGATGGCAATAACAATGGTGATGGGTGGTGGCTTTATAAAGGAAACCATAGAAATGACATGCATTTATCATGTTGTCCTCTCCACTTATATGTGATCATGTCGTCCTCTCCACTTATGTGTGACAGTGGCATGCATTTGTCATGATGGTGATAGAGTTTTTTCATTCTTGAAGATTGATTTTGGCAATTTTGATACCAAAACTTGTCATGTCGTCCCTTCCACTTATGGGTGGTAGCTTTTTCATAGACCTTTTCCATTCCTGGTCATGTTGTTCTCTCCACTTACTAGCTCAAGGGTGATCATGTCGTCCTCTCCACTTATGTGTGATCAAGTCATCCTCTCATTTTTGTTCAAGAATGGATGCCATCATGATGCATGTCCTCTCCATCTCTATTGTCACACATAAGTAGAGAGGATGACATGATCACACATAAGTGGAGAGGACAAGATGATCACACATACAGTACTTGAAAAATATGACATGATCACACATATGGTATGAACAAAAACTCATGTGATATGAAACTTCATATCGACATACAATATGAACAAACGATGACACGATCAAAGGATGGCATGAAAAAGTTCATATAGAATGAACAAAGAATGACATGATCTCGCACACAGTTCCTGAAAAAAAAGGTCTTATTCACACGGTATGATAGTGGAGATGGTCAAGACATCCACTTAAGGGTGATCATGTTGTCCTCTCCACTTATGTGTGACAGTGACATGCATTTGTCATGATGGCAATAACAGTAGTGATGGGTGGTGGCTTTGTAAAGGAAACCATAGCAATGATGATGTAGTATGGTGTAGGGGTTATTAATATAGCAATTTTAGTGATTACAATAGTGGCAAAGTTGCAATGATAGTAATAGTGTTATTGTGAAATGTAAAAAGTAATATTGGTGGTGCATTAAGCTTCTAAGATAATAATTTTGGTTCATCATGTATTATTATCTTATGTCACATTTAGTATGCATAAAAAATTTATAAGAAAAAAATTACATTGGAATATTAATAATATCACAATTCATAATAGAATAAGGAATTCATTTATATGTTTGGTTTCATGCTTCTTATTATTGATGTTATGTACTACATAAATAACAAGGTTATTGCCCTGTTCATACCAACATACAAATATTATTTAAACTAACTCTATAGGCTTAGTTCGTGACCCACATTATAGCCAATAAGATTGTAAGATCAGTCTTCAAGTGGAAAAAAAAGGTAGAGGGAAGAAAGAGAAAAAAAAAAGTGTCTAAAAGAAAGCAAAAGAAAATAGAAGTGGAAATAAGAAGAAAAAGAAGAGAAAGAAAGGAAAAGGGGAAAGAAAAAAAGGAGACAACCCATTAGGCAAACAAGCACAATTTAATGGGCTTTTTTATTGTTATTTGGGAAATCTTATGAAGAGATTATTAACAAACACAAGTATATAAGAGATTTGCTAAAAGGATTAAAAGAAAAAAAAAATGTGAAAATCAAATTTCTTAAAGAAATATATAGAATTTCTAATTACAATTGATTTGATGTCTTGAATTATAAAAAGAAGATGACTTTGGAGATTTCTTAATTGGGAACGAATATATATATTATATATATATATTTAAAAAATATAGAAGCAATTAGGAAAAATTTTAAAAAACTCAAAACTAATCCATGATATTAAATTATTTACATATGACCTATAGATATAATATATATTTTCTTATGTAGTTAGTATAATATTTATTACATATAAATAATATGTTTATATGTATAATTTTTCTAATAAAAAAAAAGGCATCACATACTAAGGTGAATTCAACAAAAAAAATTTAAAACAAAATTCAATAATAAAAAGATTGAAAAAATATGTTTTAAAATAATACTATAGGCATAAAAACACATTAAATTTGTATAGAAAAGAAAAATATGTGTGTATATGTGTGAAGCTATTGAGCTGCTCCAAAGGAGATTGACACCTCAATTACGTATTGAAACACATAAAGGATTTTTTTAAATCAATAATAATATACTATTAATAAAGTACCTGCAAACGCAGATTTATCATAAAGGAATAATATAAAATTTGGTACCAAATTTTACACAAAAATTAAATTTGATACCTCAAATTTGAAGTGATTAATTTAATATCCATTCAAAATTTTCATAATTGTTTTTACTATCTTGCTTTGTTTCTCTTACATTAGAAGTAGTCTATCGACATGACGTAGTGTAAAGAGTATTAATAAAAATTCAATGATGCTATATTTTCTACGTTTGCAAAACAGAGCAAACTTTGTTAAGAAGGTAGTTAGGGTCTGTTTGGATTGTCTGTTTTTCATCTGTATCTATATCTTTTTTAAAATGATATGTGTAAATATATTCGATTTGCATCTAAATGTTATCTATATTTATTCTATTTGATCTTTTGATGAAAACTGTCAACTTTTTTTTATCTATATCTATTTCTTGATAAATAATTTGTTAGCAAAAAGTTTGAAAAAGTGTCTGTATCTGCCAGAAAAAAGCCAAAACAAACAGACCCTAAAATAGTTACAAAAAGTTTGATTGAGTATTAAATTGATCATTTTAAGTTTTATGTACTAAATTGAATGCTCATGCAAAATTTAAGTACCAAAAGAGATTTTCCCTATCATATTACCTTACTTATCATTAATATGAAATGATAAAAGTAAGAGAAAAGTGGAAAACAATGTAATATTGAGACTTCTCTTCTAGATGCTTCATTTTTTTCCCCATGAATCAAAATACTAGTAAGAAAGAAAGCTAAAATAAATATAATATATATTACGGTTTTGTCAAGCTCAATACAAATATCTCGATGATAGCTTTTGGTGAGGCTACCATAGCAGGTATCTTATAAGATAATGTAGGACAATGGATAGTTGGTTTTGCATAGAAGCTTAGCTATGTATTTGTACTTGAGGCAAAGTGATGGATGATTTATTTTGGTTTGAAGCTCATAAAGTCCATGTCATTAAGCTTTATAGATTTGAATTAAGACTCATGGTTTGCAATTTGATTGTTGACTAGGAAATTAACAAGTAATGCAAAGTTGACTTTTTATAATGTTATTTCATCTTGCACACAAAAATGCCAAAATTTTAACAAACTGAATATGGAATATCTCTTAAGGGAATCAAATTTTGTGGTGGACATAATTGCTACCAAGATACATCTTTAGAAGATAGATTTTTAGGATGCATTTTCCCTTCAAATTATATTTTACCATTGCTATAGTATGATATGAAGCAATAAGGCATAACTAGGAGTTTTGGAACATCTTGATTTTAAGTGATTATGGATGTAATCAAGATTTTAGACTTTTTCCTTTTTAATTTTATGTAATGCAAATGTAATCCAAAAACAAAAAAGGTTAATGCCTATTAACATTAATGCAATTGGAATAGTGGTTATGATGACAACAATGAAGATCAATGGTGGTAGTAAAGTGGTGATTAAAATAATGGTTAGTTTAGGTTGATGTATTAAGACATGACTTTATCCTATCCCAAAATTTATGTATCGCCAAATTCAAAAGACAAAGGCAAGGATGTTCATCAAATCAAGTATAACCAAATGAGAAGCTAAAGTGGCGGGAATCAAACTATAAAATGTGAAATATAGTCTAAACTATCCATAGTTCGGTTCAAAATATCGAGTTGAACCAAACTAACCCCCTTTGAGCTTAAACCAAACCATTTAGTATTGAAAACTTAAAAATAAGTGAAATCATTTAGTTTAGAACCCTACAAACATTTCAATCTAACTTTAGTTACCTATTTCTTTGTGTTCTCTCCCTTCTCATTCTCAACCTTTACCATTCACATATATATATTTTTTCTCATTGCCTAACATCTCTTAACTCTTAAGCAAAATCTTACACTTGCACTATCACCAAAGATATAATACTGCTATGATATAATTGTATGCAACTTAAATATTCCTCAATTTAACCATTAATATTTGTTTGGAAGCTCTTATGACTATTAGAATTATCAACTAAAATAAGTTATTTTTAAATAGAATTAAATCTAATGAAACTATGAAGACCCTTAAACAAAACTCTTAAAATTTGTCCATTGTCATATAGGGATTTTATTTAACTAGATTTATAGTATAAATCAACCATGACACAATGTTTTATCTTATGTAGTATTTCCATTAGCTATGATTAAATGCTACCCATATGAAAATTTTGAATAAGTAAGGTATACAAGTGACCATACATTGTGGCCTAGAGGATGGCCTACAGATAGAAGTGTAAATGGATCAAGATGATTCACAAACTGCTCATTTTTTAGCTAGTTTAATTTGAGAATAATTGAGTTAAGCTCTAGTTTTTAGTTACTCAAGTAGTTTATCGTGTCAAACGCAAGTTTTTTATTGTTTAACTTAAGCTTGATTGAGTATAAATGTTAATTAAGCTCGAATTGGATTTATATTTAATATCACTTTAATTAGAATAAAAAATATTTTAAATAAATCAAGTGTAAACGAGCTTTATCTAATTGAGCTCGAGTTTATTTGGTGGTAGTTCAAGTCAAGTTCAAGTTTTAAGTTTGGTTTGAGTTAAGATCAAACTTAAGCCTAGTACCGTATTGTCTTAACTAGACTTGTTTACATCCTTTATTGTAAATTTCATACATGAGTTTAAGATATAGGTAGCAAAAATGAGAATGTTTAAAATGAAGGTAGAATAGATGATAAAAGAAATATAAATATTTTTGAAAAGAAAGTGAGATTCTTAAGCCCAACACTGATTCTCGACTAGACTTGTTTACATTCCCTTATTGCAAATTTCATACATGAGTTGAAGATATAATGCAGCAAAAATGAGAATGTTCAAGTTGAATGGCGTAGCTATTGAGAATAGATTTATATGAAATATTTTTTGAAAAGAAATTGACTATCTATATTATTAAAGTAAATGAAACATTTAGTGTCTTTTATGTTTTATAATTTTATTTTATTTTCTTATCTATTATTTGTTACACTACATTTTTGGGATTCTCATCCACCCTCATACTACATTTTATTTTCTCATCTAACAAAATATGATTTAAATCCACTTTAGAAATAATACCACTACCTTCTTTTCTTCTTTCTCTTAAAACCATTTTGAGTTAGAAAATAAGAAATTATGTCATATATAAAGCATTTTTTTTAATTCAAAATGTAGACAAAGCATTAATGTTCTGGTAAGTCTTCGCATATTGGGATAAGGAATCATTAACATCTTACGGTCAAATATTTTAATATTTTATAGTAAAAGATTGAAGTTTTCTTTTGATTGTTTATGAATTTGGTGTTGTTGAATTTGCACTTGCAATATAATGCTATGTCCACAAATTGCATTTATAAATGAGAAGATAGAGTGAAATGCAATAGGGATGGATATGCCACATCATGGATGTTCTTTAGGTTACCTATTATACATTGGCATTATAGGTGCTACTAATATTGTGGGGAATGAAAACACAAGATGTGGAGAGAAATATGAAAAAAATTTGCAAAGTTTAGAAAAGGTAAAGTATATAATGAAAATTAAAAAATGAAAAAGAAAAATGATGATGGAAAATCATGCTTATGAGTTATGATGATATAAGATTGTTTATTTGTATCTCTAAGAAGATGAAAACAACGGGATGGAAAACAAGATTTTAAAGCATGAAAGAATAGAGGCTGGTGATTTCTACTAATATTGAGATTTTTGAGAATGTGGTGAATTACTATGCTCAACTCATATCCATGCTAAAGAAGCTAAACTATGAAATTAAAAAGTCCTGTAGAGCCTTCAGATGGGGCTCAACAAAAGAGAAAAGAACAATCCATTGGACTGAATGGAACTACCTATTAATAATGGAACATAGACCACGACCCACTCAGTCTCCTTGGGCCTTAAGGAACAACCAGTTTTATTGGCCCAAGAAGGGCCTACACAAGACGACGCCTCGAGTTTCAACCCAGTGAGGAAAGTGAGGGACCATTGAAGCTGCCAATCGTAGAGGAAAGTAGACGACCCCTCCAAGAACTTGATCTCAGGCCAACTCACCAAGCTTATCCTTGAGCTGCTTTCGTAAGAACGAGCTTGATAAACGAGCAACCTCTACAAATATTCCCAGGCATAATGACTACGAGACACTTAAGTTTTACCTTAGGACGGGTGGCACATAATTAGCTAGCTACACTCCATGCGATCGCAGCTCTTTAGCTGGAGCATCCCTATCACCATAGGTGCCATGTCAACTACCAGGTGGAGATTTGCCCTGGCCAAAAAGATTTGGTGGACCCATTCTAGTATGACCTTAAGAACTATAAATAACCTTTCCCTCTAGGTAAAGAGGGAGCCAACTTTTATTTGCATAAGTGGATATTCTTTAAATAAGGAAGGACCTACAAACTAACTTAAGTATCGGAGTAGCCATGTTGAACAACCCCCTAACATACCTTTGACCACTTTTTTGTATTTTTAAGAGCCTATCTTTACCGATAAAATCAGCTGGCACTATCTGTGGAAAACCTTGTACCATCTTTTTTGTCCTTTGAATCATCTTCTTCGCAAAAACCCCACATAAAACCTAACCTTCTCAGGAAAAAGGAAAACCCATATCAAAGGAAAAATAACTTTTGATAACCACCATGTCAAGACACCCATAGATTAAAAACTAACTTGACTCAACTATCATTCAACTGACAATAGCTCCACAGACGACAGAGCTCTTGAGCTGTCGTACCCTGAAGCAACAACTACTGCAAACATCACTATTTCCTAAACCCAAGGTGTATCCTGGATCTTGAGAACTTATGCAAGCAATTCACACATAAGAATGTTAAAAATGAACATTCTAATGCCCTCCTATAAGCTAGAGTCATAGAGTTAGTAAGTTAAGGAACTTACACTCGATAAACAAGCTTTATACACGATAATGCCTCCTCACCATCCAAGTTTGACAAAGGATCACCTAAAAGAGACCATTAGCCTGCTGCACACACCATAGGCAAGTGCCTCCAGCAAAAACGATCCTACAACTCGAAACTGACCCAATTTATATTGGGAACCCGTTGTCTCTTCGAGCCCAGTAAACTACCCATACACCTCGCAAGAGCGTACATCCCAATTACTCAACTCAAACTCCTCTAAGTATTGAGTAGACGATGGAAGACTCCAAAGGTAGATTCAGCGCCTAGCTCCACTCGAGCTCATGAGGCCACACACCAATACCTTTTGCCAACGAAACCCAACTGAGTTCAGAAAAGAACGCGCCATTGAAGAGATAAAAAATATGATGAAGAGGTTGTCAACCATGAAAGAAAGCTTTGAAGATGGATCCATGCATTGATAACCTCAGGATAACCACCCTTTACGATCAAATCTAGTCTAAAATACTCCCAATTGAACTCAACTCCCGAACTTGGAGCCCTATGATGGAACCGACCCTAGAGATCACTTCGCCCATTTCTAATCTACCAGGGTGATACATAGCTTCTCAAACACAATTTGGTGTAAGACCTTTCCCACCACATTCTATGGCACAGCTTAAGTCTGGTTCAACAAGTTCGAACCAAATACAATCAATTTGTTCGACTATCCTAGCAACCTTTTCATGGTTACTAAGCCGCCAAAAAAGAATGCTTTGTACCTCTAAATTATGCGATAAAGTTAGGGCAAACCTCTAAGAGATTACATAAAAAGATTCAATAAAGCATATCTAGAAGTCCGAAATCTGAATCAGGGTGTGGCCTTGAAGCCATCAAATAAGGTAATCCTTATGGATAGCCCTCCTTTGACTCAATACCAAAATGCCAACTCACCATGCTTGAGCAAGTAAGGGAGAAGGCATAAAAATATATTGAACAGAAAGACATTAGAAATGACAAGAAGGAGGTCAAGGTAAATGTCGAGCCCACTCGAGCTAAATAGAACCAACATCGAGACAAGGGGCACTAAAAGGGTCATTATGACTTCAATAACCAAACTGACACACACTCAAGTTACTGAAACAGTGATAAGAGAAAGCTCTTCCTGATGTGCGATGAGTTTATCTCTTTAAAACTATTTTTTCATGATGTGTTTCTTAAAGTAAGAAACCAAGGCCTCTTACCACTGCCTCCTCCGATGAGGCCCAACTTAAAGTGAAAAGAACCAAGAGAGTATTACAAGTATCACCACGACCGTACGCATGAAATGAAGGATTTTTTGTGAGTCATGAGAACCATTAAAGATGGCACACGACGTAACTGGCTTAAGCAATATATCGATCATGATGTCAAACCTAAACTACTGACCCAAAGGCACAGGACCAATGACAAGAAGAAAGGGGTAGATGCTCTAAACAACTTGAACCAGCCCCATCTCTCTTGAGAATGCCATGAAGAAATCAAAACCATCGTAGATAGACCCTTGAGCTCGATTAGAGCAGGACTACAATTAGGCCTAAGCAGATCATGAAAGATAATGATCCTAGAGTCTAAGAGAGCTAAGGTCGACACCACCACCTCCTTCAGCAACAAGGACTTCCAAGGGGTTCAAACTCCTCATTAAGACGCTCTGGTCATCTCAACTCGCATATCGAGATGGAAAGTTAAAAGGGTGCTAATCGATATGAGAAGCAGCACCAACATCTTCTTCAATCAAGTTTATAAATAGTTGAAGCATGAGTTCCGACCAAAATGAAGACCCTAGGATCACGAGTTGTACGGTTTTGATAACTAACCTATTTGGCCCTAGGGAATCATCACCTTACCTTCGAGCTAAGTGAGAGGGAGTATTATGCTACACAACAGATAGATAGACTTCTTCATGATCGACTAGTCTCCATACAATGCCATATTAAGTAGAGTTACGTAGTCAATATTCAACCTGATCGTCTCATAACCCCATCTCAAGGCTAAGTTCCTCACCCTAGCAGGGATAAAGGCAAGCTAAGGAAACCAAGAATAGTCTGGAAATCTATACCTCAAAGCATTGAAAGGAGATCGTATTTGCATTGTAGATACTAAACTAGAAGATTAATTTAAGTGTCACAGTAAACTCAATGAGCAAACCAAGGAGGTCACCTTAGACAATAATCCTGAACACAATACAAAAGTTGGGATATCGATCTCCCCTGAAGATGAGTTTGATAACATTCCTATAGGCAAAAAAAGACATCTTTGCGTAGTTTCCCTCCAACATGCTAGACATCAGCCCAGATATGATCACTCATCAGTTAAACATTAGCAAAACCCATAAGTCGGTTTGCCAGAAGATCAGGTATGTCGCCCTAAAAAGATAGGCCACTATTTAATAAGAAGCTAAAAAACTTCTTTGAGCTGTTAGGGAGGAAAAATACCTAACCTGGTTGGCTAATGTGGTGTTAGTGAAGAAGCCCAATGGGAAATGGTAGATGTGTGTGGATTATATCAACCTAAATAGGGCATACCCAAAAGGCTATTTCCTGCTATCTTAGATCGATTAACTCATCGATAGCACATCGGGACACAAATTGCAAAGCTTCATAGATGCCTTCTTGGGCTACAATAAAATCAAGATGAATAATGCCGACGAGGTTTACACCTCTTTTGTCATATCTTTTGGTACATACTGCTACAAAGTAATGCCATTTGAATTAAAAAATGCTAGGCTACCTTCCAGAGACTAGTTACCGAGGTGTTTAAACCTCAAAATCGGCAAAAACATGGAGGTTTGTGTCGATGACATGATTAAAAAGAAAACAAGAAAAGGACCACCTATATGACCCCAAGAGGCTTTTGATCACCTTCGCTTCTACAATTTGAAACTCGGTCCAGAAAAAAGCACCTTCAGCACCTCTTCAGGAAATTCCTAGGTTATGTCATGTTGCATAGAGGAGTTGAAGCTAACCCTGATAAAATCAATGTACCCCTAGAGATGAGACCTCCCTCTTCGGTTAAGGAAGTATAATAGCTTGCTAGCAAGTAACCGCATTAAATAGATTCCTCGCTAGAAGCGCTGACAAGTGCTTGAAATTCTTTAAGATCCTTAAGAAACCTAACAAGTTTAAGTGGACTGAAAAGACCCAGGAGGCCTTTGACAACTTGAAGTGTTTCCTAGCAAAACCACTAGTGTCGTTGACCCTATTCCCAAGAGAAGTTCTATACCTATATCTTGTAGTCAGTGATCGAGTTGAAAAAGCTTGCTTTAGCAGTGGTAGTGTCATCTCACTGCTTATGCTCTTATTTGCAAGTGCACCATATCATCGTTCTCATCTACGCAGTGTGGAGGACGGTCCTTCAGAGGCCTAACGTGTCTAGAAGAATGATGAAGTACGCCATTGAACACAATGCATATGGGGTACAGTCTCAACTCCGAGATGCCATCAAAGTACAAATGCTACCAAATTTTATTGCCAAATACTCCAGTACGCCTGAGATCAAAGATCAAAAGAAAGCTGTGTGGACTTTCCACGTAGATGGATCCTCCATATAAGGGGGAAGTAGGGGGCAGTCTAGTCTTGGAAGGACCATGAGGAGTTAAAATCTAATACGCCCTGAAATTTGGATTCCCTATGAACAATAATGAGGCAGAGTATGAGGCCCTACTAGCATGACTAAATCTTGCCACAAGCATCGATGCAGACATAAGGGACCACAAAATCTCCTTAAACTCCCAGTTGATGGTATAACAAGTAAAAAGCATGTACGAAGCAAAGAATGAAGAGATGGCTAATTATTTAGAGGCAGTCCGATCTCTCACTCAAGAACCACCCTCATGGGACATCATCAAAATACCCAAGCCAATAACTCAAAGGCTGAAAAGCTTTCTAAGCTTGCGTCTATGACAGTTCTTAACCTAGGCCAAATTGAAGGGAAAATCTTTGTGGAGTTTCTCCCAGAAAATCTACTACGACCAAAACCCACGAAGTACTCGAGCTATAGCAAATAGACTCACCACTAAGCGGGATGACACCAACAGAGAGATATTTGAAAGATAGTATCTTGCCCCCAGTCAGAGCAAAAGTGAAAAAATTAAAGTAGAAGGCAGCAAACCATACCTGATTAACGGAAGGGGCTTCAGCTTTCCCTTACTCCGCTGTTTGTTCCTAGAATACAAACAACAAGTTTTAGAAGACCTCAACATCGGGGAATGCAACAACCACTTTAAAGCCCTGTCACTACACATCCGAGTCGTGCAAGCTGGTTACTTCTAGCCTACGATGAAAATTGATGTCAAGGAATTCGTATAGCAATGTGTACGGTGTCAAAAAGTCACCCACGTCAACCACATACTGAGCACAAATCTATTGTGCCTCACCAACCTGTGGTCATTTGCTATATGGGGACTTGATATTCTCGGTCCTTTCCCTCCTAAAGGATAAAGAAAATTCATCATAGTCAAGTGTGACTATTTTACAAAGTAGGTAAAAGCCTAAGTTGTAGCTAAGGTCACGGACAAGGATGTCTAATTCTTCCTCTACAATAACATCTTAACAAGATTCAGAGTCCCCCACTCCATCATAATGGACAACGAAAAACAGTTCAACTAAAAAACAATAAAGGATTTTTACGCTAAGTACAAAATCACAACACACTACACCTCGGTCTCACACCTTCGAGCAAATGGCTAAGTTGAAGCAATCAACAAAACCATCATGCAAAGCTTGAAAGCTAGAGTTGACTACCTAAGTGGAAAGTGGGCGGACGAGCTCCCTAACATACTATGTGGATACCACACTAATAGACAGACCTCAACAGAAGAGACCCTTTTCAAATGGCTTTTGGATTTAAAGCTGTTTTGCCTATCAAGCTCAAGCCACCAAACATCCAAGTCCAGTCCTATGAGAAGCTCATCAACGAGGTAGGTCTTAGAGCTGAACTAGATGCCATAGAAGAAACTTAAGACATAATGAGTAAAAGAGTAGCAGCTTACCAACAAAAGGCAGCCAAGCACTACAACAAAAAGGTCAAGCACAAGGTTTTCCTTCTTGGTGACCTCTTGTAAAGACCCGACTCACTATACCTCGAGATATAGTGTTCCGAGTCCTTAACCACATATAATATTTGCATATTGATAAGTGTCTTTAGATCCTTAATTTTGGAGATATTTGAACATTCTTGTTATGTAATTTTTGGGATTTCATGGAGAAAAGGACATTAATTTTGTGAAAAATTCATTTCTTGGCTTAAAGATCATAAGTGGAAGTTTGTATGATGGTTCAAAGGAAATTAAAGCAAATTAAACAAGTTTGAATCAATTTTGTTCAAGAAGGAAGTTTTTGTTTTCATCCTTTTGTTCATCCTTGGCAGGGAAGAACTGGGAGGAAGAGGTCAGAATGCAAAAGAGAATTTTAATCTTCATCCTTACCTTCATCCTTGGCCAGGAAGGACGCGAAGGATGCGTACAGCAGCTATACATGAAGAAAAGATTTCAGCCTTTTATTCATCCTCGCCCAGGGCTGACAGCTGAGGAAGGAAACAGAATGCTCTTAGGCCAAATTTCAACTATTTTGCCTTCATCCCTGCCCCGATCCTGGCCAGGATGACACCTGAGGATGAACTGGATTTTTCCAAAAGTATAAATAGAGCTCTGTTTTCTTGTTTTATAACTTTTAGATCATTTTCTTAGGCTCTAAAACAGAAATTACGAAGGAAATTACGAGAAGCTTTGCTAGGGCATCCATTGAAGATCTCAAGACATCAATTAGGGTTTATTCTTTCTATCATGATTCTTTCTATTTCCTTTAGATCTTGTGTTCTTATTATAAATATCATGGAGGGTAGATTCTTATACTCTTCATCTTGTGAAACCCTAACCATACGAATTGAAATGTCTTTTGATTAATGAATGTTCATGTCTTTGCATCTATTCATGTGATTCAATAGTCTTGTGATTGATTTTTGCACAAATTAATTGCATGTTTGATTCTTATTGGATTGGAAGAGGTTTCATTCAATTAGATAGATCTTCATGAATAGAGGAATTGCTAATTTCACCTAGAGGTAGGGAAATTACGATTTTCTGCTATAAGGAATTTAATTCTTGTTCAAGGATCATGATCTTTAATGCAATTCTATGTGATGTTAGTAAGGGAGAGGTCTCTACTATCTCATTTGGGGTTAGGAATTGATTAACTCGAGGGAGGAATTGATTTACTTGTTGAGATCCCGTAGTGCAAAGCATGAATGATTCATTAATCAATCTTTTATCATAAGAACTTTAGGTTTAGGGTGGATCAAGGTGGAGAGTATGTTTTGAGATTGAATTCATCTTTGACAGCAAACATTAGTTAATTTTAGAGCTTGCTTAATCTTTTGCTTAGTAGTTAATTGTAGATTTCTCTCCAAAATTTAGGCTAAATAGTAGAGAACCGGTAATACTAGTACTTGATCTTCAAAATCCCTGAGGACGACACCCTAAAATCTATGCTACATCGAATAGGTGCGCTTGCCTAGCTTTGATCGTAGATTTAATCGGGTTTATAAATTTTAGAAATTAATACGATCGGTAAAACATCATCACATATTATATGTAAGGTTGTCATAAAACCACCAGTTTATGAGAATTGTTTGATTATAACTATAAAACTTTATAAACAACTTTTAACAAAACAAGATTACTTACAAGAGCAATCCATACATACGTGTGTGTGTGTGATATATATATATACATCACCATTACAAGAGTTTGTGCCAATACATGACACTACAAAACTTTACAACATATTCTTGTTATGCAAAAATAACTAGGAGACTTCAAAGTCATTTACAAGATAGGCTCATCTAACAAGCTATTAACACAAAGGTATATACTTTTCAAGTAAAAGATTTCTTCCAAGCTTTCTTCTCAAAATCAAGGCCATTCAGGTCCTACTCGTCTCATTCATCCATAAACTTCTCAAAATCTAACCCATAACCTAAATCATCATATGGTTCATCATCAAGACCTGCGAAGCAACAACACTGAGCCAATGGCCTAGTACACGGTAACAAATACACAAATGAAATGGTAAGCAAACTTATTCTAATGCAATGCATCAACAATTAAGTTATTATCTTGCTTAATTCTCATTTAACAAAACAACAGTGAGGTATTCAAACCCCAAGATCAAGCTCTGGGAATTCAGGGGTCCTGAGTAACAGCAGTTGCTCAGGGGATTGATATAAGCAGTCCGAATACCTATATCCCCTATATCTATTCAATAAAAGTAATCTCATGTAGAGTTTATAGCCGTTACTCAACTTTACTTAACTTAATCCATAACATCATTCAGTTCACATGTCCCCATAAACATTGAACTAAACCATATTACTTCATCTTAAGTGTAAGCAAACGTTATACAGACCCTACACTCTCCATCGATTACCCGCTTAACCATAAAAGAATCGCTATTGCATCATAGCATACCATTGTATCATGGTAAATTCATTGCATCATGACTAAGGTTAAAGCGCCTAACTACCGTGTCATTGCATCATGACAAGGTTGCCGCTCCTCAAACTAGATTAAATGGCGTAATAGACAATCAATTCAATCAAATATTAAGCCAACTTGAATTAAGTCAAGTTCAATTATGCCTATTCCTAGTATACAATAATCAAGTTACTGCGTATCTGAACTCAGTAGAGAATCACGAGTTTCACTAAGAGGAAAATCAACTAAAGAACCTTTATTGTAACAAGAAATTCAAAATAAAATCAACAATTGTACTTAAACTATACATACAACATAAGTAATTCTAGTTCAACAATCATGGAAATTCAATTATTTGTTAAATCTACAAATCCACTCAATTCATGCTTAATTATATCACTTAATCATCATTACACATCAAATATCATTAATCTATCTCATTTTAGTCTAAAAAGACCCATTTCCTGAGCAAGCACAGATTCAACAAACAAAACAAGTTTTTAAACTTTGTTTGAAAAAACTATAGCAGTTGGAAAGAAGTGAAATTTAAGTATTCCTACTTTTCAAATTTGTAAAAACACAAAACATAAAAATTATAGATCTCTTTTTAATCTTTTCAACGCAATTTGAATCACCTAAATCCGAGATCGGATGAAAAAGTTATGATTAAATTACAAGACGATATTGCGTCAGGAAAACAAGAGTCATGGCCATGATTTTTGGAAAGTTATGATAAAATGGTTTTTGAGCTAAGAATCACGGTCGTGATTTTTGAGTTTCAAATTTTTTACCAACATGAGGCTACCAAGGGATGGATCATGCCCGTGATTCATGACAATTTCCCAAAACATAGCTTTTTCTTGCAAAATCATGCCCGTGATTTATGAAAACACCCACATCAGACACCACCAAGGAACAAATCATGCTCGTGATTCATCAAATTTGTCCAACCCGAGTCACCAAGGCTCAAATCATGCCCGTGATTTGCTTTCTAATAGCCTATACAAACTCCTCTATTTTTCATTTTTATCAAACTTTTGGACATTCCACTTAACTTCAACACAAACCAAACACTTCTAACATTACTCCCACATTTCAAAACTTATAAAAACTAAACATATTGTTACACTCTTTTACACTTCTAACCACTTCCAACTTCCTTCTAAACTTCACATAACTTAACCTACTCAAAATCAACTTCAAGCTTTACCAACACTTCTCACTCACTACTTCCATAACACATATAACAAGTCCATAAAATATCAAAACACAATCCAACATTCATTAGCACATAAAACTATTCAAATTCATATATGATATCAAACTCATGCTAACATGCATTTAAGTCCCAAAGCAAAAGAAAGAGTAAGAAAGAACTTATAAACTTGTATTACTTACATGGAAAAAGCTTTAACTTGTAGAAACACTTGGGCTTAGAAGATTTCTTTACTAAGGATTTGAGCTAGTTGTTTAGGTAAAAGAAGAAAACAAAGGAAGAAGGTAAAGTGGCATTTTTGGGTAGGATTTTTAGGCTGCCAAAAGAGTGTCTTTTTTATCAAAATTAAGGCTCATGTATATCTCAAACTTTGACTTTTGGGTATATAATGAGTTAGGCTTTGTGTGCCTTAATTTCAGGCTAATTTGGACTTAAAATAAGGTTGAAAATGGGTAGTAAAATCTGCTAACAAATTTTAAATATTTCAAAAGTTGTTTTGATAACTTTAAACATAACACGTACATATTAATTCATAAAAGATACAAACATTAATTATACTATACATACATTAATATACATAAAACAATATCATTAATCTCATCACACATACACATACATCAATAATTTACATTAATAAATATAGTATTAATTTATAAAATGCTACTAACATACTTTTATACTAACAAGAACTTACACATTGTATATCAAATCTATTTCTACAAATTCATTTTCATATATCAAATTCACTTCAAACTTAATATTTAGAACTAATATTATATTTACATAAAAGTTAAATTATTAAATAAATTAGGTTATTTCACCTCTTATGCAGAAAGTTAGAGGCAATGGGATCAGAAGAAGCCCATGGAAAGCTCGGTTTGAATTGGGAGGACCTTGTCAGAGTAAAAGAAGCCCTGAGGAATGGAGCATACAAACTCAAAACATTAGACGACAAGCTCATCCGCAGATCTTGGAATATTAACAAACTAAGAAAGTTCTTTGAATAGATACGACTTACTTTCACCATATACATGTAAAGCTCAAAGTACAACCTTGTAAATTTGTGAAAAAATAATGAATGAAATAAAGTATTGCATTGATACACTTTCTCTAAATCCTCTTTTGAACAAAAGATAAAACAAGTCCAACAGGGGTCATGGGAGTTTAATGAACTCTACCCTCATGTGCGAGACGAGCTTCGATAACTCCTTCATAAAGGTGACTCTCCTCAAGAGCTCCGATGACCCCTACTTAAGGGTAACTCCCTTCATGAGCTTAAATAACTCCCTCCTAAAGGTAACTCCACTCGTGAGCTTAAGTAACTCCCTCCTAAGTATAACTCCTCTCGTGAGCTCGATTAACTCCATCATAAAGGTAACTCCCCTTAAGAATTCAAGTAACTTCCTCTTAAAGGTAACTCCTACCAAGAGGTTGAAGCTCATAAAACATAACACAGCTTATATAACAAACGATCCGCTTAAGTCTATAATTTTAACCAAGATTACCATCTGCATACTACCTGAAAAATCAATTGTGAGCTTAGGGATGCAATCGGGTTGGGTTTGAAACAAGTCATATAAAACTTGAACCTGACCCAATTGGTTATAAGGTTTCCCAAAACCCAAGAAAAACCCCGTAGGTTTTTCTTTTCTTTTTTTTTTATCATATCCAGAACCTACCATGATAGGATTTTAGCAAATTCAATTCTTGACCCGACCCATTAGTAATTTAAATGCGTTAATCCTTATCATTTTGTTTATTCTTACTCTATATCATTTAGATTTTTTTTTCCTTCCCCTATTCCCTTTTACATAGTGCATAATGGCATATTCACCGACTAAAATGTCCCTTACATATTTTAGGTAAAGTTCCTACATGCAAATTAAAAGATGCCTCTTTCACTAACTTTTCTATGCCAAAGTCTACATTCTAGGAAAAGCAGAAGCACTGATTGTTGTCTGTCTTAAAAGCTATAAAACTGAAGGCAATTGGAAAGGGATGAAGTAGAGTGGTTAGTGATGTTGGAAATGAATTCTTAACAAGTTAATTAAATTTTTTCAATTACGTAATGGTGACTTGAATTATAATAGCTTGAAAAATCCTTGAAACACATAAAGAAAATTACGATGACAAACAATATATTATGAGAAAGACTCTGTAAATTGGAAAATAAAAATAGTACAATGCTATAAGTTAATCCCAATTTAAAGTTACCTATCTAGCTTTGAATGTTAAGATATCTAGTAACTAACCAAGTAACATAATAGACGGGAATTAACATACTTAAAAAATTTATTATATATTTATATCGGGTCAAGTTTTCTCATCAAGTTATATATGATCCGAAACCATATCTGAAACCCTATAGGGTTTTAAAATCATGCCCAGAACCCGCCCTAAAACCTCGAGGATTTTTAGAGGGTTTGGTGGGTCCGGTTGCATCCCTATGTGAGCTAAAGTCATGCAAGAAATCCAAAACAAGTGCAAAAAACCAAGTTCATCAATTCAAAACAAATTATTACAATAGTTTTGACTGACATCTCAACGAGGTTAGTTTTGACTGGCATCTTAACCAATGTTAACAACAACATATTACATACCTAAGGAACCTACAAGAATATCTTATCTTTAAGATGAAAAGCATTAAGCTATAGGGTTAAGGGAGTTAGATCTTCAAATCTGAGTGCACATGGACGATCCCACAACCTAAAACCAATAGGATGGCAATACATTATTCACACAAGAATTCCAGCTCGAGAGGCAACTAGTCACATCCGCTCCAAGCACCTAACCTTTTTCCAACCAGCTTGCCATGGAAAAGGATCAAGGAGAGGAACTTGGAGCACAGAGAGGGGACATCACTTCCTCTATAATAACCTTGACCCTAAATAAGCTATTAAGAAACCAAGCTTAAGGAGGACTACAAGCCCCTACATCCCTTGCCACCCCTACTTGCCATGAAAATGGCCCAAAGAAAGGAGCTGAGAAGTAGGAGAAAGGGCCAGATATTTCCTCCACAGCAACCTTAATCCTGAATAACCAGTTAGGGGACTAAATCATCAAAGGGGCACAAGCTCTTGCTTACCCAGAACACGTCACTGAAGTCATCACGACTACACTGACATGGACATAAGTTCAGCGACCCTGACCTAGGGATCACAGAAGAGAAACACAACCCTAGATCAAGTAGCCAAGGTGGCAATGAGGATCAAAACTTAAACAACACGCCTAACCCATTTGCCGGCCTCAATGATGAACCCATGTAAACAAGGATCATAGGGCATCCGACCTCCTTAAATAGAGATAGCAAAGCGCCAGAAACTTCTTTCTATGGTCTACAGCCCCTAAGGGCTTGACCTCTCAAGCTAAAGGAGATCAAGTAAAAGTAGCCAAATGGTCCAATAAACTATCGAAAAATATGAGAATATAAGAGAGGATCTCGCACAAGAAGGAGTATGAAAAAAATCTTGGCATTGAAATGTAAAGAAACACTTTAGCCAAGAGAGCTATTTGTAGGCAAAAGTAAATCACACTAGAATAAACACTTAATGCCACCAAATTCTGAAAATCTTGAGTATAACTCGCTTTAACCATCCAATTAAGACTTAGAAACGTTAGGGTTTGGAAAAGAAAGTCCCTCTGGCACGAAAAGCCCACAAACTGACATCGTTACCTACAATTAACTTGTCATGAACCTGCCACTACCTAAGTATCAAATCAACAGATTTGATTTTCCTTACTCGACCACCATACAGTAAATCCAAAACCGAACTAAAGAGAAAGCGATTATCGGTATCAAACATCAAGTCTGTTGAGCTCCAACACGACCTTTAGAAAACATAATAAAGTTACATGTACTTAGTAAGATACACGATAATAAAAGGGAAGGTTTAGCGCATGCATTAATGGATAAAAGGAAAACCATAATTTGGAGGAACAACAACGAAGAAAATTC
This sequence comes from Combretum micranthum, assembly GCA_024138025.1. Lineage (NCBI taxonomy): Eukaryota > Viridiplantae > Streptophyta > Magnoliopsida > Myrtales > Combretaceae > Combretum > Combretum micranthum. Next base: position 66,126 of record JAMXBD010000150.1, on the reverse strand, counting down.
ATTTAAGGTACAATTACACACTTAGAGCCATTGAAGGGCTAACGAATGTCTTAAAATAGTTGATGACATAGCTTGCTAAAATAAAAGGGGGAAAGAAGAGGAACATGATGTATACAAAGCAATTCAATATGTCCAATAGTCAGCAAAGATCTTTTCGCTCGTTACGGGTTAAGGAGCTGCAGCAACGACCTTCCCTTGACCTTCGCCAAAAGCACCACCACTAACCTTGGGTTGGCCTTCTAAGGGAACGTTGGGTACCAACTCGACCTCAAATACCACTAATTCAGGAGCCTACTGATTAGCCCTTTAGGCTTCCTCTAGAGTGACACGCTTACCCTACTTAGCATGAGCATCTCCCAACCTGTTACCATCCTTGACCTTAGCAATGCTCCTCTCATCACCATCTCCATCCTCCTCTTCCTTGTCTTCTTCTTCAGCAGCATTAGCAGGAACCTCACCAAGGCGCCAATTAGCTCCTCAAATAGCTCCTTCCTTATTAGCTTAGTCATATTCGAAGCAAGCTTTCTTTGGAGCTCCTTACATTGGTTTCTTTTGAAGAGATTCTTTAGGACACGCCTCTTAGTCACCCTATTGACAAATAAACTACTCTCTTGGCCCTCCATGTGGACCTACAATAGTAAGAAAAAAATTAGAAACAACAATAATAATCATCATAACAACAAATAGGAACAATTTTACCTTCAAATGTCCCCACTCCAAGTTGGATGCTTGAACCTCAAACTCTGAGATGGCCAGCTCAATCTCCCTCATCCACTTAGCAAGTCAGAGTAGCGGCATTCAGTTGGTAGGATAAGGAATCTCGTTCCTACTCTACACTCTTCCACTTGTTTTTGTAATCTGCAATGGCAACGTTAACTAGTGATAGTTGCTTTCTCACCTTGGTTACATCAACCTGGCAACACAAGATCTTGTTCTCCATCTCCTTCCACGGCCTTTCATTCTCCTCTATAGTAGCAAGCAGGTTGCTTTTGTACCCGATCTCACTCTTTTTCACCTCAACAAGTTCTTTCTCTAAACTTGCCTTCGACCTCTCAACCTCCTCAAAGCTTTAAACCAAAGGACTGAACTCACATAATGCCCCATCAAAAGATTAACAAACACAAGAACATAACTTACCACAGGATGGTTACTCTTCAATAACCTAAAAGCTTTGGCAGTCGTCATTATAGCCTGAAAACAGGCAATAGGAAGATGAGAGCACCCTAGAGGTTGTCTACAACACACACCAGACCTCGTACATCTTATGTGTGGAAAAGTTCATAGCCAAATCCACAGATTGAAGCTCGCCAAGGAATATCCTCAACCTCTTCTTGTCCTACAAATAAGCAACCTCCTCAAAAGAAGGCCATTCGATAGGCACATCACTCTGCTTCAGTACCTTACCTCTGATGAATTCAATTTGGCCACTAGTGACTCCTTTACCTAGTTAACCCCCATGAGCTCCAACCCTCACCTAGTCATCTAGGAAACTAGTGCTACTCCCAACAACCTTAACCCCGGGGGATAGTAAAATATTCACTATGATCGCAACTAGGGAAGGTTGAGCCTTGGCTTACACATCGAGAGACTGAATATATAGTGGAGTCTCCACAAGTTGGGCATCCGAACAAGCTTCGGGAATGGCACCTCCTTGGTCTAGTGCATCCATATCGACTATCTGCGCATTAACCTCCATAGCTTACGCATCCACCTCGGCCACTTGCTTCTTCATAGGTATCTTCCTCTTAACAGAAGCTCTCTTCCTTTTCTTTGATAGACTAGTAAGAAGATTGCTCATGTCTATCACCTCCATCTCAAGCTCTAAAAAAAAAAATGACAACAAGAAGTCAGCAAAAAAAACAAACACTTGTCCAATCAAGCTCAAACACTTAGAAGCTACAAATCTATCACTTACAATAACAACATCCTTCCTTTAAGATTAAATTGACAGACGATAGGGGAGAGGAGAGACTACGTCCACATTTGAAGAATCATGTAATACCTCCATTAGCAATAAGCCTCCCCCTCAAGAAATTCTTGACTATGAGTTTGGCATCCAATGGCCTCCTACCTCACGATCCCATAAACTCATCAATAGCCTTTTAGGCGTTAGTACTGTGAGGCCCTAAACTTAACAACATGGTGGAATAGATAGGTTACACCATCTCATCCACAAATCAAACTAGTATTGGAAACTCTCTTTAACCTAAACGATAGAACCTTATCTTCTAGTGCTGGCCATTAGAGCTCGTAAGGCCATCAAAAAGCATGAACGAGCTCTTGCACCACTTCGTGAGATACCACCATTCTTCATTGGATTTCTTGAAATGATAAATAATACCTCTAGAACATAACCAAAGTAGGTATCACATGCAAGCCGAGACATAGGGCCTCGAAGACCACCAGAAGATGCCAAGCATTAGAAAGAAGCTGCACAAAAGAAAGCTTATGGTATTTGAAAAACTCCTTTTGAGAGGGAGAAAAAAAATATCCTTAAGCCAAAATTGAATGTCTTATCATACAAGGCAAATGTCCTCCCTCCCAACAAGTAAGCTCAATCACACTGAGAAGGGAGAATGATATGCCAATCCTTAGGGCAACTTTGCATTTCCACCCTCTAAAGCTCATCAAGCTCCACCTCGATAAGCATGCAATGAACTCCATGCGGGCCATCGCCAATAACCACCCTATTGTGCAATTGTTCCACAGGTTCTTTCCCTTTGCCATCATTTGGATACTTATCCAAAGGAACCCGATACGTTGCCTCAGCAAGTTCAACGTACAAGCCTACATAAGAGTCGGTACCCTTTAAGTCCCCTCTATCTCCCTGAGCCTTTGAATCCCGACCGCCTCTCGGAGTTGAAGCTTGCTTGGACACTCGTGCTATCACTTGTGCTTGAGTCTCATGGACTAGTGCTCGCCTCCTCTTCTCCTCTCTCCATCACATTAGCGACCCTCTTAACCCTACCACTCGAATAATGTGAAAATGATTGAGAACTACCTGAGCTTGATATTTTCAGGATATTAATACAAAGTGAAATTAGGAAAATATTGAGGAGTCGAAGAATGCTTTTTTTGAACGAATTGAGAGCAAAGAACGGATGCAGATGAAAAATCCCTATAAGGCATACGTATTTATAGGAGACCGAGGGGAAACGTAACAATCATAATCCATTGGGACGTGTGAACATGCCTTAAACAAATAAAACCCCACGATGACATCATGGCTATCAATCATAGCTGTCAAATATCAAGAGTCATTATTACAAACACTGCAAATTTTCGATCGAAAAGCTTCATATAAAAGCCATGAGACTTAAAATAGGTCAAGCTCTTGAACCACAAGCTCTAGGTAACTTAGTGTGAATTTAGACAATCCCTAGCACCAAACACCGAAAAAAATGGGGATATAATGCAGATGGGAAGAGCCTCCAAGAGAGCCAATTTAGTGAGTTGACCTTATCGATTATGTATTCTCCTTGTTCTCCCACAATGAGAATAGGGGGACAAGTTTTGATAGTGGAACATAGGTCATGACCTAGTCAATCCCCCTGGACCTTGAGGTCCAAGGAACAACTAGTTTCGTTAGCCTAAGAAGGGCCCACTCAAGATGATGCCTTGGGTTTCGACCCAGTAGGAAACCCGAGTTACCATCGAAGCCACCAATCATAGAAGGCAGCGAACGAATTCTTTGAGGAACTTGATCTTGGGACAACTCACCAAGCTCGTCCTTGAGCTGCTTCTGAAAGATTAGGCTCGATAAATGAGTGACCTCCATGAATCTACCCAGACACAGTGACTACGAGACATTGAGTCCTACCTCAAGACCAGGGGGATATAACTAACTCCGACACACTCCATGCAGCTGCAACTCTCCAACTTGACACCCCCATTACCTTGGATGCCAAGTCAGCTACTAGGTAGAGATTTGCCCTAATAAAAAAGATTCGGTGGACCCATTCTGGTATTACCCTAAGAACTATAAATAACCCTTCCCTTAGGGGAAAGGGGGACCCAACTTTTCCTTACATAAGTAAATACTCTTTGGATAAGGAATGACTCGTGGACTAACTTAAGCATTGCAGTGGCTGTGCCGAGCAACCCCCTAGTACACTTCTGACCATTTTTCTATGTTTGCAAGAGCCTATCTCCATAAGCAAAATCAGTTCGTGCAAAACCAACTAAAAAGAAATAAAGAAAAAGGAGGCTTAGGCATCATGGATTTGAGTCTATGTAATAAGGTGTGGATGATAAAACTAGCATGAAAAATAAGAACTGGAAACTTTAGATGGAGCCCTTTGTTATAGAAAAAACTTAGCCGAAGAAGGGAGGACAGCTTGAGGAAATGTGGCATTTCCCTAACAAAGGTGTTGCGGAAAGCTATAATGTTCCTTGACCAGGAAGCCATCCTTGAATTGAATCATGGAAGGACATTCGCTTCTGGGAGGATCAATGAAACAACAATGGTCTGCTTAAGAGCTGGATGTTGGTCCCCTAAATAAAGATATGCATGTTATCATGCTTCATGAGGCGTAGTCTAGCATTGAAGTTTAGAATGAAGACATCATCCAGCACCTTATTAATGGCAACAATATAAATATGCTAAGAAACATTTTTTTGATTGATAATAGTACAGAGCCTGCAATAAAAACATGGAAGTTCAGAGATTGGGTAGTGCAGAGGTGGGAGATATCTATGACCTCTACTTGATAAACCAAAAGAAGAAAATGGGGATTAGAGTTGGGTATGGAGCACCCCATGCTACCCAAAGATTTGCATGTTTATCTAGAGAACACTCCATAACACTTTCCAAACCATAAATAACATGGTGCAACTGGACATCTACATTGAGGTAAGGTGCCCCTTCTGTAAAGAAGAGCCCAAGACCACTGAACATATCCTATAAGATTGCAGAGTGTTGAAAGTATGGTGGACTTACATTAACCAATTATTATATTTCCCCTCCTTCCTACTTGATCTAAAATCATGGATCTAAAGAAATGCCAAAATAGGACAACATAGTAGAGAAGTCACCACCCTCCATGGCTTTATCACTTTGTCTTTTTTTCTTTAGGGCATTAGGCTTGAGAGGAACAACCGAGTCCACTCTTCTCCCTACTAACATTAGCAAGATATTGCCAAGTCTAAGGCCCCAAAATGGTAGGCTCTAAATAAAAAAACGAAAAAACATCATTGATGCATGACTCCACTGAACTTGCTTGGCAGATATCGCGGAGCACTGGGTTAAATTTAATTATGATGTGGTGGTCTCGGGCAAGTACAAAAGAGCCGCTATTGGTGCCTGGTGTTATATGCAGGGATCACTAAGCGAGAATTGTCATGGGCTTTTGTAAACACATAACTTGGTCCTTTCCACTAGAAGCTGAGATCTTATCTATCTTAAAAGCGACTAAGAAGAGCATTGATAATAGTTTTACACATGTTATTTTTTAATCTTACTCTCTAACTACTGTCAAGCTTCTAAATGGTACAAATTTCTTGCCATCTACTATTTTTCTTAATCTATTGACTATATATAAGGATAGGCTTCTACTCCTAGAAGGTTTTAAGATCCTTCATATCCCTAAAGAAATGAATGTGTTTACTGATAGCATTGCAAGGAAAGGCTTAGATAGGATTCCTCAACATCTCATGGATATGGCCAATTTTAACTTTTCCTTGTTTTGTTTTCTTTTTTGTTTTTAGATTATGCAAACCCCATGTTGGGGGCTAGTAGCTTCGTTGAGCCTTCATGGCCACGAGACTAATTTTGTACAGATGTTGGTGTTTTTTTCTATCTAATGCAAGTTTTTACCCCACCAAAAAAAATATGATTTTCTTTAAAAAATACAAATTATTAAAAAAAAGGAAAAATAAAAAATAAAAAAGCATTGTAGCCAAACAACACAACATTTATAAGATAGAAATGAAATCTCAATGTGACACACCGATACCTTGGCCAAATCAATTCGAGAGGAGAGACAGAGAGAGAGAGAGAGATGATATTTTAATAATAATTGAACTAAAATATTTTATGTCAATGAATAAATTTTATTTATTAAGACTATTAAGCTTAACATTAAATATTAATATAAGATATGTATTTCTAAATGTTAATAAAACAATAGAATCAAGCTTAAAATTACTTGATGCAATTGACATACTAGGCAATATTTTATGTAAGAAGTAGGAGCTAGATGATAGAGTGAAGTAGAAGATGGAGAATTCAATAATCCACAGATTTGCTTCCAAGATTAGTCTTTTACGAAAAGATACAGGGTTAATTAATTTTTTATAGTAATAGTTATGATCCATAATCTAGTCCATTTAGTATGAATATAGAGAAAATTATTTAGTTTTAGAAGACATTTTCCATTTAACGAGGCTTCACGTTGCTGGAAACCCATTGTGATCGATTCTAAGGATGTGTTTGTCTATTGCCACAGCTTATTAGACATTCTTCCTCCTAATAAGTCTTTATTTTTGCATTTGAAGAAAAAATTACATGTTAACATTGAGAAGGTGGATTCCATCGACAACAACATTCAGAAATATGCCCAACATACTGTTTGTTTAATCTGGATTTCATGGTTTATTCAATATATAAAATGATTTATGAATTCATCGACCTTTTTCATGGCATCTCAAAAGTAGATGAATTTGCATGGGGAGATGCTATGTTAGAACATATCTATGGATGCTTGATTTCATTGTACAATAAGGTCAATTAGCCTTGTTAGCTTGTTTAATATCTGTACTTTTTTCCCTTATTTCATAGATATTTGCTTTAATGCACGTTTTTGCTATGGTACGACTTCCAAATTATGAACAAATTCCCTAGTCCTTTCCATAATTTACCAAGGACATTAATCTCATTTGGTGAGTTTCTCTCAATTATATGTTACAACTAATCTACTGTTCGTTAACGCCTGCACAAGTGAATTTTAATTTGTTCTTTTTTATTATTATTTTCTCAAAGTGAAATTCTCACTCATGCATGGACTTACTTATGATTAAATTGATTCATGCTATTGAGCAAGACCAACAGGTAAGGAAACAACTAGAAATCTTTTAAAGTTAAAAGCATTACAAATTTCTGCTTGAGACCATACAGCACAATGTTTAAAAAGTTCTAACCTTGAAACAGCACCATTGATTCAAAGATTTCATCATAAAAACAAGTCACATATTGTTAAAGAAAGAAAAGTCCATTTTGATTAGGAGTCTATATAAACTCAACACATGATTTCAAATATAATTATTACTTGTATTATTAATAACAACACATTAAAGATCCTGAATAGAAAATAGTTTTTTTACTATTCATGCAAAAATAGCTTTAAATATTTGTTTTTAATTACAATTTTTTTTATAATTTTCTTTTCTTTTTTTCTTTGTATCAAGAGAACCGTTAGTTCTATCGAACCTTGAACTAGGGGTTCCAAAACCTCCAAATCAAGCAGTTTTGGAGGGTAGAACAATAAGGACCCATCAAAATTGGTTAATCTTTTGCCGATTTAAACTTGACATTCTTAGACTGGTTTTCGGTTCAAAAACTACTGATGATAGGTAAAGTCAGTTCGCAATTCAGGACAGAACCCGTATCATCTTTTCTAATCACCCATGGTGGGAATGGTAGACCCAAAACTTCAAGTATGATAAAAAGATAGATAAAAATATGACAAAAAGACATGCGTTTGAGATTGTTTCCTTCAAAATAGGCAGGAAATGACCAAAAATGCTATATATTTTGATTACCTAAGAGGAAATTATACTAAAAGCAAGAAAAATTTTACTCTTTGGTCTATTTTATTATAGGATCAAATATATACATATTCATGATAGGATTATTAAAATATTTATATTAATTTCTATAATTATTTTTAATGTTTGGATGATGAGCTAAACTTCACAAGTGTAGAAGTTAAACAAAAAAAAAAAAACAACAACAACAACAAAGCAATATATACAATGGAGATGTAACTTTAACTAAGAGACAAACACGACTAAATTTAGAATGTACAAAGATGAAAATTTCATTGGCAAAAAGTGTTAAAAAAAATATTCTAGCAAAGAGAAATGATTAATATATAGTGTAGCTTATGGCTTCATTGCTCATATAAAAATATTCGGTAAAGCCTAAAATGACTAAAGATGAAGGATAAATTAATAAACATGCTATTTTTCCCCATAGCTGTCTAGAGTTGAATGAAAAGATTTTACCTTAATATAATGCAATATTAGCAAATGCCACACCTATATTACAGAGGTTAAAAAACTATAAATAATTAATAATTTTAATCACACAGAGGATGGCTTAAAAAAAAAAAAAAAAAACAAGAAGAGTGGAACTGTTTTATCTTAAAATGTGCGCATCCTCCATTTTACACATGACAAAATAACCACCCGCTAACTTCTTTTTTTTTTTTTTTTTAATCCAGCAAAAAGTAAAATAAAATAGCTTCGTTTTTTTCTTATTTATTTAATTAATATAATTTTTTAGAACTATGATACCAAAATGTACTTTCTACTTTTAATACAACATATAAGATAAACCAATAATTCTAATTCCTATATGTGCTATTAAGTGTATATATTAAATCACATGGTAGAAGTTAATGACATTATAGCTTAGCTGCATCTTCCTGATCTTTCAAGTGAGAGGTCTCAAGGTCAGATTTTCTTCCCTATTGTAATGATTAAAAAAAAAAAAGAGAAAGAAATTTACATGCTAGAAATGTTGATTCTAACCATGAACTCTTGCAAGCTATAATTAGAAAAATCTACAACTAACGTTAAGATATTGATAGATATAGTAATTTAAATTACCAAATATAAATAAAGATATTGATAGATATAGTAATTTAAATGTATCCGCACGTATATACAAACCTAATATCAAATAAATGCACAGTCAAACAAATCAGTGCAACACAAATTCGACAAGTTCCTAAATGTTCTCCACAACGTTCAATCCTAGTTTCCCATTTCGCATTCCCGTACACACCCTTATATCTTAATTTGTTGCTTCATATCATAGGTGCGCAATCTCTCAAAAATCTTCCACCACAATGGCTTCGCAAGCTTTGCAACACCACCACACGCCCACCCCGCCCTCCGCGAGGGGGCGGAAAGAGACGAAAATGGTGAGAGCCAGAAGAGCGTTGAAATCGCTAGCAATTGCGGTTTTAATACCTTGTGCATTGACAATGACCATGATTTTGTTGTTTGGTTCGAGTAAGAAGTACAGAAGATTGGTTAAGCCGTTTTGGTTCCCTCCATTATGGTTCATACACCTATGCTCATTGGGCACATCATTCCTCATGGGTCTAGCCGGTTGGCTCGTGTGGGCCGACGGCGGTTTGCATTCTCAACCTAATGCACTGCCATTGTATATATCACAAGTTTCGCTTGGAATTGTTTGGAACCCTTTGGTTCTTGTGATGGGATGGTATTGGGTCGGGTTCTCGTTTTCTCTCGTGAATTTTGGTACTCTTATTGCTTGTAAGGTTTGCTTTGGAAAGGCGAATCCATTTGCCAAAGATATTGTAAATCTTTGTGCAATGTGGGTGGCCTATCTCACTTGTTACTTTTAAATTAGCCTCTATGACTATGTGAATATCTAGGTTTCTTCTTCTTCTTTTTTCTAATTGTTTTGCCATGTTGTTTTCTCTTTTCAACCTTTTCAAGAGATGTAGTTCATGTAATTAATATTTATTTCTTATTTCTTTGTAATATCAGCTGATGGAGTAAATCTAGGTTCTATTCTTTATGTTCTAGCCTGTATTCAATTTTTTACTTTTATTTTTATTTTTTTGATGGGATTGCCATAAAGGTTATTTTTAATCATGTGCTATATAAGAGGTAGAGAAAAACAAAGGAATAAAATATAGCCCGTATGAAATATTAACTATCATGACAATAGGGCATGTTGGTTCTAGGAATTGCTGATTTCGAATTCGGGCAAATTTGAACTCCGACAGGTTTTCATGGTTTCGTGACAATTCCAGGGACCACCCCACCGGTTCTTCATTCCGGTTCTTAATCCAGTTCATACTAGTTTTCACTCTAACTTTTGTTTGGTTAAAATTCATGGAATCACCAGTTTGTAGTTTGTGCTTACTGTTTTCTTTTCTTTTTTTTTTTTCTTTCGTTTTTCATTAAAGCAAATCAAGACCAGTTTTTCCGTATCTACACTGTGTTCAGCAACTTTGCAAAGATGAAAAGCTGCGGAAATGAGAGGAAATAAAAGAGTGGAAATAGAAATATGTCGATTGTTTATTTGGTGTTTATTAATTTATGAAGAAAATAAGAGGAATAAAAGAAAAATGGAATTAGTATTTGATTAGAATGCCCTTCGAGTTAAAAATTATTTTCTGTTTAGTTAGGAGTGTTTTTATAAATTGCTATGTTTTCTGCCAATTTCCACCCAAATTTGGAAAGAAAAATATGGAATCATTTTTCCACAATTTTCTACCCGTTTCCATCCATTTCAATAACTTTTAAAATTGCCAAACATCTCACTTGCATCCCTTTCTACAGCTTTTAGCTACCTTCCATAGATTTCTACTAGATCCAAACACAGCGTTATGTTGACTCTAGGAACAATGTAGCGGTCAATGTCCAAGTGCATTCTTAGCCAAAAATATTGAGCGGCTAGTATATCAGATAGATGTATAGGTGGTTTATAACTATCAATTATATACTAATACATTGACACTATATTGGATAGTTTTTATATTAATTATCACCACATGCACATGTGTTGAAAAATCATTGGTAGTTACACACCATCTGTGTGTTACACGTGGTGTGTAATACTCACTAAATCTTTTCTTAAGCCAGTTCGAAACTAGTAAAGATATATTAAGTATTACATCTTAATTGTATGCAGTAGTGGTTAATAAATATCAATTAAGTTTGGACATATGTCATAGTGGTAATATATAGTCTTTAGAAAAATATTAATTCATATTTTATATACACTATTATATGCCATAACGTAATTGGTATTTTTTTTTTCATTATTAAGCTTTAATGCATACACCATTAATAATATGTAGTTCTGGTGAATCTTTTTTCCTTTAGAACGAAAATCAATATGGCAGTCCATAACCGAAGGTAATTCGATAAGATTGTCCATGTATAAGTGATCTTTGTGCAATATAAAAAGATTTTGAATCATTCTTTTTTCTTTTCAATTCTCTTGATTAATAAGAATGGTATATATAGAATATTTTAAATCAGTATGGAAATCAAAATTTCAATCTAATGGTATCGTGGATGTGGGGTTTTACTTCATTTTGTCATGAGAATGTTATATAAATCCTGCAATGTCGTAATGTTGTGTATGTGATTTTAGAGTGTTAATGCATGTATAATACTTCAAGACTTATTAGAGGAAAATAGTTAGAAAGGGAAACCGCTCAAATATACCTCTGCCATGTAAGAGAATTATTAAACAGTGATTTCATTAATCACATTTGAGCATTACTTGATTTTTTTGGGTGGAGAGTTTACAACCTTACACATTTATTTATTTATTTATTCATCATTTCTAGAGTTTTTAAAAGTGTTAAATAAAGTTTTTGTAACAAAAATACATATAAACTCTTGAGCATGATGGCATTTATCATATCATATTGTCGCTCAATACATGAAATTGATTTTACTAATTTCAGGCCATCTTTGAACTTACTATAGTAGGTCTGTTTGGATAGTTTATTTTTTATTTGTATTTGTATTTGTATCTTTTTAAGATAATATGTATAAATATATATGATTTACATTTATATTTGATCTATTTGATCTTTTAATGAGAACTACCGATTTTTTTTTATTGTATCTATTTTTTATAAATAATTTATTAAAAAAATAATCTATATCTATAATCTACCAATAAACAAATAGACTCTTAAGATGATCCACTTGCTTTCTTAATTATACGAAGATACTTAAGAGTATACGGTCATCATTCTATGTTTGACTTTGCCTCATTAAGATGAGACACTTTGACTCTGTAAATTATATATAAGATAAAATAAATAAATCCAAATGTATAATGAATTAGTTATAAGTTGCTAAAGCTTGCCCATATAGACTTATGCCACCATGATATCTTAATATACTTTTTAAAATACAAAAAAAAAAAAATCACTAAAATGAAAAGCTTTTAAGTTATAAGATCTTTATTATATCTCATTAATACCTTAAAAATTCTTCATATGGTGTCTTCACTTTTTTTTTATATATTATGGGTCTCATTTATTTTATATAATAATAAAATAATCCGAAATGAGCTTATTTTTTGGTCTTTTATTCAATCCAAAAAGTTAAAGAAACTTTTTATATTCATAAAAATCTCAAAAAGTAAGATTTTTAATACAGATGCTTATGTGAAGAACCTCATACGTGGATGCAAAAAGGTTAACAATATTAGAAGCTAAAAAACCTTTTTTTTTTTTTAAGTAGAAAGAATTATTGCTACCGACAGACTTTAATGTGCCACTGCTATCCTGAAAACACATCACGAGAAAGAGATTTGAAGTTCGGCTTTAACACATGCTTCCAGATAAGAAAATGGTCGCCAAGGAGCACGCATCATGGGTTCTGCTATTTGGAAATCTGATGGACGGCATCAGACAACACGACGTTTGTTTGTATTCAAATGTTGATACTAGGTAAACCCCATTACTTAATATAATTTTCTTACTTGAGTAGCAAGAATTCTTCAGTGCAACACAAGCAAATCATGTTTATTTATTTTGTATTTTTTCCTAGTGGGAAGTAGGTTTATTTGGATGGTATGTTTTTCATTTGAATCTATATCCGTATCTAATCTGCATTTGTATCTTATCCGTATCTAGTCTGTTTGATAAATCTATGAATATAATTATTTTTTATCTTTGTATATTTTTTTATAAACAGTCTATTTAATAGTGTCTATGTGTCATCTATATGCTGACAAAAAAATAGAGTCTAAGATTATATGAAAGGTGAACTTTTTAATTTGGATGAGAAGCATTTGATTTGAGGGGGTTGGTTGAAAATCCGTTGTATACCTTTTAATGTTAGTACCATATAAATCACTTTGCAAATATAATCTATGTTAAATAGATTGCTAATTATGACCTTAGGTTAAATGTTTGAGGAAAACTTGGTTAGAAGGAGATTCAGTTGCTTGGTTAAAACTGGTGTTGAAACTAAGTGTTGAGTTTGAAACATGATCAAATATGATTTTGAAGTTCAAAACTCATGTCATGTAAAATATAAGACTTGGTTTAAGTCGTATCATGTGAGATCCAAACAAGTTTTATTGGATAGGTAAAAGAAAATGTGATTATAACTTTGTCCAAGTCCTCTAAATGAGATCCAAATGAAGTCAAATCAAAAGTGAAAAAGTAATATCACATTAAAAGATATTAAGAAATCAACATTTTAAGTAGTTAAAAAGAAATATCAACGTTTGAAGATAAATTCATTTAATATATTAACGTTTGCTAAATGGGTAAAATAAGGTATAAATAATTTATCATTAATGAAAAATAAAGAAACGTAATTGAAAACTAATCAAAATGTTGATATCTTAAATGAACTTTGCAAATCATTGATACCTCATTTGATTCACTTTGCAAATATAGATACATCTTTTTAATCACTAACACGTTAATATCTTAAGTGAATTTATCCCCAAACGTTGATACATTTAAGTAGGGCTAAGCAAAAAACCAATCGAATCGAGAACCAATCAGAATCGGACCGAACATAACTGAATTTTTGGTTTTTTCTAAATAGTCCAGTTCATTGTTCGATTCAATAATGGGAATTTGATTTACGGTTTATTTCGGAGTCATGAACCAAACCGAACCATTTTGCCTTAAAAAAAAAAAAAAAAAAAACTTCTATTAATGTGCATTTATACGGCACCGCTTGCGATATATTAGTTTTTTTTTTTTTAAGAATGAGAGATTTTACTGATTATATCAAATTTATGGGTTTTAATTCTTTTTAAAGCCTTAATACATTCCTATTATGATATGAGTATATATCAGGCTATTTCATAAATTTTCTCTCTACAAGTTGATAGTTAAATTTTAATTAAAAATATTAGTTTGTGATGAGATAAATTTTTTGAAATATTTATGGAGGCTTTATGTCTTATGAGAATTTAATTAAATGAAAAAATAAGTGATAGTCTTAATCTTGTTTTAATTCTTATGGTTGTGTCTATGACATTTTTGTATTCATATGACTACTTAAATGTTTTTGTATATCGAAGTTTTATATCTATTCTAAATTACTTATGTCATATGAAGTGTTCACTCAAAAAAAAAATGGAATGCACTAAAATGAGTATATAATAAGATTTATGAAAAAAATACCCTTTGCATTAGGTATAGATAATAAATATATGTGAGATAAAAAAGTAATTACAACAATAGCCATTAATAGAGTTGGAATGGAATAAAATTAAATTCCTTCTAAAACGGAGTCATACATAAAATAAATATAGATGATAAAGATATGTAGAATAAAAAAGTAATTAAAATAATAATCATTAATAAAGTTGGAATAAAATTATGATTTTGAGATCTAATGGCGGAATTGAATTCATCCTCAATGTCAAAATTGTTAATTTCAACCAATCACGATTTTGGGTTATAAAAATGCTTCTAAATATTAAAATAATGGAGGAAAGACAGTTCATAGATTTTTTTCATTGAAATGAAAAAAAAATAGAAAATTCTCTTTTAGGTGTATGGTTCGAACCGCATACCGAACTATTTTTTTTTCAAGTTCGAAAAATTAGCAAATCGAACGGTGTGGATAGATTCGATTTTATAAAAATAACCAAACTGTAATTTTAGATTTAGTTCAATTCGGAAGACAAACTGAACCGAATCATATTGTGTCCACCTCTATCTTTAGGTGTAATTTACCCAAAGAACTTAAATTGGGAGGTGAGGGTTTTTAAGGAAGATGCGGATGGTTGAGATGATTAAACTGTCCTACAAAATGTTGCATTATGTCATTTCACTTGAAAACACAAACCCAACTCAAATAAATAAGTACCGTTTAAAGCATTTAACATGCTTAAGGTTCAACATCTCAAAGATTGTGACTTTTTTGAAATATGTTTCTTCACTTGGAAAAACGGGACTCTATCCCAAATAAGCGGTGTTATTGAGGCATTTAGAATGATTAAAATTCAATATCTCAAACATTATAGCTTTCCGGAGTATGATGATGCATTGTATTGCATGAAACATAGGCTAAATCATACATTAGTATCTGAGACTAGGTTCAAATAAATTTTGACATTTTGAGTTATTTAAAAAAAAATATTCAACATTCACAAAGTGGGTTAATTAAGGGATGTTTAGAAAAAGGTGATGGATGTTTTAAGCAAGTAACAAATAAATAAATAAATTATTTATTTGCACCGCTTTATACAATATTGATTCCCTTTGTTAACTATTCAAATTGTTGATCGCTTTTTTTTTAACTGCTTGAAACATTAATACCTTATTTTATCACTAAACACTAATACCTTTCGATATAATTTACTCTTAAAACATAATTATTATAAACTTCTTTATTTGGGGAAGATTTTGCACAAATCTTTTGCTAGTTTCTTTCATCTTTTCTCTTTCAAATTCTCTATAAAAATAACATCTTCATCTAAATCCTTAATGTGATTTGTGAGCTTAATAAATTGATATTAAAGTTGCTAAACTTGATTAAGCTTCGATAATTTTGCCTTCTCGTGATTACAATAGAATTAACGATGTAATCGGGCAGGTTTGAGACAAGATCATATAAGACCTAATCCCAACCTGATTCTTTATAAGGTTGCCCAAACAAGATTCGCAACCCTATAGGGTTTTTTTACATTACCAAAACTTATTCCTATAGGGTTTTGGTCTCGAACCGCTTTATCCCGCTTACTTGATTATGTTTTTCTCTTTTTTTATTCTTTTGTCTTTTATTTTCTCCTTCTATTATTATTATTATTATTACTACATGTGTTTTGATCAATTTGCAAACACATGACATGTGTTATTTTTTTAATAAATAAATTACTCAAGTTTTATACAAAAGTGTCATTATAATTAACTACTATTAGAAGGATACCGGTTATAGTTTTTTTGGTCTAAAAAAATTAATTCAATTAAAAAGGTTACTAAATAAAAATAAATGATTAAAATATTAAAAATTATTTTTTAAAAAAATAAGAAAATTGGAAAAATATATATAATTAATTTTTATAATCAATAAAATATGGACATTTGTCATTCTAAAATTATTAAAGATATTGATATTTTGTATGAAACTCGGATCATATATTTTGTGAAAAAATAACATCGACTATGTATTTATAAATTGATCAAAATACAAATCATGTTTTTGCAATTAGCTCTTATTATTATTGGTCTAGCTGAACCCTTTTATTTGATCAGTAAATTTTAATATGGTGCAATCCGATTTCCTAACTTTGCATTTGATTGAATAAGTTCCATGAAATGACCAAATAATTCTTCCTATCACCAGCCTTTTTGTAAAGTCAAAGTCCAAGTGCAATAGCAACCGTCGCATCGGTGCTAATATTTATTTCACTACGTATAATTAAACTTCATAAACTAGCGTTGTTATTATTTTTCCTTTTCCTTTCAATAGGTACGAAATGTAATTCTTTTTCTTGGCATATTGCAGCAATATATATATAAACATCCAAGTGGTTATAATATGAGAAAGTTAAGGTAAAGCACTCTAAAAAAAATGGGAAACAAAAATAGCATGTGAATTTCTTTTTGGGGTTTACTAAATTGCTTCGTAGGGTTTCTTTTCTTTAATTTTGAATTGTATTTTATATTTTTTATTAATTTTAGCAGGTTGAGTTTCTCATCAGGTCATAACTATGACCCACGACCTATAAAGATAAAAGAATTTTCACAAAATTATCTAAAATCCTATAAAGTTTTTAGCAAGTCGGGTAATCTACAACGACTCATCTAGTTACATCATTAGTAGAATTATTAATAGTATTGATGGCAATGATAGTGACGAAAGTAATGATAGTGGCAGTACGACTGTGGTGGGATACTTATAGTAAAGGCACAATGCAGAGTTGGTGGTGGTTGTGTAACACTAGTGGCTTAGATGCGCGATGGCTTTAGAGGAGCTAGTGATTCTATAAATTTAATAGTGGTGATAATGGTTTTACAGGAAAGGGAGTAGATAAAGTGATGATGGTGGGGTTATAGAACAATATGAAAATGGAAATAGTGATGGTAGGATAGCAAACTCTTAGAGCTAGCACACGGACAGTAGTGATGCCTTAGTAATGTTTGGTAGCATTTAAAATAGTTAAAATGACAAGGATGGAGGTGGGGCAAAAATAGTGCAAGGGTGGAGATGGTGTCAACTACAATAGTAAAGGACCTAGTGGTAGTAAATTGTAGTTGTGAAATGGTTTGGTGTACGTGTCAAGTAAAAATTGGGAAACCACAGTGATATAGTCAAATCAAGTTAAATATAAGTTTTATTTCAAGTGTAA
This sequence comes from Combretum micranthum, assembly GCA_024138025.1. Taxonomy (NCBI): domain Eukaryota; kingdom Viridiplantae; phylum Streptophyta; class Magnoliopsida; order Myrtales; family Combretaceae; genus Combretum; species Combretum micranthum. The sequence continues at coordinate 48,569 of JAMXBD010000150.1, read as the reverse complement.
GTACTCAGAAATTAGAACCAACAAGTGTATCAAGGATGGAACCCTCTAAAGGCTAGCCCGAGTGAAAATGGTCAAACCAATACTGGATAAACACCCCCTACCAACTACCCTGGTCAATTAGTCATGAGCTGACTAGCCTATGTTGAATTGTTTATATTGGTTTCTTTATGTTTGTTTTTAATTGAAATTATTTTGCATTTTTCAAATTCCAATTATGTGTTGGGTCTTATTGTAAAATAAACCATTGTTGATAAGAGAGCTTCTACAATCCTATCAATAAAACAATTCACTCATCATCCCATTATTGATATAGTTATAAAATATATTAAGTATTTCAATTATATAATTACAATTTAGTATTAACCTTAACTATTAAGTAAATTATGGGAATGGTTCTATAAAAAAGTGATGGGATCATAGAATTTTCTTTGTTAAAATGCGTAATTGTGGGTTTATTTAGCTTTCTAGTTGAGTTTATTTCCTAATTTATAAGGCATCTTTTAGTTACTTCTTTAATCTATATAACTTAGGATTTTATTGTAAACCTATATATATATATATATATATGACTTATTAAGTTTTAGTGAAATTGATGTTTGACATTGTGGAGCTTATTAGTTATTAGGTTTCAGTGAAATTGGTGTTCGACATTATGGAGTTTATAATTCTCGTAAACTTATTAGGAATTGTTCAATTATTGTGGCATTCAAATTATAATTTTGATGCTTGGCTCAGTTGTAGTTAACACGTCTAGCTGTTTATATTGTGGGTTCCCAATATTCTAATCACGAGAGCATGCAATGAGTGACAATTGTAAGTACTCTCTATGTTGTTTCGGGATGTCGAAAAGATGAACGGTGGTGTGGAGGCAAGGGCAGATGACTTAAAGGCTATTATGATGTAGATGATGGCGAAGATGAAGGACCTTCAGCGAAGAGTTATACAGACGAAATAGATGTCGTCAATGTACGAAAACAGGCTATGGCACAACCTGTGCAAAATCCCAAGTAACACATGTAGCATGAAGACATTGAAAATTATATGGATCATGTAGCAACCATGATTATGATTTATCAACCGCAACAAGCATGTGTGGGCGATAGCAAGAGATTAGAAGAAGTGGTGAAGGATTTGACTATGGATTTGACAATAAATTGAATAGTATGAAATTATACGTTCCAACTGTTCATGAATGAAGAACCTAAATGCACTAAAATGGAGAAGAATACGGAATCGATGTATGGGTGCCACCAATAACTAAAAGAGAAAAATGTAAAATTAGTTATAGTTGGATTTTGTGATTATACTATTGTTTGGTAGGATGAACTTATTTCTAGTAAGAGGAGGAATTCAAAACCCTTGATTAGTACTAGGAATGTAACCGGGACGAGTTTGGGACGGGTATACTAAAACTCAAACCCAAACCCGATATCCAATAGGATTCCCAAAACCGGTCCCAAACCCTATAGAATTTTTGTCTATGAACCCAAAACCCGCTAGACAAACCCTATAAGGTATCCGAACCCGAATACGAAACCCGATATAAAATTAGAATCATTACATAATAAAATATTTAAAAACGGCATTATAAATGTTTTTTTCATCTTTTTATATTTTCGATCCGTTCCCACTTTATAGGTCAAGAAAAAAAAACTCTTATCATTACTCATGCAATCTTCTTTATAAAATCTCAATCATTTTCATGAGAAGAAAATTATTAAATGAAACAGTGCCGCAACAGGAGTGAGGGGCTTGAATTTGACGAGAGTGAGCCAAGACCAAGACTAAGACTAAAAGTGGAGACCATAGAGTATTAGTCTACTATCCTAGGGTTTTTTACTTTTTCTAAATGATTAATAAAAAAGAAAAAAATAGTTTTACAATTAATGGAGCACAGTTTGTTAATTTCAGAGATCGAGGCTAAACATAATATATATATTTATATTTAAACAGGTTCGGGTTTCCCAACGGGTTTTATACTTGTCCCAAAACCCTATAGGGTTTTATTATTGATCTCAAAACCCATCCCAAACCCTTTAGGGTATTTATTGAGTTGGGCGGGTCGAGTACCCATAAAACCAATCCGCTTACATCCCTAATTAATTCAAGACTACCATAAAGAAAAATTTTGTCCCTACTTATTATTGAGCATTATCAAAGGGAATGAGAGTGCTAATGAGGATATCATAAAGAGATGGAGGATATGATGTGGGTTGTCATTTAAAATCATTAGTACACACACATTAGCTCGCATATACAGTAATAATGTGCAAAAATTAAATATAACAATATAATAAATTTTATAATATAAAATCATTATTAAATTAAACTATATACACAACCAATGATTTGAAAGGGAAAAAAAAAGAGTGTTTATGCATAAAGTGTACGTATCAAGAATAAGGATGTGAAAAAAAAAAAAAACAAATGTTTGAGATAACTGAACCAGAACCAAAACCAAAAAATCAATTAGAAAAAAATGATTAATTGATCCATCGGTTTCAATTTAAGATTTAAGTTTTTAATTTTTTCGATTTTTAATTTCGATTTCGGTTTATAGAATAAAAGACCGACGGTTTTGATTAACCGTCTGTATTTATATACAATTTTAATTTTCTTATATAATTATTTTGTTAAAAATATAAATAGTCAAATATTATAACTTATTGGGCGTACTTATATTGAATATGCAAAATTTGTAGTTAAATAGTCAAAGAACACAGGAACTAGCTATAATTGAATCTTAAATGTCAATTTCTCAACAGTTAGAACAGAAGAGTTAAAAAAAGTTATATGTAGCTTTTCAAATTCCATATATAAGTATATAACTTAGCTTATATAATTATATACATTTGAAATTTGTCGAAAATGGACCCTAAGATAATTGATTTATGCTAATGCCAAACAAAATCAGCTTCTTGATGATCTAGAATGTTGTGTCTATGCAAAATTTATCACGAAAGAGAACTTCCACAGAGCAATTGAACCTTGATAATAAGGTTCTTACCGACAAATATATAATGTCATTTGAAGAATATATTTTACCTCTATGGCTTATTAGAATAAGCCATTATATAAATATTTGGATATAATTCAATCATAGTTAAATGTAAATTGGGTATAACCATTATGTTAAATGATTAAAAACCGAAAAAAAATTAACAGAAAAAACGATTAACCGTTAAAGCAGTTAATCATTTATAATGGAACGGTTTATGATCAAGATATTAAAAAATCAACCATTACAATTAAGTTCAAAAAATAAGATCATGGACTAGTTAACCTAACCACGAACACTCCTAATCAAGACAGCCAATGCATACCTAAAGCTAAACGTAGTGCTAATTTCATATCCAAAAACCTAACCAACTGATTTGTTTACATCCCAAACTAGCTTGATTTGTTTACATCCCAAGTATCACTAAGTCTACAACAATAAGGACTTATCCTAGATAGGGATGCAACCGGGGCGGGTCGTTATAGGGTACCCGCCCGCCCGCCCGCTAAAAACCCTATAGGGTCAGACCCTATAGGGTTTTAGGGTCGGGTTTTGGGTTGTACTCATAACCCGTTGGGAAAACCCGACCCGATTTAATTTAAAAAATTAAAAATTTTAGTTTAAGGAATTTACTTATTCATTAGTTGAATGATGCTTTTCATATAATTATTTTGTTATTCATGTATTGAGTCACATGATAGGATATAAATTATATTTACAATTAATAATCACTGACCAATTATCCAGAGAAAATCGGTTTCCATGTGTCAACCTTCCCTACTTTTTCAAAATTCATTTCTTTTCCATGCAACACAACAAAGTATAAAAATTAATTTTCTCAGAAAAAATAGATATTATATATATATAATGACAAATAAATCAAGAATATATAGATCATCGTGTAGTGTCATTATTATTATTATTTTTTATTATTATTATATTATTATGAGTTGGATGTATTTTATATATATATATATATATAGATATGTAAGTCTTCTAATAATTTTAGGCAATGACATGTCTTGAGTTATTGACTTTATCTTATATATTCAATTTTCATGTTTAATAATTTTTTACCTGTCTTTAACGTTTTCTAATTTTTTTTTTAAATAAAAATTAGGATTTTTATCAACTCCATTGAAATTTTTCCCTCCTCAACATCCCTCACTACAATAATAATTTAATGAAATAATAAAATGATGCATTTAATTATGTAATATATTAAACGGGTCGGGTTCGGGGCGGGGCGGGTTCCTAAATAATCGGGTCGGGTCGGGTTCTGGGACACCCAATTGTAATCGGGTCGGGTTTGGGACAGATGACCGACCCGAACCCGACCCGTTTACATCCCTAATCCTAGAAGAGAGTTGCCCATGGCTGCCCTCTTTATGCTACCGCAAATACTACAAGCAGAAACAATACGGTTCATCCAATTTAGATCTGGTTAAGCAAATGTCCAGTTACTGTCCTTGCTTTAAAAGCAGTTCAAATACCACTATGTCTCCATTGCTTTACCTATATTTATACAAGAATTCTATGCAGAAGCAAAGAACTCGTATAGTTTTGGGGTGGATTCACACTACATATTCTGATAAATATTTAAATCAGACGAAAGCGGAAAAAGGCAGAACCAGCCCTCCTTGTAACCAAAACTTTTAAGATTCCCTCCAAAGCTCCCATCATTTCTTCATGGGGAAAAGCATCACCAACTAGTGATATTAAATAAGAAATATATCAGTGCCTTGCAACTGGATGGCTGGATTACATCTACACTAATGGACATCCCTGGGTGCCTTTGCTTGCAGCAAATCCTCATATTCCAATACTCTAAAAAATGTTGAAACCATAATATATAAAAACATAAAGATACATGACAATAATAAACAGATCAAAGAAAGAATCCCAAACAACTTTCATGTTTGAATACTAGTTTCTAGATCCTACAAAGTAAGAAACCAATGCAAGTACAATTGTAGCTAAGCAATTGGGTGAATTACATTAGAAGGTCTCACTCTCATATTAACACGCGTTCTTAAAGACCCAAATTGACTCACTTCTTTAAACGTTTAGACCTTAAATAAACAAACCAACTGTTGAGACTTTTTTTTTACCACTCAAAACGTTTAGACCTTAAACAAACGTCCCTCTAAACATTGGAACCTTCTGCTAAAATTTATCCCTAAGCAATTACATCAGGTTTAATTTTACTTGAATCCCCACAAGCTAAAAGCTCTATCTCACTTCATTCAAAACGAAGGAGATGCATATTTTCCGTGTGTGAATGTATTTCACCACACCTTACACATCTACAACCATCACATCTAACAGAACTAATATTATCTAAAGCACTTAGTTATATTGGAATGTCACTACAAATTACAGGAGAAGATAACTTGTAATTTAACTGTCAACAAGAATCTTTGATAATTTAGAGCTTCAACGGTCGAATGAAAAGGCACAAGATATAGAAAAGGCATCAACTCAACTATGATCATAGAAAAGGTCGGATTTCTCACAAACCATGAGAGCAGCACTAGCAACACCCAAGTTGAGAGCAGCAGAAGCAATACCACAGTTTCATTTCTTTCATTACCAGTACACAGCACATTTAACTCTGTCCTTCCTATGTATGAATTTCTAGATAAGCACCATTTGCCAATTCATCCGTGCTGCAATAGCCTCATCACATTCATAAGACTTGAAACGTCAAAATAGCTACACAACTTAATGAGATACCATTTAAAATGCTTCATTCCACAGTATAAAGAACTGGTTCTCAATCAAAAGATGAAATCAACTACTACTAACCACCATAAAAAAGGAACTGCTCACTTTTATTGACAACAACAATAAGGTATATTGAGAAATTTGGGATTCTTGAATGAATAATTGGTATACAAATATTAACTTCATTTGAACATAAACCATAAGCATTGTTATTGATCACAACAACATAGTTCTTGAAGATGGTTTCATGAAAAATTTATCAACTATCAAGACTATACTAAGAAGAATCAATATAAATAGCTAGGACAACAAAAACAAAAGGAAATTACAGGATAAAGTATGAAAGCTATCATTGAAAAGATTATGCATAGAGCATGCAGATCAACCAGCGTATTGAACTTAGATTGACAACAAAACAGTTCAATTGCACGTTGACAGATTCCGGTTGTTAAGTGTCAACTGTCACCCCCAAAAAATCATCAAGATGACAACACTTTAACAGCTTTAAATGCAGGGTGAAGCAAACCAAGCTCATCCTTCACCTCAAGAGGAGTATCCGTCTCGTTCCTAATCCTCTTAACCCGCCTGCTAGCAAGTGTTTTATGTGTAAACCCATACATCTGCAAAATCTGATTATCCCCAAAATTAAACGCACGATCCATCTGTTTCAGGCACCTCTCAACAGGGTAGTCACCAAACTTCCCACAAGGTTTACACCCGACAAAGTGAGTAACCAAAGGCCACCTATGATCCCCAAGACCTGGATGGTAATTCTCGATCATTTCCTCATACCTATCCACCAAGATACCCCAATAACCGTGTAGATAATAAGCACTCTCTAGATAACCTTCTCACCCCATTTCTCCCTTTGAGTAGCCAACAAATACACCATTGCAGACTGATCATCAGCTTCGAAAACCGGCCTATCCTTAAGCTCTCTGGTCAAATCTTCCCAGCCTCTTCTCTAATTTTCCCTTTTGGACCCATTGGAGCCCAAGCATCCAAAATATCCAATGACCATTGACAATTTCTCAAAAAAAGCTACCCGTATTCAACCCGATCCAATTCTTTTGATCATAATCATCTCATTCCACCCGTGCATCACGAGATTACTATCCTTATACCTCTCCCAGGGCAATTCGAACGCCATATCCGTAAACATAGCATCACTGTCCATCCACCATAAGAACTCGATTTCAGGGTGCGACAACAACAACTTCCTAATCAAAGGCAATTTAGCCCAAAAACCTGCCATTTCAGCATCTAACAAAGCCATGTTATAAAATATCTCAATGCCGTGCAGCCTACAGTAATCAATCTTATTCTTAATCGATTTTAATAAATAATGACTCCTACCGGATTCTCGCACGGCTTCGCGACGAACCCGTGACTAACAAAACCCTAGGCTTGTTCTCCCCGATGAAATTAGGGAAAATAGGGTGAGATCTCAACCATTCAGCTCGCTGCTCGTCCCAATTCGATATCTTCGGACCAAGCGTGTACGGTTTGTTAGGATCCCGCTTCTCGTCCTCGCCTTCGTCTACGAGGACTTTCGATATATCGAAAGTCTCGTAGCTGTTCGAATTGGAATCGGAGTTCGACTGAGTCGATGACTCGGTGGACACCTCTTCGAGGACGCGGTGGGGCTCGCGCTTACGGTGGTGGTAAAAGTGTTCTTTCAGGTCATTAAAATCTTGCTCCGGCGTTCCGAACTTTCCGGCACCGATTGTGCCTCGCAAGACGACGACCGTCATCAGGAGGCAGAGGATTGTCACCTTCCCGTGACGGAGCCCTCGCCGGATCTGGTAGACCCGGCGCGCCGACAGGCACTTCTCCAGCATCGAGAGCGAAGAGAGAGAGAGAGAGGAATGGACTTACGGAGCTGGGGTTTCGGATTATGAGAGAATTGAGTGGAATCTAGGGTTTTGAAATTGAAAGAGGGACAGTGTGTGAGACAGAGCTGTAGAGGAGAGGAAGAGGAAGAGAGAAAGAGAGAGAGAATTAAACCGAAGGAAGAAGGAGACAGAGGAGAGAGAGAGAGAGATACAGTCGTGTACCGACAGTGTTTTTTGTTTTTCATATTTTAGTTAATATGCTTCGGATAAAGAATAGTTAAATTTGGAAAAGTGTGTATGATATAAATTTTTTTATTAAAAATAAAGGTATGGAGAAATAGATAATCTCACACAATAATTGACTTTATATATTAGAAATGAATTGACATTTTGCATTAAGTTCCAAATTAAAAATCATTTATGTCTACCATAATGCCATAACGGTTTACGAGCTGTAACAAATTTGAAAGTAAATTGCAATGTAATCCTTTGAATGTGACTCCAATGGAGAGAGTAATCATGTCCTCAAATTACTCATCTAAATGAATTCACTCCGACCCACTGTATACCATTAAACTAAATATAATAAATAAGATATTAAACATATTTCAGTGATATAATATATTTAACTATTAATCTAAGTTGTTAAATGATTAATTAAACTAATTTTATTAAAAAACATTATGTGATCATATAATTTTTTACAAATACTTGTACCAGAGTCGCTCAAATCATAAAAAAGTTGTATTTTTATTTTATATTTAGTAATTTATGTTGAAAATGGAAGGAAAATAAGGGAAATGGATCTAATGATGGACAAAATTATCTTTACATTACTTTTATAAAATATTAATAGAAAAGAAACAAAGAGTACTTTAGTACTTTGAATTAAAGCAAAAAAGCTGATTTTTCATCACATTTCCATTGGATTCATCCCATTTATATTCTCTACAAACATACCATATACCAGCAATTGACCTGATTTTTACCCCTTTCTATCCCTTTCACTCGACTTCTATCTGTCCAAACACCGGATAAATGCCTCAGCCGACAAATAGTTTAACTTTACTTAACATAATTGCTGAAAAACTACTCCCACTAGCCAAGAGTCTATCTAGCTTGAGGACAACTTAGACACGGCAACAAGGATTGCAATGAACTCTACCTTGCCTTTAATTTTCTATTACCAATGTAAATTGAGGAGACACAAACTGCTCGTTCACTTTACTATAATTATAATTTTATTACAGTCTTATTCTTTACGGATAGCTATTACATTAAATAATCATTATTTATTTAAACATATGAATACCAATTCAATACTGAAATTACCTTTTTTTTCAAAATACCACCGTTTAAATAAAAAATTAATAAAGAAAAATATTATTATAATTCTATTCCATTTTTTCGTAACAAGAATTCCATTACAGTCTTATTTATTCAGCGAAGCAAACGAACCGAAAATATTTTAGTGGAAGGCAACCGGTATCAAGAGAGCACCTCCAAACCTTGCCATTATAACCCAAGGGTCCAAGCCTAAGTTTTCACCTTACACCAGCAAGACACACAACTGATTTAACATTATGGAAGGTACTTTCTTGTCCTATGATGTAATGCCAATGTTTTATTTGATATTAAGTATGTTAGAGTCATGCATGTCTTAGTCTTTTGCATCCGCTTGCGATGCGTGTGTTGTGTCACTTGACTCAAACTTGACGGAGAGTATGTGCCATTGCTTAACGGGTCGTTGCGTTGAATAAAGTTTTCAAGAACATGGAAGTTAAGGTATTAAGAAGATAAATGCCGGTCAACTTGCAGGCAACATGGCTGGGTTTAGTTGCCTTAGGGGTTAATAGGCTTTCCAGGTATCATGCCACTACTGATTATTATGAATAATCAGTTTTAGTAGCTACTAATATAAGGGTGTTATCAGACTTGGTGTGTCACTACAAGGAGCTCCATTGTTATCTATGAAGGAGAGAGATGGCAGCATGAGCCATAAGGCTATGCACCCACAAGACCTGTTATTGAATATGTAAAACCAGAATGGATCTAGAAGGTCAAATTTTAAATTGGATAAATCATACCAGAAGGTATAAACACTTAATGATAATATTTATTTTGTATATTAACATTTCAAGTGATTAAAAAAAATCAATATTTCATAAAATATTAAACGATTCATCAATACTTCATAAAATCCATTTGAAGTATCAATGTTTAGATAGGTTTTAATTTATTTTTTTCAACGAATACCTTATTTAACTCTTTTTTTTTCGGTGTATTATGTGCCATGCCCCAAAACTAGTAGGTAAAGGCAATTGTTACATGTTCTACTTAAGTAGCCCACATAAGGCTCTTAAACTTTTATGATCAGTTTCAATCAAATTTTATATGTAGTGAAAGCATTATTTAAGTTTTATTAAAATTTAGATAGAGCTTCATCTATTTATTCATGATTAGGGTGTTTTATAAAACTTACCAATTACCTCTACAAAATAAAGTGTTTCCTCTTATCAAAATATGTACATATTTGCTTATTTACATGGCCTCATGGCCTCCAAAACAATAGGGCTTACGTGCACATCATTAGCAAAATCAAGTCTAGCTCATAGCTTCAAAAGCAATTATGTTAAAGCGATAGTAATATCTATTTAAATATAACCTCATTAACAAATATCAAAGAAATTGGTGCTTAATGATGATGCTTCCTTGACTAGGTCTCTATGCCCGAATCTGCCCTATCATAACCCTCTCATTAGAAGATGAAATAGGCCATTACAGCGATTAATGTTGTGCAAGAGGCTTCCCTCCATTGCATTCTTCCTTGCAAAATATATTCCCACTATCTTACAAATACTAGAGAATTAGAGCGACATATACCATGCAATGTTGGTCCACACTCTTATATAGATACACTCGAGGTATGTGAGGTCAGGGATCTCTAAGATGATCTCACAATATATTAATCATACCCTTAGTCTAAATAATTAAGATAAGTATATGTGTCATACCTTATCTTTATTACCTACACATTCTCCATCTTCTATGATTCTTCATTATCTTAAGCATCGGAGTGCCAATACCATGGCCATCCCAGTACCTCTTCGCTTACTTTGCCACTTACATAAGCCTACTCCACTACAATGTTAAAGACGATCCAGAGGGCCAAGCCCTAAGACCATAAATGATAATATAACACCAAAAACACTCAAATGCTTAAAATTGGACAATACTTCACATATCAAGTGCATGTGTGCATCCTTAAAGCGCACCTTCTCCAACTTAAGTAGATTAACTTAAATTTGAGCTTTTATTTCAAGAAATGTATTAGCTAGAAATCAAATTAAATAGATAAAATTAATGAGAAATTGTAGTAGAGAGTAAGCCAAAGAAGCACTATAGGTGGAAGCATCAATTGAAGCATATGGGGTTATTTCCAATTTTGGAACTCCTAACACTTACGAGTTAAGTCTCACTTATGTCATGTAGATTTTCTTAATCAATAGCTTGAAATAACCAATAAGGTGCTTCATAAAAAAAATTGGTAATTTGGAGTTAAAATCACCTTCAAGTGAAGTTTTAGTGGGTTTCTTGGTGCTTAGAGAGGTTTTAAGCTTCAAATTAAGGTCGGTACCTTAATCTCTATATATTGTTGTTCATTATTGAATTGATGTATAAATTAAGATGAATTTGATAAATTGACAATTTTGAAATTATGTGTGGAAATTAATGCATGATATAGGTGGTGGCTTCAATAGTAGTACGTGGGAGTGCTTAATCTGTTATTTTGATTATTTAATGATGATCAGTGCTTAATGTATGTTTTTCGATCATGTTAGTTCTGGAATATCCAAAATAATTTTAGATTTGATGCTTTTCTCTTGGTGACTAAACATATAAATAGAGTGAGGATGATGTTTGTATGTCATTTGAAGCCTAAATTCATGTTAAATTGTAAGTAGCACTCTTAAGATAGTGTTCATGTGGTTTGGAATTGTATTTGGATACAAAATATTGGTTTGCATTTAATACTAAGGTTGGTCGAGACATCATAGAAGCTAGGACAACTTGGGATAGAATTTGTTTGTGTTGTAATTCTTAAGTGATGGTTTTTTTTTTTTTTTACATTATAATAGGAATGGAGATTTGGATTTGACCCATTCCACTCGGGAGACCAATATTAATGCTACCATGTTATAAGATAACTGACATGTTTGATTGTTGATTTGAAATGACATTTATGTTGTTAATTAGCTTTTCTTGAATTTCGATTGAATCTAGAATTGAATAGCTATGTCAATTACTAAATAGATTCAATGAAATATAAGCGTTCGAGTGATGAGTATGTTCAATCATGTCTTCGATGGACGGAATGTAAATCAATGTTGGTATAATTTAAGTTAGGTTCTTAATGAATATTATCAATTGGAACTTAACATGAGATAATGTGGTTATGTTTAAGTGTTGGTGTTAGTGAATCTGACATGTTTAATGTAGCTTAGACCTTTCTGAAAAATATCCGAAAAACTTTCCATAGTTCTTGAAGATTAAAGTATGAATTTAATGATCTTGTAGTTATTGATGAAAATAGAATATGGTTAAATAAAGAATGTGTTATAATTTTCGTGTTAAGTATTTGTTTTGATTATGTTTATAGTTAGTATTGAACTCAACATGAGTTCAATTTGAATATCCAATGTATGCTCGATTCACATTCGGCATAAATGTATAATAAGGGTATTCTAAAGATGTGTTTGTTTATGAACTTGAGCTAATTTCATGTCCATGTGGAGTTTGATTTTCTACATCAATCTTGATGATACATAACTATAGATCACAAACAATAATTCTCTAGATCTAAATCAAAGAGTTGAAATCAAACTTGTAATAAGAATTGATCTTGTAATGTTGGTGATTCTTGTGAAAACTTGTTGCAAATTAACATATTTGATAAATTAATAATAATTAATAAAAATAATAATTAAACATCTAAACAATAAAATTAAAATAAAAAAAAAAGAAGTTAGACTTGTTGAACAAGTCCAAGGGCAGTTTACATGAATCTAACCAGTCAGTGGGTATTATTATGTTGAACCGATCACAACTAGAAAATAAACTATATATTTAATTAAACAAATAAAAGTGGTATTGATAGGAATTAGAAAACAAAATCTAAATACAAATCGTTAAAAAAAATAAAAAGAAGGGCCTAGCCGGAGCAAAGCTAAGCTTACTTTGTGAGAATTAAGTCCACCTAAATGTATTTCGAAGAATCGCATCGGTTAGGATCCTTGTGTGGATGTAGAGGCGACTAAAAATTTCAGAAAGATTTTTGGCAATCGTGCCAAAAAGCAGAGGAGCTGAAATTTTGACAGGCGAATTGGGAAATGCCATTGACATAGAAAGCTCTAAGATTTTGAGCGAATCACCTACAAGGCTTGTTGACGTTCCAGCAATTGTTATTAAGAGTAAGCAAAATTTTCAAATCCTCTGAAGCTGTGGAGATTAAGAGGACTTCCAACGGTCATTTAACTGTTACTATAAATATAATAATTAAAATATTAATTATTTTTATGATTTGATTATAATTAAATATATTGTGAGCTATTTGATAGAGACGGAATCGATATTATCAAAATTAATTATATGATCATAAATTTTTTTTTAAAATCTGAGATTTTGGAGGATTTGACAATTTAGAGATTAGCGGAAATTTTTCTAAGATATTAAGTAACGTACTCTCTTTATTTGTTGTCTTTAGTGCTTTCTAGCTCTCTTTGTGGTAATTTCTTTTTCTATGGGATTTTAAGAAAAATTCTTCATATAATTTTCTTAGTTTTTGGAAACAACTTTTGTCTACAGATAGACTTATTCTATGTAATATAAAATATCAAATAAGTTGAGTTTTGATAAATTTCATATTTTATATTCTTTATTGAATACTAGGAGATGAATTTTTCTTAAAGTATTTTGTAGTTTTTGTCAATTTAGTTTCTAGGCTGTGGTGTATGATTGTTCTTTTTAATCTTTCAAGATTGCAATGAACTTTTAACTCAGGTGATTATAAGATATTATGAATCATAACGATTCTCATATTTCAATAATAGGAAATTTTATAGTTCCGTCATTAATTTTAATGGAACTAGTCCCATCAACTATCTAACAATTCATATCATACCTAACCATGTTTGAACCAGTAAAATAGTTAATATTCAAATTATTATATTTATTTTGATAATTAAATAATCAATAGAGAGATCATAGAAGTTCTCTTTAGTTGGTGTCCATATCCTTGTAGTCTTACGATTTGTTAATTAAAGCTTTGAAGTAAGTGAATAATTATCTCTATCCTTTTTGAAAAACCAAATAATATTTTATTTGATATGTTGTTGAGCCAACTCTTAGAAAAATACAAAATATCCATTCTTAAGTTGTGATTCTTAATTTTAATTCATTCAGTGTCAAGTTTTATCTTTTTCAATGTTTTTTTTTCTTTTTTTTTAATCATAATCATTGAAAGGCCAAAAAATCCATGGTCATTGTTTTGTAAGAATAAAGTTGCCTTTATTAAATTTCCATGTCACTTTGATAATGTGATTGTCTTTGGGTTTTTTTCAAGGATTTAGGCACATCTAATCCCCTTTGTCACCTGCCTAGACCAAAATATCCCCCGAATCGGTTTTGATTGACTTCAATAGTTTCTTCACCTATTAAATTGGAACATGATTAAGTGAAGCCATAAAATTCGATTAGTAATTGATTATAATTAAAATAATAATTTGGCTTTAGCCTTAAGAAAAAATCAATAATAATAACAAGCACAACAACATCAACAATGACAACAAGAATTGCAAATGGACTAATTTAGTTATAAAACGAAATCAAAGCCACTTCCCCCTTTTAAGCTTAAAATGCAATAAATGATATAAAAATGTAAATGAATTTAGTGCTAAATAATCTATACCTTCTATTTTTCTTTTCAATACATAAACCATTAATTAAGCTAACAATAGAATAATCAAATTCAGATTTGTGATGCGATGACTTTTAAGTACATGGTAATCACTGCATGCTATATTCTAGGTTTAATTAAAGTTTAAATCGAATCAACACATTGTGATACGTGGTCATACTGGGTTAACGGATGATAGCTTCGATCCTAGATCGTAAGTAGGGTTACAATACTTAAATGTGGTAGTTAAGTGTTTGCATCATCTAGGGATGGCTTGACAGGTAATCAACAAGAGCAAGCTATGGCAATGAAGGATCAATAAGAATGGAGAGAAGCATGGTGGGTGTTACCTAAGGTTGTGAGGCTCGTCAAATAACACATTATGAGTAGACTTTAATTATTGGTGATTGTTACTATGATGAACTTCATGCAAAATTACTTCTTTTTTGTTTTTTTTTTTTTTCCATTCTTTTTGTTTTGGATGAGGAAAGTGAGCATTCTCATCAATCATTGGATTCATATTATGACAAGTCTAGACCTTTATAGTCTCTCATTGTATTTCCAAAAACTTAATACTCCTACTTTGACTTGTTTATACCTTTATAATTAAATACCTAATTAAATTGTATGATGTATTAGAACAAAAACATATGTGGATCACTAATTGTGATTACCTTATTAATACTTAATATTCATGAATTGCTTTTTCTCTTAACATTTTAGGTGAGATTCTTCTCACAAGCATCACTTATGATGGCTTAAGCTACATTTTAAATTATGGGTTTGGGTATTACAAATGTACTCTTTTGATGCATAATGCATCAACTTTTATATTGTTCTACCTTAAGGCAGTGGAAGGCTAGTAATGGGCCAACCCCATAATAATTTATTATTTTAATTGGGTCTGACTTCTTGAGGTAAGTGATTGTGTTTAGAGAGTATGGTTCATATATTAGGATGATTTAAGGTGATTTGGTTTAATAGGCTCGAGATAGAGATCATTGGGTTAATTCATTGCTCTTAACCTTTCTTATGCAAACTTAAATTCAATAAGGCAAGTCACTGGCTTTGGGCTCATAATCAACTCATAAGGATAACCTTGAACGTGTAAGCTTAATCTCATATTTGACATGTATCATCATGCCCATGAGTCTATAATAAATCCATCATATCTCCTCGTTGAACACTTTTTTAAAGTTATAGAGATCGAAGAAACAATGTTTGGTTGTAGAATCTCTACTATTAATTAAGTGGAGCTCAAATAAAGAGCAAGTTCATATTCAATTATGAATAATAAAGTTAATGATACATAACTCTTATCACAATTGTTTTGAACCATCTCTTCAAGTGCCACTCGTGCATCACTCTTTAAGATCACATGCAGCACAAAGCTCACGTAATAATCAAGTGACAACATCAACCAAAAACCCACCAAATCTACAAAGGCAATGTAGCCCGGAACAATTATATTACATTTTTCAAAAGCTTAAATCCCACTAATGGCTTTCAAAATATATAGTGGAACATCAAATTAGTCTTCCAACCAAAGCTTTCACAAAACTAAGTGAAGAATTTCAAAACTGTGAAGATAACTAACACGGACACGGTTAGTAATATTAGACACCTTTAACTTATGTTAAAATGAAACATGTGGTGGACCGTAACACTCATAGGTATGGGGCTTGACATGCTGCAGTTGTAAAAATTTATTATCTTCATTCACATTTCATTATTTCCTCCAGTTTCTTCTTTTTTTTTTTTTTTTTTCCAGTTGTTGTCACGAGCTTCTGATGATTGAAGTGGTGAGGAAAAAAACAGTATCATAAAATAATTTTAAAGTCAAAAAAATTTAAATCATTGATTTTAAACGGGAAATTAAGAAATATAAGGCTTTGTCATGATTGTAAATCCAAATCTTATCGTCATCCGAATTGGAAAACATGAACTTGTCATAGTCAACACGTCCATACATAACCAGCAGTAAACCAATTCAATGTAGGAATCCTATGAAAGGACGTGTTCAATCATATATTTAATTCATAGATGACGGTGCTTTTGCAGTTTAGTTAATATATAGACATGGACCATAATGCTTCATTTATTACTGTTCATTAGCATTATATTTACGATTAAATGATTAATTATAAAATTTTTAATGTGTTTTAGCCTATTCATAAATATATAACTGTAGATGAGGGTTCCTACTACAATAATCTGTCTTAATTTTTTTATAGATAAGTCATTCAAGTTTCTTCTAAAAGTATTATTATTATCTAATAATTTTAAAACGATGCATGTCAGCATCTTACTAGTCTAATAAAATTAATTTTAGAGTTTTTTACCTTTCTTTCCTTTTTTTTTTTTCAAATTTATGGCTTTTTTAATTACTTTTAATGTTTCATTTATTTATTTTATTCAGCGATTTCTTTTATTGAATTAATTTTCTTGGGATGATAATGCATTATCATGTGTTCTAGTATTTATTGACACTTTTAAATGAAAATCAAGTCACTTATTTGTCAAAGCAATAATGAAAAAATAACACGGATCATGTATTTGCATTTTGCATATAGGCTAAAACATAAATAAGATTTTTGCAATTAAAATCCTAACATTTAATATCTTAGTGCATGGTGCACATGTGTTCAAGAGACCAAAGAATATTTTACATTCAAATTGATGATATTATCACATAAGGATGAGCGGATAATCCTATCATATAAAGTACCTATCCATATCGTGTTCATCTGATAGGGTTCGAGAGAGCATTGAGAGTCATAAGGTAAGGTATAAGTATAGATTTTTTGAAATCTATTCTCATAAGGTGAAGTATAGATAGCGGGTTTTCTTATTTTATATTTACGTCGGAACCTATACATATACTTCAGTATATAAAGGGTATGGGTACCTAGGTGTCCGTACTATTCATACCCATCTTATTAAAATTTATAAAATAATATCAATAAATAAAAACAAATAATAATACTCCAATTTTATTTTGCAATAAGTTTTGTTCGAGATTATCTTTTGTAAAATAACTTCTCAAATTCTTTTTGGAAGAACTTGTATCGCTTATTTTAGAAGATCTTTTTATATCCATCTTTTGAAACTAATCAATACAATCTTTTTTGATTTAAAATTTGTTATAGATTCTACAATTTCATTTAATATAACATAAATAGATTCTACATGTATTCCGGATAGGTCTAGCTTCTAGACATAAAGAAATTTTGCATATTGTAACACTTATAATATTAAAAAATTATATTTTAATTAAATTCGATTGCATATTTATAATTAATTAATATATGAAAATAAGAAAGTTTTACATATTATATGACATATATATTATTTTAAATTTAAATTTTAAGAAAAAATATAAAATTTGGTTTTATAGGGCATCATCTATTCTGTAAACCTGGAGGGCAAATATAAATATTACATCTAATATTTTGAATACAAAATTTAATATCTTAGAATTTACATGATAGAATATCAATAAAATTTCATCCCTTACCTATGTACCCACTCACTCATCCCCTGATATATTTCCTAGAAACATATATAAGGTGGATAAATATTAACAACAAAGTCATTTATGCTTCTCTCACCAAATAGGGCCACACCTGATTTATTAGATCTTTAGAAACTACAACAATTTTTTGTTACGTTCACATCTTTGGCTCCATTTGCTATTGTATTACATTCAAAGCAAATTTGTTCCTTACATAGCATGGTCTTGATAACTCATCACAGGGTCCTAATCCATAAAATATAACTAATATATGTCCACATCAATATTATTGTCTCAATATTATGTTTCCCAATAATCATACAACACTAGAACTTCTGCACGTTTAGGTCTTTGACTAATCGCCATTTATGAACAATTTTATATGCATACAATCACTTTTAAAAACTTTGTAATAACATTGGTAATTAAAGTTATAAAGGAATCAAGCTTACTTGAATTTAATTCAATTTTAACTTGAGTTTTAGCTAAATAGTTCAAATTGCTATCCAGCTAAAGCATAAGCTTATATAGTCAACCTAATTCACAAGTTCAATTTCAAAGATGATAAGTACATATAAAGTAAACAAAAGGATTATAATTAGAATTTAGGGGTGCATTTAAAATTTACCATTAATAATATCAAACATTAATGTGTGTTTTTGTATATAATGTCTTTCCAAAACACCTAATATTAAATCATGAAATTTCATCGAAATATCATCTTATTAATAGCTTCTATGCAAATAGAATACCAACAAACAATCGTGCCAATAATCCTACAAATTTATTTGTATATGTAATAGTTTAAAGTTATTCATATCAATACACGTATATACACAGGATCAGAAAATAGCAAAGATAAGCCATCTCCTCAGCCCAAAAGGTAATTGCTCAAAAGTGAAAACAGATGATGTTATCTCACATATATTTATAAAATTGCCAATAAAAAACCTCAGTTTATTTACCACTCTACAAGCGAGAACATAAGCTTTATTTTGAGCATGATGTAATTCAGAATCGAGAACTGAATCGAAACTACCACTAACGGTTTCAAAAATTAAAATTGAACTCTTTGGATGGTTCCAAAACCAGTTAGGAAATTACCGGTTTCATGATTCCTAACTAGTTCTTCAACCTAAAACCAAATAAAACTGACGATTTCAACAGGTTTCCATTGAAAAAATAGAGAAAAAAATTAAAAATAATAATAATTTGTAATTATTAGTGTCTAAACTATTTTATGTTAATAGTACAATTTATTACATATTCGATAATACAACAAACAAATATAACTAAAAAACATATATAATTTAGTTTAAATGAACTTCTCCTAAAAGTAAAATCTCATTCATCAGTAACGTGAGATTAATTTATGTATTGTAATTTTTTTAGCCTCTACAGTATTTTATAATCTCATATTACTAACAGTATAATTAATATTAGATATATTTATACATAAATAAGTACTCATCCTAAATAATTTTTTTAAAAAATTGGTTAAATATTTAAATATTCTTATATGCAATAATTATTTTGAGTCTAAAATTATCTCATTAAAAACTAAATTCATTTATTCATTTTTTAAATTTTAGCTTTAAAAAATAAAAATTGGTTGCTCGATGGTTCAAAAACCACACCAGAAAGGCAGAAACCCACAGAAATGAGCTGGAATCATAGCTGTCGTGATGATAGGGATGGAAGCCTTGAAGACGTCTACAAGATAAAAATCATTTCTAATATTACTAAAATAAGACCATTTTTTCCAGTGTTCTTTTATATATTTTATTGTAGTCTA
Source organism: Combretum micranthum (assembly GCA_024138025.1). Taxonomy (NCBI): domain Eukaryota; kingdom Viridiplantae; phylum Streptophyta; class Magnoliopsida; order Myrtales; family Combretaceae; genus Combretum; species Combretum micranthum. The sequence goes on along the minus strand of JAMXBD010000150.1, from coordinate 28,745 downwards.
CTCCCAACTGTTTTTTATAATTACTATAATAGATCGTGCACCATAAACCCAAATAATAATTAGCGCTAAAAAATATTTTAAAAAGTCGTCTAATAATGAACCATATTTAAAAAATAAAAACAAAAAATAAAATCTTTACTAAGTAGCTACCTTCAAAGACATTACACGCAGCTATTCATATACAATTATAAGCATAAATAAAAGTGGAATAAAAAATTCATGTAATAATCAGAGTACTTCGTTGTCTTTCACGTAAAATCATGCGTGCCACTTCTGCACTCTGAATAACCAAACAAAAAAAGTTCACTCCAGTGTTATCATGATGGCTGATGACTCTAATTATTTGAAAAATGCCAAGGGACGCGTTTTATGAACATCAAGTGAAATACCAAATAAAAAATTTATATATTTATAACACGTAAAATTAATAATTTAATATATTAAAAATATAAAACTTTTTAGTAAACTATTACCAAGTGATCCTAATGAAGAACAATTACCTATAATTCATTCTGATTCCATCTATTTGATTTTAATTACTAATAATCCAATTGGGCTTAAACTACTTAAATTATTTATCTAAGTCAAGCTCAAAGTTTTATTATACTTGGTTAGACTTATTTCTAGATCTAATCGAATTCAAATCAAATATAAATTTTAGTTAAGTAGGAATCAAATTAACTATCGATATTATTTTATTTGAAAAAATTATATATATACAATTAAAATTTCTTTATATAAACAAATTTGATTGAATTAATTTTAAATCTTTTCCTATACTATTTTAAATCCAATTTGAGTTTAAAATTATAAATTTGGAAGTTTGATTATGTTCCGAACTCTAAAATTCTAAATTTAATTTAAGTTGGAGCTAGGTATTGTTGTATTACCTCAGATCTTTTCTTTTTTTTGCCAGCGAATGCGCATTCCCTCGGTTCGCTTTCAGGCTTTTCCGTAATCACCCCGTCCAAAGTGGAATAGTTATTTTTCTATGCCTATTGACTTGATTGATGGAGACATGACAGCTGTTGGAACATGAGGAAATCAGATGGAAAAGACCAGGAGACGTGAATCTTGTAATGTTATGATCTGGAACCCAACAGTCTATTGGAAACCTTAGCATGTATCGACACATGGTCTGCCGTAGTCTACGATTTTGCGGGTCCCTTCACGCGGGGAATTTGACGAAACTTGTTTTAATTTTTGGATTGTTGTTACATTTATTATAATAACATCTTATTTATATCTATAATTTATATATATCATATTTATATTATATTTATTTATAAATAAATTATTAACTTTTTGTTAAAATTTATTTATATATATTTTAAAAAATATAATATCAAAATAATCAAACCATTATTAGATTTCAAGTTTTCCTAAACAAAACCTCTTTTAGCTTAGATTATTGGATAATGTTTTCGTGGTTAATACATCGTATAGATATATAATCGTATTTATAAAATAGTTATATTAAAGATTATTCATTATTTTTTATATGTCAAAATATGAATGGTGGATGCATAGGATGTATACATATTTTGGAATATTGCTTAGCAGCTTAGTAAGCATAGCTGTTTCTGTTCTGGATATTCTAGTTTTGCAGCGGTATTAAATTAAATTTTATAAATATCAATTAATAAAAAATTATTGACTTTATAACCTATTTTTATAACAGTGTCCATAAAGTGTTTTTACTTTTTTTTTTTTTAAAGATTGTTGTTGTAACAGATTAATTTGTATTTCCATTAGAAAAATTTAAAGAACTTATTTATATATTTTCAACTGTATAGTTTCAATCCATTAAATTGTAGCATAAAATTGAAGCTAATTGATGTGTTATTTGAATAAAAGGTGTAGAATGAGTATGTTTTATTTTGTTTATATTGTATAAAGATTTTAATATTGTTCAATTATGAGAAGTGGGTCTAATGAGCTTCGGATGGGCAATTTTTCCTATTTCAAGATCATCATGAGAACTTAATCGAGTTTGGATTTATTCACTGGCTAGCAATTGAGATTGAATTTGTTATTTTGTTTTCCAAATCTACCCAATAATATCAAGGCTATCAATAGACTTTGATAGGTGGCCCCACCCGTTAATCGGTGTCAACTGGAATGTAAGTAGAGAACCTTTTTTTTCTCTTTAAGGAAAAATCAAATTGATTTTTATGAATCATACAAATATATCCAATAAAAATTAATAAAGACAAAAACAGTAAAAATTAGAAGAAAATTTATTCCGCATTTACGCTTATTAAAATTCTTAAATCATACCCAATGATTTATGCTGATAGCTCGCAAAATGACTCAACCAAACTTATGAAATCTCTCGAATTTTGTATCATTTGTCTTTTTTTCAAGCACGTTTGTTAAATTTAAAGACCTATTTAATTTACTGGTAAGACTCGATTTAGAGTGTGGATCAGTAAAGCTTTCCCCAAGAAGAATTGATTTAGTTATTTTCCACCTAAATTCAATTTAAGTAGCCTATTCGGTTTATGATTGAATTTTGGCAATTACGTGGAAATAAAAATGTGACATCCATTTCTTTTCAACTTTGATTAAAAAAGGAATAAAAAATAACAATAAATCTTTAGGAAAGCTAATGTTATTATAAGTCCGTGACATCTTCTCTGATTTTTCAAGTAAAAAGTATTATATCTGATTTCACCCTCCAAAAAGAAAAAAAAAAAGAAAAAAGATATGCAGTCTGGACTCTGGACATTTGGACCCACAACTAGTAATCTTGGCGTTAGCATTTTTGGGTTTTTTGGGCGTAATTGAATTTTTGGATGTTGAGATGCCCATACGGAGCTGCCCAGGCCCATTTATCTAATGTTAATGGTGTCGACCCGTCCAAGCAAGAATCAAACATGACCGTCCAAAGTAAATTCTCTAGAAATAAGTTTCACTGAGAAAACAAAAAGGAAAAGGAGAAAAAAAAAGGAAAGAATTTTTTTTTTCTTTATTTCCAAAAGAAAGAGATTAAGTAATTTCCAAAACAGAAATTTTATGGTCAATTTCGTCACCATCCAATAGCTTGCATCATATCCAACTGTGATTAAATCACTAAAATATTTAATATTTCAATTATTATATTTATTTCAATTGTTAGAAGATTGATTGGACGGATCATAGAAACTCTACAAACTTTCAAAACTATTTTTCCCTCTTTTTAATTTTTTTCTCTCAAAGTTCACGAATTGCTGTCTAATTATGTCGACAATACTGAAACAACGTCAATACAGATATTAGTATAAATATAAGTTAATGTTGTTAACAATATATCATATAAAGATTAAGATCATAAAATATTTGCATTTGATAGATCACATACTTATATGTTGTATTATGTATCTGTATTTAAGCATATGTGCCCTTAATTTGTAAATGAAGAGATTTAAATAATACAATTATATGGTCAAGTTAAAAATTAAACTAAATTATGCTTATAGCTAATTATTGGATTAGTGATAGGATCCAAATAATTAGACCTAAATTTGAATAATTTAAAGAGTTTTGGATTGGTGGGCTAAAAATAGAGTATGTTAAAATAGTCATAGATATTTTTTACATTTCTTAGTAAACTTGGGTATCATTAGGTCCCAACATGAGTTTAGATGAGCTTCTTTCTTTGTCTTTAGTCCATTAGGGTTACTAACCCTAGTTAACCTTATCTCTTAATTGTTCATGTGATCTAATACTAATTAATGTTCATGACTTATTATAATTGTGTAGGTATGCTATTTATAAGGAAGAGATTTTTTTGGAAAACCTAATCATTTTATTTTTCATAACATGTCACCTAAACTGATGCTTTTTAAGATTGTCTATTCCTCCTCTATAATCCTTCTTCATATTATCCTATTTCCTTTTCTTTTGCCTATTCCTTGACTGCGATCCCTCTGTAAATCATCCTATTTACTTTTCTTTTTGAATTATTCTATTATAAAACTGACCCCCCTTTTTTTTTATTTTCATGTAAAGCGTGCGTACCCATACTAACATATAACAAGAATTGTTTGTTGATCCATTTTCTTAAGAGACAATATTGCATTTATTACCTTTAGCTTTATATAATTTTTAATTTTGAAACCCAGACATTCTGATGGTCAAATAACATATACAATAGGGGGTGAACCTTACTAGCATTGCTTCCTCCCTTTTTGGCCCTTTCGCCAACCAATAACCTGGTCATCATGAGTAGCCAATAACATTTTGACATTTTCTTTTAATGATCCATACTCAAGTATCCAAATACCCATGTCGTGTGTTGACGTCAAATATATTATAATCCACATTATCGATTGCTGATGTAAATTTCAAAGAACGAAAATACATTAAGACACATGGAATAAAAATAAATTTAGAATAGAAACTCAGTTCATCCACCGACAACATATCTTCCAAGTTCACTCATGCGCTTCTACTTTCGACTTTGCAGAAACTATATGTCAAAATAAACCCTAATCTAGGACTTAAGGCAAAAGGGAGAGAGAATTTTGATGAAGATTAAAAATATGGGTTTAGACCTCTCAACGCAAATAGTAAGTACGAATAAGATACATAAACAACGACAGCAAGTATTGCTCTGGTCCTCAACAGGCAGGCGCGTTGAAACAAGGTTGATGGATTTATGTTGGCTTCTTCTTCTTCTTCTTTCTACTCATCTTCGGCATCCTAGTGGGCTATGGGTTTCTCTGAAATAGATGGAATGAATGATTGTATGATAGGTTTAAACTTTTTATATAAAATAAAATTATTAAAATAAGCAAACACTTTTCAAAATCTTAAAAATAGGTTTATCATAAATTTTCAATGTAGATAATTCTTTATTATGATAATTTTTTTTAAAAACTTATTTATATGGCATATGTTAATATTTTGATAAACACTAAAGACAGTACCATTTTTCCAAGATAGACTTAAAGTTAACTCAGTGATTAAAATCCACTTAAAAATAAAACTAGTATACACCATAAGGAATCAAGTTTTAAGAAGTAAATTTATTTTTTCGATGTTAAGAACATATAAAATAATAGCTATAATATTCACTTACTACAAACTAAAAGTTTTAGTTTTCTTCCAACAACTCAAAACAAGACTTTTGTAAACTTAACTTTTGAACCCTAATTGTTTTACAAAAAATCACTCTTGGGACAACATCACTAGAATCATGCATGTAATGAGTTTACGTCAATATTAAATGGTTTTCTACTATATAGGTATCTTGTGCTTGTTGTAGGATTTTTGAATGATGTAAACTTTGGAAAAATGCAAAATTTGAGGGCTGGAACTTGTGAACTGAATCCGTATGAACCTTTTTAATGACTTTAAATATTAAAAATAACCTTAGAAATAGATAGATCTTTCCGATTAGGTAGAAAACGACTACTAATATATGAAATTCCAAGTTAAAAGCAGCAAGATATGACCGTTTTAAGTTGGAATTTTTCTTAATCTGAATTTTGACGAGAATAGTAAGATAGAATTAGAAAGTTTAAGTAGAACTTCCATGAAATACCCGAAATACCCATTCCGGGTATTTCTTTTATTTAGGTGATAAGGAAGGCAAAGTCTCCTATCCCGAGGACTGTTTCGACTAGAAGATATTCCGAGATATGGCCGAGTGAGTTTATTTCCTTAATTTCCATACTTATGTTTGTGCTTGTAATTTAATAGCAATAGAAATAAGGAAAGATACAAATGGAATGTGCATGTGATTTGTAATACTTGTTGAAATCACACTAAGCATATCGAGGCTTAAATTGTTGTTAACTAAATTATTGATTTATCTATAATGTTGAAGTGTCTGCTAATTCTATAATCACTTTTAAGATACCTTAATTACATGTCAAGAAATAAAATAATTGATTTATGCATACCACGTAGTGAGACACATTGCATGCTATTATGCACTTGGTGGGACAATGGCATAATAGTCGTAGTTGGTATAACTAGTAATATCTACATTTGGCAAGTAGTAGCCAATATGATCTATATTTGGCGAGTAGTAGCCGGTAAATCTACAAAAATTTATTTGCGAAAATTTGGTCGTAGTTGACGGGTACACCTAACCCCGAATGAAGGGTGTAAATAGCAAAATTGTATGTTGAAGATGCTATTTAAATTTATAAAGAAGTAGAATTATCAATATGCAATTTGGCTAAAAAAATTAAAATAAGGATCCCTAGAATTCATATGTGCAAAACGCGAGTTTACATGGTCATTTTGGTAATTAACATTCCTCGTGTCATATTTTAATAATTAACTTAAAATTAAGACTTTTTTAAAATTTATTTTTAAAAAGAGGCAAAATTGATAAAAAAAAAATTCTAAAGTCAATCAACCTTTTGCCTTTCTTATGAAGCCCTGTAATTTTACCCTACCTGAAATAAAGGATTTGGCAATTAATTGGCAGCTCGAGTAGTGATTAAACCTCAAAAATACTCAAAATCATAATAATCAAATCCCTAAACCCTAATTCTGAAACTAAAAGCCCTGAATTTGTATTAACCCTAGCATATAATAAAATTTAAAATTGAGGAGCTTCAATTTAAAATTCCATGTATATGATTGTGATCGGGACATCCAAATTTATAGGCACGCGAGTTTTCACCTTCAAACACCATAGGATATGTAGTTGTAATAAGATATCGTATCACATAGGAATTGGACCCATATTGAAAAATTATCCAATACATTTTTATTCACCATCTCAATTGTGTGTGTGTATATATATACACACATCAGTTCGCTGATTGGCATATCCTTTTCTTTTTTCCTTTCCTTTTCATTTTTATTTCAGTTTCTTTCTTCTTCTTCTGGAAACTTACGTATTACGATCAACAAAATTATAGAACTTCAAAGACTCATAACTTTCAGTATACACCTCCATTTTCCAAATTCGTAAAAGACATTATGATCCCAGTTCTATGTTCTTTAAAAACAAAAGTATACTTGATAAGGTTTCACTAGCCTCCAAGAGTATTTTCTTGTATTGTATAGGTAAAAATTTTGATTTCTCGGGCCAACATTCAGATTACTTCCATAACTAACAATGCTTCCGCGGTGAATGAGATTTATGATGATTTACCTTGATCATGTATTATACTATTGTATTGCTATTCTATGTTGTGTTGGTGATAGTTTTTAATTTAAAAAGACTTATAAAGGTGTTACGGGTCTTGGAAAAACAAATTGGAACATCGATAGAAAGTTCGAAGTGAAAGTCGTCTTACCACAACCATCCTATACGACTATGTATAGTGGTCGTGCACTAAAAAATTTGTTAATCGAGGCATCCTGGATGCAAAATGTGTCCTACACGACCTCCATACATGGCTCGTGTATGAAGGCCGTACATGTGTAATTTTACAAATGTATATTCTTAAAGTAAATAAGGTCATACACGACCTTTGTACACGACCCATGTACGTTGGTCGTGTATGTGTATAAATGGATGAAATAAAGGAAATCTAGATGCCAAACCCATTCTACACTACCCCAGGCACAACCCGTGCATAAATGGCCATATAGAGCTTTGGAATCTATTTCTAGCATTTCCAATAAATGCATAAATGGCCCTCTTCTTGACATGTTGAAGAACTAAAATGTACTTACAGATACAACTTGTTGTCTAGGGTCGCACCAGTATAATTACTTAAGGTCTCGAAGCTAAATGTTCCTAGGAGTTGACGGTAATGGAGTTCCCCCCAACCCTTCTCACAGAGGGCGTAAATCTATTCTACATATGAATTACTAATAGACCATATGTATATGCTCATTTATTTGTCTGTATTGCATATGCTTGCTTCAATAACTCGTTTGATATTGCTTGAATGGTATGGCATAAGGATTATACTTCATTGAGTTATGGTCGTTTATTCCCCAACAGTTTGTTTTTGTAGGTTAGATGAAAGCCGGAAACAGGCTAGAATTTGAGTGAAGAGCATGCCAAAGATTATGTTCCATGAGTTACGTAGCATATTAGAAACTTGTATAGTTGAACTTCATCTGAGAACTATAATTTGAAATTGAAACTTTTTTTCTTAAACTTAGCCAATATCTTTCTAAAACCACGGTTCACCTTATCTTATTGTTTGGTAGGGTATCCAACTCCTCGTGATCCTTGTGGTCTATGAAATATCGGTGTCTTTATCTATTTTCACAAATATATATATATATATGTATAACATAGTGAGTGTATAATTGACTTGTAAGATAATCCTTATATTATGGGTGCACACGCAATATGATAACTTTAGGACAATTCTACTAGGCTTCCTCTAGGGTCGTGACGCGAGTGGTATTAAAGCAAGGTTTCGACAATGCAGTAAGAACAACAACCTATTTCTTCCTTTCTCTCCTCAATTCTACCTTCTAACTTTTTACATGAAAATGGAGTAACAAATTTTTTATTCCAAGTCAAACTCACATAATTGAACCCAATTACATTTCCTCTACTTTATTTCAACAAGTTAATAAAACTTCACATAATTAGTAAGTCAGGATTGTGAACAAAGGTAGACTAAGATCACTACTGAAGCTGATATGGAGCCATGTAGGAGCTAACAGGTCGTATTAGGGCTAACAACCTACACTTTGGGAGCCAGCACCAAGCCTTGATAGAGATAGCAGGAGAGCCAGTCTAAGGTACGCTTACAACCACATCATGTGCCAGGGAGCCTATGAGGGCATCAGAGCAAATAAAAGGAAATTCCAGGTAAACCAACAGTCTAGCATTTCTTGTTTGTTCAACTCGTGGCAACGAGGAGCTCATGTTCCATGTGGGTGTACAAGTAAGGAAAGAGGAAGTAGCCTACAAAATTCAATAGCTCCTTACCAAATCTCCTCTGCACCAACCTCAAGACCATCGATAGGTGTGTGTAGGTGTCAAGTTTAGAACAAGCTTTAACTCTACCCCTATCAAATCACCATGATGCCATCAACGTTAAGTGCAATAGAATAAACACTATTGTTTATGTTAATAGTTGTAATCGCCTTCATGAATAGTTGAACTGAACCTGGCAACCAACAGTGCTAGCTATAAATAGGGAAACAACAGAAAATATCTAACCCATCAAATCATCTTGGTAGAAGACCACCGCTATTGATAATCATACCTCGAGATCTGCAAATTTTACAAAATGTGCGCCATGGAAATCAAGACAACTGCTCTACAGATACATTATACAAATTTGTCAAGAACACGTACTTGTTCATGCTACTAGGAATCTCACTTAACACATTTGAGTGTCTCCAAGCTTGCCAACCAATCAGCATCGAATTGCTCAAGAAGTTGGGATAGACCTCAATTAACCACTAGGCCAACTCGTGATTCCCCTCTTTCCTTGTTGCACCAATGCTGTCGGATCAAGATGACCAGTTACAAAATTGTCTTAATATTCCTATGAAGATCACAAGAGAATAGATAGCAACCTCTACTTTAGACAACTGGACTCAAATGCCAGCATGAGGCATGGACAGTTGCCTTGCTCCCCCATGTCTGAACAAGATGAACTCCGTCTGTTAAACACACCATCCCTACTAACGAATAGAGGTGCTAACAAAGTGACAATCCACTATTTACACGCCTATCAAATCACTTTGGAACTTCCACTTTTAAAATTTATGCAATTAATCTTTTCCCCTATTTTTCATAAATGCTACCAACTTTGCTCCATTAAACCAATAGAAAATATCACAAGATCCTTAGACATCAAGTAAGAACAATTATAGGACAATTAGCTTATCATCCATACATAAACCTTGTAATGCACAGAGCAATTGACTTAAAACCCCCCTTCTTGACAACTGGCCGCTAAGTGTCGAAGTTAGGATGAAGATCATCATCGTAGGAACTATATATGTATATGCTTAACACCAAGCAGTAGCCTCCTTCCTTTCGACTAGCATTCTTAACCTCTCAACTTTGCCTCCTTCTTCCTTATGTCCAAATGCACTATTGATCTCGGTCAACCAAATTAATGCACATGCTACCTTCCTCACTACAAAGCACTGATCCTTCATCATACCACTCACAACTCAAATTATGCCACCATGCGGAGCTATTCTCCACTCACTCGTTACTTCAAATATAGGAGCTAAGGAAACAAGTGAAATTATTGATCTCTAGCATCACATTCCATAGGTTAGAAACTTAACAAACCATTCAATTTAGCTTCGTGGATCTCTAACTTTCAAATGTTCCACTAACCATTTTCTGTTGGTAATTATGCCCTAGGCCAAATAGTTTTATGTTCCCTAATTAGATTAGGGATTCTTATGTTCGTTAATTATCTTATAATTTATTTAATAAATTATAATATAATTATTTATCCCTAATTAGATTAAGGGTAAAAATGTCATTATTGAATGACATTATAAATAGAACATAAGGGTTTGTCTTTAGGGTTAGACAACACATGCGTCACATTAGACTGCAGTGAAACACTGTAAACCCTAAAGCAAATAACACGAGAGTCGTGATTAGAAAGTTTAATCCCGTTCGAATCTAGAAGGTGTTCTAGATTGTGCTAGCACACAGAGGATCTTTAAGGAGCATTCATTCGTGTGGATACCGTAGAGGGTGTTTGCGTTTGCAACATCTCAGATCCGAATTTCCAGATTTGAAAAAGTACCAAAAAGGTATGGATCTGAAATCTTTATCCTGTTCTGATCTAATCGATACACATGGATACTGGTTAGGGTTTTCTTTTGATTCCGCTGCAAAAAGATTTGATCTTTATAAAAATTTTAAACCCTTGGAACCCAACAGTGGTATCAGAGCCGCTTGTGTTTTTAGATTGAAATTAGTTTATGATTTGCATGTGACTATGAAAGTTGAATTTTTGAGATTCAATTTTGTACATGTTAATTGTGAAATTAATTTGAGTTTGCAAAAATCTAAATCAATACAAATATGGATTTGTAATTATATTATAGTACCTTGCTTTAATGGATTGAATAGATCTGGTGTAATTAGTTTACAAAGGATCTTTAGAGTTTTTCTTAACAGCATGTTGGTTCATGAAAAGCAATTAGATCTGCATGATCGCGGTTATCAATTACAAGATGTTATTGGACGTTTGATTTATTAAAAAAAAAAAATACAGATGCGATCTGTTTGTGTAACTGAATCACACGTCAAGTTGTGCGCCTGAATACAAAAGCAGATTGGATTTGTTGTGACCGGTCTGACTAGCGCGATCGTTCCATATGCTGCGGACGTCCAATAATTAACCAAAAAAAAAAAAATGAACAGCGTGATAATGTTTCAAGCGGATTAGATCCGTGTTCTCACTTCGAGCGGTTCCTCTTTCGAATTGCTTTCCTCGGATTGGTTAAGCATCTAAATTAGACTTCTACGAATGATCCTCAGATTTGGAACGATGAATCGACGTCTAATATCAGTTATGAACTGCATATTTAATTTAAAAAAATGCGTATATTCTTGGAGTCTTTTATATATATGATATGGTTCAATTGTTGAACAGATCTGGGTTTTTTAAAACAAATTGTTTAATTATTGAACAATTTTTAGTTTTAAGAAAGGATTTTCATGAAAATTTTGGAAACAATTTTAAAGGGTTTTAAAAAGGAGTTTCAATTTTTCAAAAGGATTTCCCTTACCCAGATTTACTTTTTCGTTTAGCTCCGGGGCCTCCCGAAACCCCGCAGGGACGCTCCCCTTGACCCCTGCAATTTTTCGACTATTATGATAGTCAACATATGTGAGTGGTTTTGAATTGTTTTAAGCCATATGTATAATTTTCATATATGTTGTGTTGAATGCATGGTGCATAGTATGGCTCTAAGACCTATGTGATTGGCAGGTTGCTTTCTTTTACATCTTGGGTTGTAATTTTATAAATACGGCCTGCTGTCGTTTTGTTTTGTTATCTTCTTTATCTTGTAATGAAGACATGAAGATGTTATGAAGATTAACATAGATTAAGGGCCATACTATGACACTTTCTCTTTTTCTTTATAAGCATGTTATACCATATATGATGATATATGTGAATGTATGTGATACCATGTTTGCACATTTACATGCTTAGTATCCATCTAATATGATAAGGTTTTAACATATAGATAAAATAAACCTTTACAAAATACTAAGTCATAAAATGCCTTCCATGTTTCGACACCTGTCAAGACTTAGATTGTCCAATTGTAGGTTCTGCCAAAGCAGGGTACAAAAGACCATCCTAGTCAGACAGGAGTGAATAATATGTTATTTGCATGTCGTAATGGTTAGACTTAAATAGGCCATCAAAACGGTTTTGGGCCTATGGCATTAAATGGGATTATTTGGCCGGGACATGTGATGTCAATCCCATAACAAGAGTTACATGTGATGTAATTGGAAAAGGGTTTCCTACCTAAATAACTAAATTTTGAGCGTCATGCCAAAGCTGACTCAATATTTGGTGAAATATGGATCTTATTCTACTAAGAAAATTTGTTTTCCAAATTAATATTGAAGGGTTATTAATTTGATAAAATAGTAGAAGTATGTAAAATGACTTATATAAAGATAATTAACTTTGCATGCCTCTGTATGTAGATCATGACAACAAACAACATAACCTTGCGATCGATTCTTGAAAAGATAATCTGAATACCACAAATTTCCTTGATTGGTACCGTAACTTAAGAATTGTTCTTAAGGATGAAAGGAAATTAAATGAACCAATCCCTAATGAACTTGTTGCTGATGCTCTAAGAGTTGTAGACTCTTTGAATGTCACTTGCATCATGCTTGCCACTATGAATCCTGAGCTTCGGAAGCAAATGGAAGACATGGAGGCATACGATATGATCATACACCTTTAGGAAATGTTCCAACAATAGGCAAGGCATGAGAGATTTGTGATCACACAAGTATTGAATTGTGTTGGTTCAAAAGGGATAGGGCAAGAAGAGAAAAGCCAATGGTAGGGGTAAGGGCAAAGCTGAAAGGTCGGACAAAGCTAAAGGGCTCAAAACCCAGCCTAAGGTTAAACCACCAAAGGAAGGGGTTTGCTTCTTCTGCAATGAACCAGGTCATTGGAAGAGGAATTGCAAACTATCTTTGGAAGATCTGAAAAGGAAAAAGGATAGTGAGACTATTTCTTTAAGTATTTATGTTATACATGTCAATTTATCTACTTATATATCAAGGGTATTAGATACCAGATATAGCTCTCACATTTGTGTAAATGTGTAGGGTCTTAAGCAAAGTAGAGAATTGGCAAAAGGCGAAGTGGACCTACGTGTGGCTAATGGAGCAAAAGTTATTGTATTAGCTGTAGGAAATTTTGAATTAGCTTTGCCTTCTGGACTTATTTAAGTAACTGTTACTATGCCTGCTATGAGTAGCAATGTTATTTCAGTTTCATGTTTGGACATTGATGGTTTTAGATTTGTTATTAAGAATAATACAATCTGCATCCATTATGGAGACATCTTTTATTTTAGTCATTTAATGAATGGTCTCCATGTTCTAAACTTTGATGAATCTGATAATAAGTCCATTTATAATATAAATACCAAAAGATTCAAATCCGACTTACTTCTGGAATTGTCATTTAGGACACATTAAAAAGAAACACATATCAAAACTTCATCAAGATGAGTTTTTAGATTCATTTGATTTTGAATCATATGAATCATGAGAATCTTTTTAATGGTAAGATGACAAAAACTCCTTTTACTGGACAAAGTGAGAGAGCTACTGACTTGTTGAGTCTCATACATACAGAATGCAGACCATTGAGTTCACCTGCTAGAAGAGGTTATTTAATCCAAGATTTTTCTGACTATCTTAGGGATTATGAGATAATCTCACAATTAACTCCTCCAAGAATACCATAATGGACTGGTGTTTCTAAATGGAGAAATTGAACCTTATTAGATATGGTTCGATCAATGATAAGTCAGACAGATCTTCCAATATTCTTTTTGGGGTATTCCCTAGAAACTGTTGCGTCTATATTGAACGAGGTTCCATCAAAATCGGTTGAAATGACACCATATGAGTTATGGAATGGGAAACGTCCCAGTTTGTCTTTTTAAAGATATTGGGCTGTGATGCATATGTCAAACGTCAAGTGTCTGACAAGCTCGCACCCAAATCTAATATATGGTTTTTGTGGGATATCCAAAAGAAACAAAAAAAAAAAGGATATTACTTCTAAAACCGATTTGAGAACAAAGTGTTTGTTGCTCGTAATGGTTACTTTCTAGAAAGAGAATTTGTCTCTAAAGAAACCAGTGGGAGTAAAATATAACTCGAAGAAGTTCGAGAACCACAAACTAACATAACACCCATGATGGATGTTCAATCAGACTTGCAAGTAGTTGCTGAGCCTGAACCACTAGCTAAAGGCCTAGGTCTGGTAGGATTTATCATGAGCTTGAAAAATGGATTTCTCAACACTGACAATTGTGATGTTATACTCATAGATCAAGATGAGCCCACATCTTACCAGGAAGCGATGGAGGGCCCTGACTCTGAGAAATGGTTATCAACCATGAAATTAGAAATGCAATCCATGTACGATAATCAAGTTTAGACTTTGATTGATCCACCTGATGTTGTTAAGACTATTGGGTGTAGATGGGTTTTTAAGAACAAAACTGACATGGATAGCAAAGTGCATACCTACTAAGCACGACTAGTTGCAAAAGGTTTTAAGCAAACTCATAGTATAGACTATGATGAAACCTTTTCACTTGTAGTCATGCTTTAGTTTGTGAGAATTCTTCTTGTTATAGCTACGTATTATGACTACGAGATATGGCAAATGGATGTCAAAACAGCCTTCTTGAATGGAAACATCATTGAGGATGTGTACATGACACAACCGGAGGGTTTTGATAATCTAGGGAATTCACATAGGGTTTGTAAGCTTCAAAGATCCATTTATGGATTAAAGCAAGCATCTCGGAGTTGGAATCTTCGTCTTTATGATGCAATCAAACAGTTTGATTTCATCAAGAATGAATATGAATCTTGTGTTTACAAGAAAGTTAGTGGGAGCGCAATAGTTTTCTTAGTGTTTTATGTAAACGACATATAGTTCATTGGAAACGATATTCCTACATTACAAAATGTCAAGACATGATTAGGAAATTGTTTCTCAATGAAGGACTTAGGTGAAGCTGCCTATATTCTAGGCATTAAGATCTATTGAGATAGATCTAGAAGGAGCATTAGCCTAAGTTAGAGTGCATACATTGACAAAGTACTAAAAGGATTTAGTATGGAAAAATCTAAAAGAGGATTTCTCCCAATGTCACATGGAATTAAATTGAGTAAGACTCAATGTCCTGCTTAGAAGGAGGAGCGTGAACACATGAGTAGGATTCCATATGCTTCTGCTATTGGTTTCATCATGTATGCCATGTTATGCGCTCGACCAGATGTCGTTTATGCATCACTAGTTGGTATCAGTCAGATCCATGTGAGAGTCACTGGATAGTAGTCAAAAACAGTCTAAAGTACTTGAGAACTAAGGATGTCGTTTTGATAAATGGGATAGGAAACTGATCTTGTGGTAAATGGTTACATAAATATCAGTTTTCAGTCCAATTTTGATGATTTCTGATCGCAAACAGGTTATGTATTTGTTTAAATGGAGATACTATAAGCTGGAAGAGTTCCAAACAGTATACTGTTGTGGATTCTACCATAGAGGCAGAGTATATAGCAGCATCGGATGCAGCTAAGAAACCAAGATCACATCAGTGATCCAAAAATACTCAGATGTTATCATCTCATTCGAGTGATCATCGATAGAAGAGATGTTAAGATATGCAAAGTACATACAGATGACTATGTAGCAGATCCATTGACTAAGCCATTTCCACAGTCAAAGTATGATGGTCATACTAGAGCATTAGGTGTTAGACCTGTATCTAACCAAGCCTAGTGCAAGTGGGAGATTGCTAGTGATGCCCTAAGGCATATGGATTCTATGTCATTTGAATGTTTATTATCATTATAGTATATTTGTCATTTTCTTTATCAAAGTTTTATTGGCTTTTTGTTTTGATAAAGTATTATTCCTTGAATAAATTGGTTATTCCTTATGTCATTAAAGTATGTCACTTTAATAGTAAAACCATAAGGTGAGAAATAACTTTATTCTAAATTATCCCTAGTCGTTCATTATATGAAATAATAATGAATTAAGACTAGTATGTTGGCTGGATGATGATCATGTTTTACTGATTATGGATATGAGATGTCAATTCAGCACATGAATACATGTAAGAGTACATTGTATTGGATTGACCAAATATGAGAATACTATATGGATCAATGCGATAAGTATTTCTCATTTGCAGTGTTATTTTAGTCCTTAGACCTGAAATCATCATAGATTCCAACATGAGAAATATTGTGTTTTGACTCAATCAAACATTATCTTTAACCGGATAATTATAAAGGTTGGGATTCGGCATAATATGAATCATGTAGAGGAAGTTGAGTGATTAAGATGGGATTTGTTCCTCTCATTAATTTGAGAGAGATATCTTTTGGGCCTCTTGATAAGACTGAGAAATGCATGGCCATGCTCGAATGAATTGATAAGGAGTTATCAATATCATTTGTTTAAGTCAGTCATACTCTGGAATCAAGAAATATGTGATTAAACGATATAAGTGTGTATTGATCCACACCTTATGTTTAATTATAAGATATCGTGTAACAAAAGGATTAAATAACTGACTGTTAATAGGTAGAGTCGGATCACCGATCTTCACTTAATTTGGGTAGACATAATGTCTTGCTAGAGACCAATTATGTCTTGTAGATCTAAAGTGTGTTTTAGATCTACTGCCAACATTAAGTGAACCTACAGGGTCACACACAAAATGAACTAAAAGGATCGTGGACTGAATTTAAATAAGTCCAACGGGAATAATAAACAATTATAATTTGGCCTAATGCAAGTGGGAGATTGTTGGTAATTATGCCCTAGGCCAAATAGTTTTATGTTCCCTAATTAGATTAGGGATTCTTATGTTCGTTAATTATCTTATAATTTATTTAATAAATTATAATATAATTATTTATCCCTAATTAGATTAAGGGGTAAAAATGTCATTATTGAATGACATTATAAATAGAACATAAGGGTTTGTCTTTAGGTTAGACAACACATGCTGTCACATTAGACTGCAGTGAAACACTGTAAACCCTAAAGCAAATAACACGAGAGTCGTGATTAGAAAGTTTAATCCCGTTCGAATCTAGAAGGTGTTCTAGATTGTGCTAGCACACAGAGGATCTTTAAGGAGCATTCATTCGTGTGGATACCGTAGAGGGTGTTTGCGTTTGCAACATCTCAGATCCGAATTTCCAGATTTGAAAAAGTACCAAAAAGGTATGGATCTGAAATCTTTATCCTGTTCTGATCTAATCGATACACATGGATACTGGGTTAGGGTTTTCTTTGATTCCGCTGCAAAAAGATTTGATCTTTATAAAAATTTTAACCCTTGGAACCCAACATTTTCAACTTCTAATTGCTCTATGCCTTACTTTTTCTCATTGAATCCTAATTCCTCTATCGTTGTAATCTAAGAGAAGAAACTAAACTTATTATAAGCACTTGAGTAAGTGATTCCAAACTTTAGCTTATAGTAATCTAAATCAAATAACTAGTCTCAAATGTAACCCATATAATTAAAAGCTTACTTAATGCTTGTTGTAGGAATGATGAAAACACTTGAACATTGATTGTTAATTGCTAAACACAGTCATGGGAAACTCCACTAAGTAAGTAACCTAACCTTGCTAAATAAAAACTGCCTCTTCTTTAGAAAAACTAAGTATAATAACCAATAATACTTGAAAAACTAAGTGAATTGACTATTCGTTTGTTTAAAACAGATTAGAAACAACAAAGTTCCAAGTAAGTAAAGTTTAAGCCTTCGAATATAGAAAAAACTTAGAGTTTCTACAGTCAAGTTGCTTGAATAGATTCTTAAGCTATTCATTATACTATCTTTGGGATTTTCTGCAAAATTCAAGTGAGACCAACCTTGATAATGATTTACCTGAGGACTATATGATATTGAGCACAATGAAAGAGTGAGTATACACCTATGATCTCTATATTTCCTTGTGATTTAATGTAGTGTACTGTGATTATCTAAGCGATTGGAAATGCATGAGGATCGTGATATGAATGTGTTTTCATTGGGCTTGAATTGTTTGTCAAGCTATTATAACATATCAAAATTGGATTGTGTGATGAGTAGCTAATAACTTAGGAATCAACAATGTCTATGAAATTGATTGGTCATATGATTGAACTGGACAATATTTTATTTAGTTGTGATGTGACTGTTCATCATGAATTACATTGCATACTGCATTGTCAAGGCCTTACCCCCTACAATGAATTGAATGGCTGTTATCATGAAGGGTGATTGCAGGCCATGCCTCTCTTTGGCAAGTAGGGACTAAAATATATTTAGGGGTACAACCTATTGTCTAGAGCTACACTAGCACATTATCGAGTGTAAACCTACTTTGGGATTATATATACATTTAAGCTTAACGTTATATGTACAAAAATGAACTTTATGATAGTTCAGGTCCCAAAAACAGGGTTTGGAAATTGATGGTAGTGAAGTTCCCTTCCTGACCCCTGACACGGAGGGCGTAAATCCATTCTATATATAATTATCGGAAGATTATATATATACATATATATATATTCATATGCTTGTTCACGTGTTTGCTACGTTGCATGCTTGGGATAATATAACTTGTATGCTATTACTTGATGAAATAGTGTGAGAATCATACTTCACTAAGCTATGGTTTGCTCATACCCCACAGTTTGTTGTCACAAGCTTCTCTATGGTACAAGTCGAGCCGGGATTTCCTTAGGTTAGTGTTGGAGACTGAGAAACTTTTGGGATAGGCTATAGTTTAGAGAGAGCTTCCTATAGTAAAATAGTAGATGTAAGATTATGAACTTTCCTAACAACTTATGTGTGTAATATGGTTTTGTTAATTGAACAACTTATATTACTATACTACCATATATCTAGCTTAGTTGGGTTTGTATGCTACCTTGGTTACCTTAGGAATGGATACTTCTACACAAAAAGAAAAGCCTTTGATGACCATGGAGTCATTCCTATGCTTCCTATTGATTTGGCGAACTGTCCCACCTAAGTACCTTAGGGCATGATAGTTGAGTGATATCAGCGATGTTAAGCATAGACTTAACCCAACCTTAGAACTAAAAAACCTATATAGCGAGTTAAAGCATAGGGGAAGGGGTAAGGAATTATAATTGTAGAGCTTTCTAACTTAAACACACATCTTTGTTGAAATTTACATAAAAGTCTTCTAGATTTATAACAGACAACCTACGACCAATTGATGCAACAATGTTAGATTTCCATGTGAATCCTAAGAAAGGTTTGATATCTTATCGATGATGCCTATGGCTATTTTTTGAGGACTTTGCCTTATACCATCATCCTTGTAGCTTGGATACCATAGTAACCTGGTGGAGATTGGGTTTACATGGCATAATTTAGGAGGTTAAGGTTAGGTTAGTGAAATATCAACTTTTGCCTAGGACATTATCCAACGTGGAAACAATTTATGTTATGGAAGAAATCTTTTTTACCTAAAAGAACCAAGTGAGTTTGGGACAGATTTGATATTCTTAGTTGATAACGGGTTTAAACTTCTCTTACCTAATTTTCGGATTTGGACTAGTGGCAAGAAATGTAATATATGCGAGGGATGTGAATTGGGACCACCCAAATATAGGCGATGGTTACCATAGTAGCCAAACTAAGTGAATGGCCTACAATTTTTGGATCCCCCTCTCAATCCATAGTCAGCTCCACCTCCTATTTTCCATCCCTCACATATCCTCCTGTGCAGCCTGTAGGTATGATGCTGACTTTGAAGTGGACCCTAATGAGGATCTTGAAGAAGATGTAAAGGAAGAAGGTGATGATAACTCTGAATTGGATGCAGAGACAATTAGCCGAGGTTCCTCCTCACGGTTTGAATCTTTTTCTTTAGTAAATTAGGAGCCACCGAAGTACTATAGTAGGAGACCTCTTCCTATGTACCGTGGAGGCTTGGAATTCGACCTTACCCACCACCACCTCTACCGGTAGACCCAAGACATCAAGCATCGAGCATAGACTCACTTGAAACACCGTAGTGTGACTAGATTCGTGTTTTATGATTATTTGAGGTTGATAGGAAAGGAATGTATGTAAAAATATTAAAAAGACTTATGTGTTAATCATGAATGTGATAACTAACTAGTATAGAATGTAGCTATATCTCCTGAAATTTTGTTTATATATAACAGGAGATTCTTATATCTAGACAAAAACCTAACAAATTTTTCTTGTAAATAGTCACGTGATAGTTGAAAATGCCCAATTGATGATGAAATTTGACTTGTATATGTATATCATCAATTATAGTGAATGAAGGAAAAGTAAGGTAATTATGTGACATATGTTTCTTACTAAAGTGTGTGCATATATGTGCAATATATGAGTATCATGTAGTAATCATTGTATGTTAACTTTGGAGTACGAAAATCATAGTCGGCCTAGGAAAGGTCGAGGCAGACCTACTCGATAGCAAGCAAACCCGCAAGGTGAGGGACTACCAGAGCAGGACATGCTAGCACCACCTTCTCCCCTAGATCAAACTAGAGAAATGCTAACCGTAAACCCCTGGATTTTATGCTAAGTTATGTGTTTAACCTAGAATCGGAAGTCAATTGGAAACCCTAAAATTAAACAAAGTTTATAGCAAACCCTAGTATTTAGATCTGGCAATTCCGTGCATGAAACCCTAAAACAATAAAAATGAGATAATCGTAGATTATAGTTCTAAAACTTAAAAACATCATATTCGTTCAAAAATCGCTCATTTCGAAACCAAATGAGATTTGTTTTTGAAATCAAGGTATAGACACGCAAAATGGTGAAAATATTCCGAGAACACCATTAGACTCATAATAATGTGAAGGTTCATAACATATCAGTTTCATTATTTTATTGTACCCAAAAATCATATATCGCATTTTTATGCGTATTTTCTTTGCTATCGATAATAATGTGTCTTATCTACTATTCAAGATTCTATTCTATACTATTATTATTATTCATCTATCTCTACTTTTTTCTTACTACTTATCATTACAACCTATACATCTATCTTTTATAATTTTCTTTTTCCATAAAACTTTATACATAACTTCTCTTACACTTTAATTACTTTTCATTACAAAAATACAAATTAAATAAATTTCACTTCCTCCTCCCCTCTAGAATTGGCGCCTTTGCCCTCCCTCTCTATCTCATTTATGTTCATTTTCAATTTATTTTATTACATCTGATTTCTCTCTATAAATACCCCTTTTGCATTTCTTTGATACACTTTATTTACATAACAAAACTCTTCTAAATTCTCTCTATAAAATTTCTCTCCAAAAATTTCCTTGCAAACTCTCTCTTCTTCCCACACCAACACTATCTCTATACAACCATCAATACATTCTTTTTTCCTCCATTTCACACAACCTTAGGTAAAAGTTCCAAAAATATTCTTTATGTCCATGTAACATAACATGACTATAATGTATGTCTTATAAACCCATGAGTGTTAAGAAAGCAATAATATGTTCATATCTTGTTCTTATTCATGTATAATTTCTATTGTTATATTGTTATATTATTATGCTCTATTTTTGCTCCTAATCTAATTCCAGTATATTATTAAATATAGTATGATGTATGTATGTATGTATGTATATATATAGAGAGAGAGAGAGAGCCTAAAAGCCCACTAACCTAACATCCTGTTATCATGCTCTTATTATATTATGTTTCTTCTTTTCTTTTCTTTTTCTTTTTGAAACTTATCCATTCTAAGTTTCGAGAAACCTTGATGCAACTTAAGGATCTCAGTACTTGATCTTATATATATATATGATTACTTGATTCTTATATCTCTTTCTCTCCTTATATGAGTTATTCTTATCTTTAACACAGCTACATGATCATATTCATGTATGACCATAATGATGTTGTCTCAATAAAATTTCTCTAAGGAATAAAAACGAGTTCTTTCTTTAATAAAGTAAATAAGACTAAACTCTATTTAAAATAATTTTTGTCACTTAGGAAAAATTTTCATCAAAAACTAAAAGTTATGTTTCAATAGAAATTCTCTTTAAAATTTAGACAAGTTGATCATGTATTTTAGTAGTGTTATCATGCTAGATTCTTTCAAAAATTTAACTTAGTGGTTTCATCACACACTCTCTTGTCAAACTACTAAAATAGAATTTATTATTCAACCTTAATATTGATAATTCTTTATTATGCAAAAATTTCCTAAAAACTTGTGATTAAGATCACCACCAGCACTTTAATAAAAATTAAGAACTAGACAAGTTTTCAAGCTAAGGTAAAAATCAACTCACTAATTTAGAAACCAACTTAGAGAAATAAAATTGCGAACAACTTAAGAAATTAAGTTTTTTTAATGGTAAACTTATTTCTAAAAGGTAGAAAAATATAAATGTGATGAGAAACATGCATTTAACCCAACTCAAAACATTAGTTACTTCCAACAATTTAAGAGAAATTTGGAAAACTTCATTTTTCCAACCACTAGAAATAAATTGCTTTATGAAAAATCATTGTTGAGACAACACCTCTAAAATCATACATATAATAAGAGTCTACATATATATATATATATATATATATATAATATTCAAAGGATTTTTCAACTATACAAATATCTATGTATTTGCTATTGGTTTTTGGAAGAAATAAAATTTAAGAAAAATTGTTTTTAAAGTCTGGAAATTTTGTGACCAAGCTGTACCAGCCCATTTCTGAACCTAAACATCTTTAAATGTCAAAAATATCCTTAGAAATAGATATATATTTTTGAATAGGTAAAAAACGACTAATTATACATGAAATTCCTAATTAAAATAAGCAAGTTATGACCATTTTAAGTTGGAACTTCCACAAATCCTATTTTACGACAAATAGAAGATAGAGTTAGAAAATTTAAGTATAAATTATATAAAATAATTCATTTCAAGTATTTCTTTGTTTAGGAATTGAAAAGGACGACACTTCATATCCCAAAGACTACTTTCACTAGGAGAGCTATTATCAAGTTATGGCAGAGTGAGTTTATTTCCCCTAATTTCATATTCATGTTTATGCTTCAGTTTAGAAGCACTAGAAATAGGAAAAGATAAAATTGAGAAGTGCATGTGATTTATAATGTTTGGTAAATTTATGCCAAGCATATCAAGTCTTGAATCGCCTATAATAAATTATATGCTTTATTACCATGTTGAATTGTCTGAAATTGTATGATTACTGTTAAGATATTGTAATTATATGCTAAATTCTTAATTAAATTGATTCATGCACTTCACGTAATGAGTCTCATTGATTCACTATTATAAATTTGTGGGACAAGTGTATAATAGTATGATCGCCATAATTAATAGTATCTACATGTGGCGAGTAGTAGCCGATATGATCTACAAAATTGCGAATAGTAGCCGTAGACCTATAGTTTTCTATGGTGAGTAGCCAGTAAGAACTACGAAATTTTATTTGTCAAAATGTTGGTCATAATTAGCCGATATACCTAATCCCAAATGAATGGCGTAAATTCATTCAACATATGGTTTTCGGAAAACTGTATGTCTTGTATGTTCACTTGCTTATTGCATTCCACTTGCTTGATTAATTCAACTTGTTTGATATCTTTGTTTCGAGTATAGTAAACCGAAAATATTCTCACTAAGCTAGTAAAGCTTGCATTCCTACAGATTTTTGTATGTACACGCTTGCTTTGTATCTGCGATCACCATCTATCCGCATAAGATTTCCTTTGGAGTTTTTGGGAAAATCTAATCATGGACTTAGATCGACTTCCTTAAAATCTTTGGTGATATTTTTTAAGTTTTATTGTAAGACTTAGTTTTATTATTCGATACTTATAGACTTTTAGCGAGGGAATAACCCTAGGATTTATGTAATGAACTCATAAAGTTATATTTTGGGGGTCAATATTTATCTAGATCCTTGCATGCTTTATACTATTTGCTCAAACTACACTTCCCACCAATGTCTCCTATTGCCGTGTTTTATGCCTTACATATGATGTCAAGACTTTCATGTGACTAAGGTGATCATTCTTAAGTATTAGTATTGTATGTGGCATACTGCTACATTTAGGGTACCCTATGGGGCATGACACTGACAGCCATTGGTCAACTAGTAGATCTGGTCAGGCATTTAGTTTAAGAAAATCATCCAATTCTAGGGCCAAGAAAGCACCCCAAGTACCCTAGAGATGCCACCACCATAGCTAGCCTTGCCAGAGCCACAGATGGCAATCAACCACCACCTCCACTTCATAAGCCTTATAGAGGATACTCCCTGAATTCATGAAGTGTAATCGATACTTGAAAGGCATTATGGACACATTGATGAAGCGAAGACTACCTAGCATAGATTGAAATCTTTTGCGTATTTGAGGTTCCACAACAATTGAAAGTGAATATGGTGCATATTTGCTAAGTTGCATGCCAGAACTTGTGGGATTCACGACAAAGAGACCTGCTAAATCGAGTGACCTGGGAGAGTTTAGAAGAAATTTTTGCTGAATATTTTCCAACCAGCCTTAAAGTTAATTATAGTGCCGACCTTCTACATTTGAGGCAATGGGTCGTACTATAAATGAATATGAAACCAAATTTAATTGGCTGCTTCAATATGCACAAGACTCATACAAAACAAGCGATGAACTAAAAATGCAAGTTTCCTCGGTAGGTTAGATGATGATCTCAAAGGTAAGTTGGAAGAATTGAAATGATTGCATATTGCCAATTAGGTTGCCCATATTGTATAAAACGTATCTATGTAACCACGATTATATGACCAATCATATATCACATTCTAATACATGTCTATCGTTACTTAAAAAATTTATCAATATACAAGTATGATAAAATTAATTACCAAAATACCACTTTAAAATCCATTCGTAAATCAGATATATAATTTTCTATAAAAGTAACGTTTATAATCGCGATATCACGTTTACCATATTTTATGGCGATTGTAAAATTCAAAACAATGATTATATGTATATTGCGATTGTCTTTTGTGATTTAGCAACGATAAGAATTAAACTTTCTACAAACATACAGAAAAGGAACGCCACGTTTCACTGATTTGACGTATAAGCATGTTTAAAGTCCACTTTTCATCTACTTTGTGTACTTGATTTACTGTAAGAGAACTCTACAATTCCACTTTTCATTAGCTCTTTCTTTGTACATGATTTATGTACAAGGACTCATGTGCATGTGTTACGAAAAGGTTTAGGACGTTAATATTTGGATTATATAAATTGTGTTCGTAGGAACTGATATTCGTTGGACATATATCGCGATTATAAGTCACGATTTTGTGGCTGTATTTGGTAATTACTTTTAATATGACCTTATTCAAGTAATTATTTTAGATAAAAATCTTACACACAAAATTATTTCATATATCATATATATTATTTTGTTCCACAAAATTCTATTGGACCTTTTAACAAATAAATTTAGTAGTTCCAATTTTTAAAGATGAAAAAGGGGCTTATATAAATAATGCTATAAATATTCCTAAAAAAGTTATACTCATAGAAAACTTACATTTATAAAAAGTTCATACCTACCAAACGAATCGTTTGAATTGGATATAAAAGGTTTGTGATGATTTAATAATTTGGATATATATTCAAGACAGCTCCTTATTAAAAGGAATTCCTCGAACTCCAATCAACAAAGTAAATAGCTCTAACACAAACATAGAAAATAACAAAGTATTGTCTGATTCATGGGGATAACGAAAGTCTTTGAGACAAAAATGGGAAATAAATAAAGGTACAATATTTTTTTCCATTATTCAATTTCATAATATGTCTTATTCCAAAAAATAGAAGTCCTTTCATCATTATTCATTGTTAATAAATTAACAACCGAATTTTTTTTTTTTTGGGATTTCTTTTTCCATAAGATATCAAATAGAAGGCAACTTTTTTCACTATAATTTTGAAATTAACATTTAAATGTCCTTCAAAAGTAATAAATAGATCATAAACATATAAAATGCATAATCCTCTACAATAAGCTAATCTACAAAATTTGGTCTTTAATTACTTGCATGAAAAAATCTATCCTTTTTTGGTTGGATCCATTCATTCGGTCCGTTGTATGTATAGTATCACAAAATACATAAAAGAACTTTCTAGATTGTAAAAGCACATTTGGTTTTTTTAGTTCCAAAACAGATAAATTGAACCATTAACTATTAAATGATAAATGTGACTTAAATTTATGAACGATTCTTGATTTGAATCGAAAATTGGCTTTTCCTAATTCTCATAATATAAGAAAAAAGTCATTATTATACATAACTAACATTATTGATTATTTTCAGTACAAAAAAAAAAAATCCTTACCATTTCAATTATCACAACATTCGAAGTATAAAAACCCCAAACCTAAATTTTCCACAAATATCTAATTAGGTATCTTATATATATAAGACTTATAAGATGCTTGCCTTTAGGAATTATCAAGAAATTGTAGTGCTTGAATGAATATAATGATTCATTTTAGCCATCCTAAAATTTACCATCTCTTAACACTAACCTAAGGAAATCCTCGCCCCGACTTGTACCATAGATAACCTATGACAACGAACCGAAGGCTGTGTGAACCATAACTCATAAGTATAATTGCAATGCTACTATAATACATTAAGTATTACACTCATAAGCTTCCTTAATATGTTTGTTGTAATATTTGCTCTCAATTTAATAAATAAATCGTTAATTAGATTTTCAAAATAACTGATTTAGCGATGATTATAACAAAACTTTACAAAAATGTCTTATAGTCTACCTCACTAGATAGATCAACATTTACAAAAACAACAGAAATACTACTCATTCTTAGTAGCTCAAGCTTTAAAACATAACCATACCATCGGTATCTCATTTACCTTTATTGATGTATAATAAAGCTTTAAAGATTATTACAAAAAATATGCACCACCAAACCCTTAGAAGAAATTATAACTTTTAAAAGATAAATCTAGTATGTAATTAAACAAATAAAAGTTAATGTCCCAACTCTCTTATTCTTCAACAAAATCCTCTCAAGTCATCCAAAACCAAATCAATATCATCATCCCATACCATTAATCATCATCATCAACTATTATCATTACATCCATAGACACCCTAATTACCCATCACTTTATTTTAACATTTTTGTCAAGTTTATTAAAAAAAAATAAGAAGAAAAGAGATAAAAAAATATTTTTAAAAATTCAAAAATTGATAAATAAAAAATATTGACAATAAAAAAGTGATTAAGACTCATTTTTTAGAGTTAAAGGAATTCGTTAAAATATCTATTTAACGTGACATAAATGTCACGTTTAGGACTTGTCGAATTATATTGCATAAAAGCCATTTATCACGCAGATGATTTTCATAAATAAAAAGCATTAATTGTATTTTTAAAACCAAGCTTTTCATTACTTTTGTATATTTGATCTTTTAAAATAGCATGATAGGATTTTGTGAAATAAATTAATTTGGTAAACAAACATAAACCTGCCAGTTTTGAGATTGAAATCTATCCATAAACAAAAGTTTTATAATAAAAAATAATGAACTATGAGATTTGATTCCGCATAGCGATACATAGCATCTACGAGCAATCATAAAAAAATGTAAAAATTTTCCTCATTATTGCATTTTCGTATTTTTAGTGCATATTCACATTCGTGTAGATATTATTAATTTTAACTAATGATGTATTTTATGTCTTAAACTAACTTTGTATTTTTGTTTTTAAATTTAATTCCTTTCGACTAATTTTTATTATTACAAGTTCTAGGATCTTAGTGAATTTCAGGTAATCTTTATTGCTCATTATTTTCCTAAATTTCTTTTATAATGTAAATATGTACACATAAAAAGTAAAGCGAATATTTAATTAAGACTCGTTTAATTTTTAAAGCCCTTAAGTTAACCTCTTTAGATGTAATAGATAGCCCGATTCCAAAATCCTTTGTAAATATTTTTCTTAAAATAATTTTTTAGAAAAATGCTCTTAAATTAGGGTTGGCTCGCCTGTTGGTCCTCAATTTTATTATTTTTCCAAATTATGTTA
This sequence comes from Combretum micranthum, assembly GCA_024138025.1. Lineage (NCBI taxonomy): Eukaryota > Viridiplantae > Streptophyta > Magnoliopsida > Myrtales > Combretaceae > Combretum > Combretum micranthum. The sequence goes on along the minus strand of JAMXBD010000150.1, from coordinate 447 downwards.
GTGGTCTCCAAATCAGTTTTTAAATAAAATTAAAAGAATTTTAAAAATTTCTTTAATAGTGTCAGTATCTATATTAATTATTATGGGCCACTAATATGAATCCAATTTAGAAAAAAGAATTTTTAGCTTGATAATCACCATCAATTCATCAAGCAACACATAACTCAGTACACAGTAACACAAACACACGAACTTAACTAAATACAATACAACAATATATTATATCTTTAAATTAAATTAAATTAAACAAATCAACATTGAACACTACACTTTGATTAATCTCTGGGAACTCGAGGTAATAGCAATTGCTTAGGGAATTTATATAGTCACTCGAATACCTAATCTCCTATATCTAATTAAAAAAAAAAAAACAAAATAGCCTCATATAGCTTCACAGCCGTTACACGCACTGTAACCCATATCATCCATAATAAAAAAACAACCGAT